>JAMPIV010001467.1:0-557500 GCA_024509875.1 Oreohelix idahoensis
ATAACCAGACAAGTGTCAGTGCAACAGGGATGTGAAGATAATAACCAGACAAGTGTCAGTGGAACAGGGATGTGAAGATAATAACCAGACAAGTGTCAGTGGAACAGGGATGTGAAGAAGATGGTATAAGTGAAGAGGACACACAGAGAGGAAACCTATTTATAGCATTACCAGGCAGTACTTCTTTTGGAATCCTTAAGGTAAGAGAGGCAGAGGACGACTAAAGAACACACGGAGAAGAGAACTGGAGACAGACATGTAGAAAGTGATGAAAACCGTGAGCAGATGGCACTGGACAGGAAGACTTGGCACATATTTTTTTGTAGGCCTTTGTTCCTGGGGAATTGAAAAGTGATGATTATGACGAAAAAAAAAAAAACCAACTAAAAAATAGTGTAAAAATCATATGATATTATCTAAATATGGTCTGACCATTTATGGCAGACTGTGCACACATACTCAACATCAGTGTAGTGTTGAAGCCAATAAGACATTTAAAAAAAAAACCATACTTTACAAACAAAATATTATTATTATTAATAATGATAACAATAAGTTAATAATACAAATAATAGGCAGGCAAAGAGAAAGATGGTGAATAAGAAGAAAAGTTAGATTGTCCATTTCTATTATTTTCCTGTGCATCTTCATAGTCATGCATCTCATGATTGTTCCATAATAGACATGGGTGTGGTGATTTATTCTGCCTCAACTGTTTTGATTTTACTGTTGATTATTCATTTGATTGTTCCATAATAGGCATGGGTGTGATGATTTATTCTGTCTTAGCTGTTTTGATTTTACTATTCATTATTCATTATCCTTGTTCACCTTTTGTGTTTCTTAAGGAGTGTAGCTGGCCTCTCACGGCAAAGGCACCAGGTTTGAAAGACAGGGACATCATGCTACAGTCTACCTAGCTGTAAATGGATACCTCACTCTGCTCTTGAGTTAGGGAAGGCAAAGGCAGCAAAGAAGGGAACTGGTCACCTTACCTCTTGAAGCTGGATCTATTATAGTGAAGTCTCTGACAACTCACTCCCCTATGGCAGTATCTGCAATGGTACTACCTTTTTCAGGAGTGTAGACCCACCACAGCAGTTGCACCTTCTTAGGAAGCCTGCACCAGAACATTTAACTCTTAGTATACGAGCGGCCTTTTAGAAAGGCCGATGATCGATCTGCACTAAATAATTTATTTATAAAGATAACTTAAAGTGTTATATATCAAAATGTGAAGAAATGAAACCCCTATATCATGCACGTAACTAAATTATTCAGTGGTTTTAAACATGCATTCACCTATACATTTTCGCTATTGACGGGGATTGATCATCGGCCTTTCTAAGAGGCCGCTCGTATACTAAGAGTTAATCTTGTGGTGATAGTTCCTGTAGCTGTTAGTTTTGCATGATAAATGTGACTGTTGATTATTATGGAACTTATGGAGTTTATATAATTCTCTTTGACTTTTTAATTCACCATTTGTTGATATTAGTTTCTTTGGTTGGTCTTCAAATTATTATATGGATTTACTTCTCAAAATGTTGTAGTTAAGCTATCATGTTTTCCAGATCTTTCATCTATAAAGCTTTGGGGACAAGAATTGTATTTAATAGCTGGATGTTTTTGTAGAGAGTGTAAAATTCTTTAATTTCATAACATTCTGGTGGACCAAAAAAAGGTTGTTTTTTTATCAGCTTTGATCCTGGCCTATAGTTCATTTTTTAAATTCTTGTTGCTTTGTTAAATTTTGTGCACATGTATGCTAAATATCATCACATATTTTTTTTTCTCCCTATTTCCAGCATCTTCTATATTGTCTTGTCCTGATTGATATTCAGACCTGATTTCCTGTTTGTGTTGTCACTAGCTTTATTTGGTTTTTTTTTTTTTCAAGGTGTGCTAATCTAATTTTCTTGTGCACCGGAGAAGTTAAATTAATTTTGAAATACATAAAAGTTTGAACCAATTAAATAACATTTACTTCATGTTAAGAAACCTCCTTAGTACAGTGCCCCAACTCTGGTTCATTCTTTGCATCTCAGCCTCCACAGTCCTCCTGGATGGCCGCCAACCGAGCAAAGTGGAATCAGTTTGTTGTTGCCCTACAAGACGCCACTAGGCGTGATGGCCACTGACTGCTTTGATGGTCGGTGGCTAAGGATCAAAGAAGAAGAAGAAACCTCCTGCAGTCATAACTAACTATAGGGATGATGCGCTCTTGAAGTGAACCCTCAGATGCTTGTTTTGTCTGATATTTTGGCGGGTTTTTATCTCTTCTGCTTGTTGAAAGAGCTTCTTTTCGCCCAATCTGAGGTGGTGCTGTAGGGAGCATCTTCACTTGGTGTGATCGGCAGCTTCATCCTCCAGGGCTGCTGAATGTATGTCCAGTGCCGTTGTTGCAAGAGGTTCAGATGTTATTAAAATTAAGATATCCTGGACATAAAGGTGTATCAGATGATACCAGGATAGTGCCAGATAAGAGTCTGGTCTTATCAGTAATACCCCCTTCTCTGAAGAGAGTAAGGGTGTATAGACACAAAGGTAGGGTCAAGCTATGTAAGTTCCCAGAGAAGATGGTGATGTAGTACTCTGAGTCCCTAACTGCTACCTCTCCTGATCCGCCTCTGTGATTATGGTATTTAATATTGTTATTGACTCTGCTAGGGGTAATTATATAACTAAATTCACCAACAAGAACTGTAATTCAACTTAAAGAATTTAAGAAAGTCTGCTGGTGAATATTTAAAATTTAATTGAACAGTTACTCTTTTCTGTTTGAAAAGTATTAATATCAAATATTTTACAACATTAAATAAATAAGAACAGTTCAACAAAAATGTCTTTCTCTTGGGTTACAGTGTCTATCATCTTGTAGACAAAATAGCTGGCTTGATCATTCACTTGAAGAATTATTATTATGATTATTACAAGTTTATTGATACTCTAGACTTGTTATGGTCATCAAAAACTGGATGCGTTTATAGTTTCGTGAGGATGGATAAGCTACACAGTAGCCCTATTTAACTTAACTGAGTCACTGCAGATGGCTCCCTTTGATGCTGGATATAATATTCAGATGAAATTGTTCCAGTAGCTACAAACGTTATGACTGGCCTGCTATCACTGACTGGCACTGCATTCGTTGCAAGTTTTGTAAGAGAAGCCTCTTCTTATTTGTAGACTTTAGGTTAAAGGATTAAACCTGCAATGAATTAAAATGCAATCCCTGTTAATGTCTATCCATATCCCTCTATGACACAGATGGGGATGATAGACAGTTTCAGATTAGCATGCTAGCAGATGCACAAGGTATAGTATAGTAGCATCAATCATTTTAATTCATTGTGATCATAATTTTTCTTCTAACTTATTAATTATCAATAGTTTCCCATGATTCGCCTCCATACAATAATTTGGTTGTGGGTAAAACTATTAAGTAATATGTCAAACGATACTGTAAATCAATCCCTTTCATCCTTCTAAATGATCCTGGTAGGTGTCTCATTCCATTCAAGAAATACTTCTTTAAATACATGTCCCAACTTACAGACACAATTGACCATCTTTCTCAATATATTAATATTTCTGAAGGCGGACTTTGCCTCTCGAATTACACATGAGTCTGTAAGTTTCATCAGTACACACTGTCCATTCCTAACACATCTTATACACATCGTATCGCACAGTTGGATTAATCAATATAATTACACATGATTATATACATTTATATATATATAAATAGATTCGTTCTTACCCTCAGGCACACACAGACTAGCCCTCAATGATTGATTAAGGTCTGCTAACAAGTGCAGAAGGCAAATGTTGGCATTAACATATGCACTGCTTTCCCCCGCTCTCTGTGTTTTTTCAAATCGTGACTGACCTGAGTTTTTTTAGGCAAGTCTATTTATAGTCTGACCTCGGACGTATGAGATGGAATCCCCGAGGAATGCAATAACTATCCAAAAAAATGGGTACCGTTTGGCCTTTTGTATAATGTAGGAAAACTACTTTTTTAATTATCTTCGTTATTCCTGATGCGATTTTAGTCATTTAAAGCTTACATTATGCTTGGAATTAGGCTTTTCATATCTATATAATAATCTTTTTGGTTACTACTTGCATTTTCTGTTATGCATAGTTTAAACAGCTAAACTTAGGCCAACCTGAAGCTTCGAATGCATTTAACCTAAGATTTCTCCCGTCCTATAATAGTATTATTAAAAGTATTACTACTTATGGGTAGAGTAACATCCCTAATATTGTTTTGATAACCTCTGCCAAGTGGTACTTCTTCCATACTGCTGTAGTAAAATTCCGAAGTTAATCATGTTACACAAATAGGGTCTTGGCATCTTTATTTTCCCAGCAGTTGTAAACACAGGACCAAGAAAGCGTTTTCATTGGTCGGTGTATTATATCTTTTTACAATGTATGGCGCGCCGTATGGCCAGAGTTATTAGAATTCGTGATGTGAAACAGACGTCATTTCACGACAACCATCATGTCTCTCTTGCACACATCTTTGAACCTCAGCTGCAGTTGCCAATCTGTTCTTTTGCCATCTGCCAGTTGTTCATAGAAAATTTCTTTGGGGATGTGACCATCTTCCATGTAGTGGACGTGGCCAAGCCAGCTTAATCTGTGCTGTCTAAGCAGTGTATACATGCTTTGAAGTCCAGCGCATGACAGCACATTAATGATGTCTTAACACTCATTAACTTTTACAATCCGGCAAGCCCCGTGAAGTGGCGCGGGTTTAGTACCAATTTTACGGCTTGCCCCGTGAAGTGGCGCGCGACGGTAACGATAGCTAAACTATCGCATAAAAACGCGGTTTTAGCTCCCGTATAGTAAGAGTTAATAAATGTGCAGATTTATTTTGAGGTCATTGAAAACAAAATTAATTTACATTAATTGTTTTAATGGTGTTTTAACACATAATATTTTGAGGTGACTTAAAACAACAAAATTAATTTACCAATATTAATGATGTCTTCAATGTTTTTATTCGACAGCAAGCACTACAGAATAGTCATGGCAGCACAGAAAAGAGGTAAATCCTTTGTTTTTTTTGTTGTTATTCATATCTTTCATTATTCTTGTTTTATTATTTTTGACTTCCTTTTGTTCCTATTTCTTCCATTACTATTTTGTCCTCCCTAATTTAGGGTCGGAGTGGCTAGGAGATATGGCTTCCGCCTCTAATTCTAAACGTACCGGGTTCGGTTCCCAGTACAGGGAATATATTTGATGGACATTTTTTTCAGAACAGTGGGTCCTAATAATGTCATACTCCCCCCTGATCTCCTAGGTAGTGAGATCGGATGCCTAGCCTTCTCGGATAAGGGCAAAAAAAAAAGGTGGTCCCGTGTGTAAGTTGCGCATGATAAAAATCCCTCAGCAGTTGAAAATCGCAAAGACTAGGCCTTACGGCCGCTGCCCTGGCCAAATTAAAAAATTAGGAAACCTACCCAGCACATAAATATTTAAAGAATGTGTGATTCCTGTATACACACATTGGGATCCTCGATGGTGCTTCAGAGTTTATGCACTGTGCTGAGATTCTTCTTGTGTGATCTAAGGGAGGAGATCAGAGTACTGATAGTGTTGTCCGTGTGCAATGCAGATGGTCCTTAAATCCAAACCGAACCAAACTTTCCTAGTTCTTTTTTGACTTGCATTATTCATATGGTACTTCATTAGTCTTGATGTCATTGTTCACCTTAACTTCCACATTATTGAACAGTTTTGTTGTTGTTGTTTTTAAAAATCATATTTATATTCCGTCAATGTTCTTTATTTCTTTTACTTACTTAGTCGTTCCACCTCTACCGTGAGGTTTGTAAGAGAGAGCGCCATACTATTCTATCGGCTGTCTTCCTCCTAGCTTGGTTCCATTCTAGTCCTCTGTCCTTCAGAGATTGTTTAATGTTGTCCTCCCAGCGGACTCTGGGTCATCCTGGGGGTCTGGATCCCTGGCTCTGAGTTTCCCATGCTTGCCATGGTAGCCGATCTTCTCTCATTCTGCAGACATGGCCAAACCATCTCAGTTGGGACTGTTCTACTTGGGTCTGCAGTGGTTGGGTTCTTTATTTCATTGAATCTAATTATGTTTCTGATGTTGTTTTTCATTCATTACTGAATGTTTTTTTTCTTCATTGATAAAATTTTCTTCACTGGTCTTACTTTATTTTGTTTTAATTTAATTCCATTTTTGTCTTGAGAACATAATTTATTTAAAAAGATTTTTTTTTTAAATGTGCTGATTTTATGGACTGCATACCTAATGATTTATTATTGATTCTTTGATGCATTAGGGATTTTTAACCTAATGCAGGGGTCGGGAACCTTTCATGTCAAAGAGCCAAATATTTAATTTTGTCTCCATTTAAAAATATTGAAGAGCCGCATGAAAAAAAATCTCATTCAATAATATATATATATAATTGAAATAATAAACACAATTTTTCAAGAGCCGCACGAGATGTAGAAAAGGCATGTAAATTTATAATATTGACTTTCCTTACAAAGCATGGAGCCATCATTGTACCTCTTCCCGTTGCAGGACGTCTGCTCCAAACAGTCACATGCTCTTGCATCATTGGTTTATGTGTGGTAACCTGTTTTACATGATGAGGTTGCCAGCCCCATGCACAACCTTATATTAGTCGGCTTGTTCAACATGCCTGAGGGTGCGGTGTCATTTTTATGGTATTTTTGCATTCACAAAACGTGAAAAAAGAAAAATATACTTTAAAATGCTTCATTCATTCATTTTCTATTGTGCATTGGCCTCTCTCAGGACATCCTCATTACTCTTTTTGGATGTCCATGGTATTTTTAACATTCTTCTGTAAAATCACATCTCTGTGGCGTCTAATGCTTTCCTCACTTGTTTACTAATTGTCCATGACTCACTCCCATATGTCAGGGTTAGTTCTGCATAACACTGAAGAACTCTCTTTCTTACTTCCAATGACAAAGAATTGTTGCATAAAATACTCTTCATTTTATAGAACACTGCTTTTGCTGGAGCTATTCTGCTCTTCACTTCTGAGATGCATCTTCCATTGGTTGTTACTAATGTGCCCAGGTATTTTAATTTATTGACCTGTTTTAAAACGGTTCCATTTACTTTGATAGTGCATTCTGGGGAAGCCCTATTCTTGGAGATGACCATTACCTCTGTCTTTTTGCTATGAAGGCTGAAGCCTTTATTTTCACTTTCTGTCACTATTGTATCAACCATTTCCACCAATTTTACTATTAAGATTGTATGATGATGATGATAATTGGAACTACACAGGGTTTAAATGCTTCATTAGTAGGGTTTTTATTAACATACAATGGAATAATCTTATCAGACATGTAAAAAATGTATCAACTAAGTAATGATTGTATTTTACATTTCATCCTGAAGTCTAGAAACGTAAGTTTCATGTTATGTGCTTTTCTTATAGAATTAGATGTTTGTATATATTTTTGTATTGTCAGATGAATTATTTGGTTTTCAAAAATCTTTCTCAAATCATGCTTATAGAAGTGGAGAATAAGAGCTGTAGATTACTAGTTTATAATATTCTTATTTCTTTTTTAACTGCTCCTTCCTGTCTGCCTGCCTGCCTGCCTGCCTCCTTTCCTTCCTTTCCTTCCTTTCCTTCCTTTCCTTCCCTTCCTTTCCTTCCTTCCTTCCTTCCTTCCTTCCTTCCTTCCTTCCTTCCTTCCTTCCTTCCTTCCTTCCTTCCTTCCACCCTCACTCCCTGCCTGCCTGCCTGCCTTTCTTTCTTTCTTTCTGTTTTATATATATATATATATATATATATATATATATATATATATATATATATATATATATATATATATATATATATATATATATATATATATATATATATATATATATATAGACCGCTTTGACTGTTCATTGAAGGCCATGGACCCCTTCTTGGACAAAAAGATAAGAGCTTAACAATAATTATAATATTCAGTAAGAATAATAGGGGGAGATTTGTCGCATGGAAACACAATCAATTCTGAGACATCATCTCTGTGAGAATATTCACCTTCCTATTTACTCCCTACTTGTATAGGAGTCTAAAATTTAACGAGCCACTTATGAGATCCTCTATATCATTCTTTAATTTACATCTATCTTAACCAACCATCTGTGACAATTAATGTTCCGCTCGGCATAACAGTGCAACAGTGCTCATAACTCAAAATTTTTTTTTAAAAGTCTAGTGAATTGAAATTAGCATTAAAATCCAATACGCCACAGTCTATAGAAACTGACAGCATTATAACATCAAATTTTATGTTATGCATAACATTTATTGTTGTAGGTTAAGCTTGTGTATTTTAATTAAAATCCTGCAGTTATTTATGAAAACAGCCTTTCACTGTAGCTCCTCCCCTTATTTAGAGAAATACTGGTATTATGCTCATTTATATCATCTTTGTTTTTGGTGTTAGAGTGTGTCGCGTAGCGTTTGAAGGATAAGAATTATTTAGAGGAAATAATAGATCTGAATGGGGAAGATTTGGCTCAAGGAATTCCTGCTGGGTTTTCCACCACTGAAGGGAGACAAAGAGGGTAAATTCTCCTAACTAGACAGGTCTGGAAAAGGTTGTAAGGAGATATTTGGTCTCTCGCTACCGTCGTCCCCTTCTCAGTTATCTATTATTGGTATTCTTTAAATTATATTATATTTTACGAGCCCCCCCCTCCCTTATAAAGGAAGATAAACATCAGACAATATTCAACATCTAATAGAAGGAACAAAGCATGGGGTACATTATATACACCCAATTGGTTTATTGCAATTAAAATGAATAGATGGTGAATGATAGTATTGTCGATGGAATTAGTGTCTGCTGTATGTAATATGTGTCTCACAATTCAAGTGTTTTTCATCATGGATGACAAAAATATGGTATTGATATGGTGAGTTCCCTTTTTCGTGGAACTTATCTTTTCAGCCCCTGGCTGATAGTGAAGCGTGGGTAGTTCTCCGGTCTCCTGACGTTGCCCCAGGTAGGTCTTGAATGGTTCGGATTTGCCTTCTCTGTGCTCGACTCCGTATTCTGCTCTGAGATTGGACTGTCGTGCAAGGCTCCACCATAGACTACTCAGATGGACGCTAACCCGCAATTTAGACATGTGGCTTCAGTGCTTTTTTATGCGTGAATTCGCCGATATCGGGATTAGTCTAGCGGTCTCGAGGTTTCCTGGGCAAGTGAAAAATGGCTGGATTTGCCGCACTTTTAGCGGGTCATTTCCGCTTGGACACGTGATCCGTAGCGTGCATCATGTGACCTTAGCATCATATCGACGCTCCAATCAATAACGTTAAAAGTCACGTGGGGGGGTTCCTAAGTGGCATAAACTGGTTCTATCTAAGTTTATGTAGGTCCTACATTAAAACAGGTTTCTAGCTACCGAGGTCAGGGGTCAACAATGACGTCATATCTAAAAATAGCATTAAACTCGAGGAGAAAATCACCTAACGCTAGGAGAATATCCGCAAGTGACATTTCCCGGGACTTTACCGGCTTTTCGATCATGCATTGAAGATGATAGAAAAATGATGTCTCGTAATTAATAAAAAAAGAAGTGAAGATTGGGCAAGTCGTCACACAAGCCCCTCCTCAAGTTTGACGTTCCGTCAAACTCCTCTGGTCCTGTCTTCCTCTTCTTTTTCAGTTTCTCATATCTCCTCGGTTGCGTCCGGATGTCTGCTCAAAAAATCTGCCCCTACGTTGTTCTTCCCAGGTATGTATTCTATGTGAAATGAATATGGCTGCAACAGGAGTGACCATCTCATAAGCCGGGCATTAAGGTTCTTCGACGCTGCAAGAAATATCAACGGTTGGTGATCACACTGCACCGTGAACTTTTTCCCGTATAAATATGGTTGAAACTTCTGCACAGCCCATATTAGCGACAGACATTCTCGTTCGATGGTAGAGTAGTTCTGTTCAGCAGGGTTCAATTTCCTACTAGCATATGCAATGGGGAATAGAGTTGCAGAAGGTCTATCACTAGGCTGCAGGAGAGTGGCTCCTATCCCTATATTGCTAGCATCTGTTCGCAGCGTAAAGTTCAGAGTTAAGTCAGGCAGTCGCAGAATTGGCCTAGCTGTGAGTTTTTCTCCTTCAGCAGCGTGTAGGCATTTTCGCACTCCGCTGTCCAGGTTACTTTGTCCGGGTTCCCATTCTTGGTTAACGCGGTCAGTGGCGCACTCAGGGTATTAAAATCTTTAATATATCTCTGGTAGAAGCCACATAGAGACACAAATGACCTGACATCCTTTTTAGTCTGGGGTCGT
The DNA here is from genome assembly GCA_024509875.1 of Oreohelix idahoensis. Lineage (NCBI taxonomy): Eukaryota > Metazoa > Mollusca > Gastropoda > Stylommatophora > Oreohelicidae > Oreohelix > Oreohelix idahoensis. The sequence continues at coordinate 10,338 of JAMPIV010001467.1, forward strand.
GGGGCCCGCTGTAACTTCTCAATATTACGTGCATCTGGGTACATGCATCCATGCGAGATGGTGTGTCCCAGGAATTCTAGTTGCTCGCAGGCAATTTGACATTTTGTAGGGCGAGCGGTGAGTCCTGTTTCTCTAAGTCTTTCGAAGAGTAGGGAAACTGCGTCCAGGTGCTCATCAAAGGTGTTCGTGGCAATAAGTATGTCGTCCATGAAATTACTTATCCCAGGGTGGTTCAGGGGTTCGAGTAGCTTCCTCATCATACGAGTAAAGACGCTTGGGGCGTTGCTTAGCCCAAATGGCAATACATTAAACTCGTAATGGCCCTCAGAAGTACTAAATGCTAACATGTGTCGAATTTCCTCTTTTACCGGGATCTGGTAGTACCCTTTGCTAAGGTCTATCTTCGAAAAGTATCGCGCTCTACTCAGCTTGGTGAAAAGCTGATTCTGATCAGGTAAGGGCTCCGCTTGAAATTCAGTTACAGCGTTGAGCCTTCGGTAGTCTATGCAGAGGCGATGTTCCCCTGTGGATTTTCTAAGCAACACCACACTCGCACTATAAGGAGACTCTGATTTTGAGATAATATTTTCCTTAAGCAGGTACTCGATTTCCTCACTCAATGCCTTTGCCTTAGCATAAGGAACAGGATAGTTCTTAACTCGTACCGGGGCGAGGTCTGTTAGCTTCATATCAAATTCTATCAGGTTGGTCATGCCAGGTTTATCTGTGAGTTTACTAGTGTGTTTTCTCAACAACTGTTGCACCTGTGCCTGCTGATCCTCCGTTAAAGTTGAACTAATCTGAACATCTTGATGAGTTTCGCACTGACGAAGAGGGTATTCACAGGAGGTCAGGGGTTCTGCCTCAGTTTCCATCGCAATAGCCAGTGTCAGGAAATGTGCTGGTTCTGCACCTGGTCTTTCATAATATTGCTTCAGCAGGTTTATGTGGTAAATTTTCTGCTTCCCCTTTATGGCAATCTTGTAATTGGTGCGCGACATTTTCTCAACAATTTTATATGGACCTCTCCACCCGATTTGCAATTTATTATTGCTACTGGGCAGGAGTAATAAGACCTGTTCTCCTACTTCTAGCTCCCTATCCTTCGCAGTGCGGTTGTAGTAACGCGCATGTTTACGACGGGCACGGCGTACATTTTCCTTTGCCAGTTCCCATCCTGTTTTAAGGCGTTGGGTCAACTCATTCACGTATTGGGATGCAGAGGTGACCGTCTCATCAGCTTTATCATCTGTCCAAGTACGTAACAGTGCCTCTAGAGGTCCTTTTATAGGTCTACCAAACAACAATGTGGCAGGTGGCATCCCAGTAGAATTGTGGGGTACTTTGCGGTAAGCAAATAGTGCTGCGGGTAAGTATTGATCCCAGCTCTCTGGTTTTTCCTGCGCAAGTTTCCGAAGGATGGAAATAAGGGTCCCGTTAAACCGCTCCACCTGGCCATTTGCTTGGGGGTGGTAGGGAGAGGTGTGGATATGTCGGGCCTGAAATATCCTAAACACTTCCTCGGTGAGTTTTCCTCGGAATTGCGAACCATTATCTGTCAGGATCTGTGACGGAAACCCTAGCCGAGTAAATATGGTGAGCAGAGCCTCAGCAACATGCTTGGAATCACAGGCGGGCATAGCGATAGCCTCTGCCCACATGGAGCAACAATCCACTAACGTGAGTATATAACTGTTTCTCTTTTTGCTATGAGTAAGTGGACCCACAATATCCACCACTACTCGTTCGAAGGGTGTGCCCAAGATTGGCATTTCTCCCAGAGTGGCTGGGGCCGTCCAGTGTTTCGGCGCTGTCCTCTGGCACTGCGGGCATGATTTCACATATCTCTGGATATCGGCGTTGATACCTGGCCAATAATAATGACATGAAATACGCTGAATCGTGGCACTTATGCCCATATGGCCACTAAACGGAAGGGCATGGCCCATTTCTAGGACCTGGGCTCGGTATGCTGACGGAACCACAAGTTGCCCATGTTCCTGTCCTCCATTTCCTGCTTTCCGATGCAACAGCCCATTTTTCTTGTAGAAGTCTCCCTTTTGGAGAGGAGTGTGCGCTCTCGGTAGTTTTTTGTAGCAGGGTGCTAGAGATTGATCCTCAGTTTGCGCCTTTTTTAATTCCTCAGGAAGGATGTTGGGTGGGGATTCCAACTCCGTATTCCGTTTGGCCTGTCCTCTAATGGTGACAGCCGCCACAACCAGAGGGTGAATGGGTTCTCCCAAGAACACATACCTACACCCTAAGATCAAGGGATAAATAGGGTCATCCAAGATCGCTGCACTGATTTCCCCAGTCACATATTTTGATTTGACCTGAATCTTGGCTATGGCCAAACGCATAGGTGCTGCACTTTTAGTAGGTCCTTGTATTTCTGTAGTGTCTTCTGTCATCTGGTCAGGCTTGACTAGGGATGCACAGACAACTGCGTCGAATGCAAGGCCTGTATCATAAAGGCAGGTCACCTCTTGGTCATTTACGAGGACTGTCTCAACGACCGGGGGATGTCGGGGTTTGTCCAGAGGTTCTTTCGGTCCATTTCCCCTTGCGGCACTTTTACGTAAGCAGGCAGCATGATGAGGTGGGTTTTTCCGGTTGCACTCCTGCGTATTGTGGGTGATGGTTCTACAGTGCTTACACCATTTTTCCCCTTGCCTCTGCTGCTGGAAATTTGATCTCTGAGTAGTCTTGTAGTCTGGCTTGTCATGCTTTTTGAAGTTAGTATACGGTGGTTTCACTTGGGGGTCCATGTGTGACTGAGCTGTCTGTCTAGATACGTAATCTGGTTGTTTCCGTCTGGGTGGTGGATTTTCTGATAGTGCTGCCTGATATCGTTCCGCTAACTGGACTATGGATTCTAAAGTGCTGGCCCCATTCTCTGTCAGGAATCTTCTCATGTCGGAAGTCATGGTGTCCTTCAGTTGCTCGATCATGACCATTTCCTTCAGGCCTTCCCAATCATGAGTAAAATTCCCTAGGGCACCCCACTTCTCCACGTAGGAATCCAGTCTCGCAGCAAACTGAGCAACGCTCTCTCCAACTTCCCTCCTAGAGTTACGGAACCTCTTCCTATAGGCGTCAGCATGTAGCTCATAACGAACCAATAGTGCCTTTTTCAGAGAGTCGTAGTCATCCTGTAAACCTGGAGGAAGCTTGCTATACACATCATAAGCAGTTCCTCTAAGCCCTTGCGATAGTTTCAGGTTCCACTTGCTCTTCTCCAAACCAAACGTGGTGGCAAACTTCTCAAATTTGTCCAAATACACATCGATCGAGTCAGCTCGTTCCGAGAAAGCTTCGAATGGAAACGTCAAGGGTCCCAAGTTTGACATGAGTGAGGATGGCAAAGGTCCTGTGCCCCCTGCATGCAAGGAGGGCATATCATCTGACCGTGGCGATAGGTTGCCTGAGGAGGTAGATGCTGTCGCACCGGCTACCGGTTCAACTCTTTGAGCCTGTCCCTGCATCTCTAACTGCTTCATCTTCAGTGCATGCTCGCGTTCATCTCTCTCGCTTCTTTCCCTAGCGTCTACAGCTTTTATCCTCTCATCTATTTCTGCTAACTTTATTCGCTCTTCTCTTTCAGCTTTCGCTGTTTCTCGAGCGTAATACTTATCAGTCTCGACACTGACATAATTTGCAAGGTCCACCCCACTATAACCTAGATCTCGACCGGCCTCCCCTAGTGCTGCCTTAAGCTTAACTATTTCAGCCATCTTTTGCTGTTATAGTCCACACTGAGTAAGCTAGTGCTACCTTCCAATAGTATTTCTAACAACAAGCAAAAACTTACTAATTATCAGACTGCTGTAGAATGAAATTACTACAGTTATGGAGACTTAAGGTCTGTAATTCAATGAAATACAAAATCATGAACTAACTTAATTAAATACAACATATATAAAGGGATTCACCAATCAATGCCTGAAATTCTAGAAAAAATGTTTTGTCTTTCTAGAGATCCTGTGTGAAAATACATGTGGTCAAATAGTATACTGTAATGACTGAATGAATGATACTATCCCAGAGGTATGATAAAATACATAAGTTCAAATCTCGGACTGAGACCCCAGTGTCGCGTAGCGTTTGAAGGATAAGAATTATTTAGAGGAAATAATAGATCTGAATGGGGAAGATTTGGCTCAAGGAATTCCTGCTGGGTTTTCCACCACTGAAGGGAGACAAAGAGGGTAAATTCTCCTAACTAGACAGGTCTGGAAAAGGTTGTAAGGAGATATTTGGTCTCTCGCTACCGTCGTCCCCTTCTCAGTTATCTATTATTGGTATTCTTTAAATTATATTATATTTTACGAGCCCCCCCCCCCCCCTCCCTTATAAAGGAAGATAAACATCAGACAATATTCAACATCTAATAGAAGGAACAAAGCATGGGGTACATTATATACACCCAATTGGTTTATTGCAATTAAAACGAATAGATGGTGAATGATAGTATTGTCGATGGAATTAGTGTCTGCTGTATGTAATATGTGTCTCACAATTCAAGTGTTTTTCATCATGGATGACAAAAATATGGCATTGATATGGTGAGTTCCCTTTTTCATGGAACTTATCTTTTCAGCCCCTGGCTGATAGTGAAAGGACTATGTCTTAGTGTGTCCTACTTATCATCATTAACACTAGTGTGACTATCATGACAATTGTATAACATTATTGATTGTAGAGTTCCCTTTATGTTAATCTGGAAGGCACTTTAAATAGAGTTCAGTGATTAATCGGGTGAAAGTTCTGTTTGAAATTCTGAGTAAGATCTGACTGAGATATCTGGAGGAAAAATCCTTACGCTTTTTGACTTAGCTGGAATCCTGTTTTGTCAGCCCTGGCGCAGGTTGTTAGGTGCTGTCATCCAGCACCAGTTTGAAATTACACATGCGAGCGTTGATCTAGGCTCCTTTATGCTTAGGAGTTGACAAGATCTCTAGCTTTAGGTACTTCTAATCGGTCAAAAGATTGGCTGTCTGTTACTGTCAGGACACTGAATTCTGCAACTGAGAATGTTGTCCACTCAGAAGCCTAAAAGTCTGAACAAAGTTAAATCATTTTACACCACTTGGTTAACACTAAAGAGTTTATAATTTGGACTTCCTCGCCGTTTAGATGCACTTATTCCATGGTAATGGGGTGTAAGTGGCATTTGGGTCTAAGCCTCTGGCTTTTATGGATGTCTTCTCACATGTTATAGATCGTTTGTTGTTTTTCGCATTGCTCACGTTACTGAATTGTGAGTGGTGGGTAGTGGGTGTCGTGACGTAATCACATGTAAATTCTCTCCTCGGCATCTGAGCTATTAGTGATGCAATCTTGACCTGCGTATCGTGTGGGAGGGTTTCGCTGCATGGGCATTAATGGTTACTCGGAGACAGGTACTGGCCTATACAGTCAAATTTTACACTGTCCCATCACGTCCATCGAATAGGATACAATGAAGTGATGGAAGCATCTAGACTTTAAGACGCCTTAATACTCTTAACAGAGGTATATTGCCTGGCCATGTTTTATAACGTGGGTTTTAAGCATTTTTGATATTTACTCAGTGACCATTAGTAGGTGCCACGATGTCTGAGAAAGAGAAATGCGGACACAAAGCGCAGAAAACACTGTATTGCAACATGAACAATATTGATGAATGAAGAAGAGAGGGAGAGGAAAGGGAAACAAAGATGGAGAGAGGAATAGACCATGTTATGACAAGCACCAAATCTGAACTGGAAGCTCATCATTGTATTTTGAAACTTTTTTTCAGGTTAGATGTTTGATAACTTTAGTACATCCCAAACTATAGAACTTTAAATTTAGTGTCTAAAAATAGTAACAAATGTTGCAAACTTTGGCACTTTGACATTTGCAATAAATAAAAATTGTTGATAAGATAACAGACATCTGATCTGTTAAATGTTTTATACTGCAACCACACATACGTGTGCCAAATTCCATGGTGATTGATGAATAAATCATTGCAATGGAAACAGCTGTATATCATCTGAAGACTGTATTTAATGCCTTTCCCTCAAAGGTTCGACATATCGTCTTTTTTACTGACTCAGTCTGCCCTTCAAGCTATGGAAGTGTGGACATTGTAGAACTGAATTAGCCAAACTAATCCTGGATGCTGATCAGATTATTACTTCCTATGGCATCAGAATAGTTATGCATTGGATCCCTGGTCACTCATATACACCAGGTAAAGACGGAGCAGACAGATTAGCAAACAAGGTAACAAGACAAGAGAACCACTAACAGCAACAAACTCTCCAAACAGCCAGATACTCATACGAACAACAAACAAAGATACTTGGCTGAACACATGGGCCATGAGAAACACTGGGAGAGAGGTTTACAGATATGTGGCTGGTCCTGATCCTAATGACAACATCAGCCACCTTACAAGGAGGGATCAGAGCACCATAGTGCCGGCTATGTAACTACCCCTATGAAACTATTGACCACTACCTCTTTGAGTGCCCAGCAATCTATGACGTTAGGAAAATGCTCCTTTCTCCGAGGCCAGATAAGTGTAACACCTTGTACGGAGAAACAAAACAACTTGCAAAAACATGCAGATATCACTACATGGCATTGGGCTGAAGGTCAAGAGCCCAAGCGCCACTGGATCAATAACAACATGAATAAATTAGCAAGTTATAAGATTGTTAGTAAAATTAAACAATTTTCTGAGAAATTCACGGATGTGCAATTTGGTATTGTCGTCCAAGATTTTTTACAGCAGCTAACGTTTCAGGCTTTCTCTCCTGCAAAAAGGACAAAACGTCACCACTGACTGAAGACAGTATTTTGTCTCTTAAAATTAAGTCAGCCAGCCCATCAAAAGTCTTATCAATTTTTGACAACTCAACCCATCCAGAAAAGCAAAGCTTAATTGATGAAACAAATTCAGCAAAATCTTTAGCTGAATCAGGCAACAATGATTTCGGTTTCAATCTGTAACCATTTTCCTCCAGTTGATACTTTTTTAGCAATAAAGCATTCAAGCATCATAATCATTTCTAGTATGATCATCCATGGTGCAGACTGAAGTAAGAGCTTCACCCACCAATAAACTCATTAACCTGCTAGGCCATGTAGCTCTATCAATCTTAAACTCTTGGCAATATGACTCATACCTATTTAAGAAGCATGAAATATCGTCTGTATTATAATTAAATTTTGGCAAATTTAGTTTAAAAGTAGAGGCATGGTTTTTTTTTCCAGCATCATCACCTGCTGGATTAACCTGTTTATGTTGAAATCTCAATTTTCCCAACTCAAGTTCTGCCATTCTTTGAGCATTTTACAAACAATAATGGAGAATAAACCAAATAAAAATACAATTAACTTGACAGCAAATACAAAACTACAAAACCTTCACAACTAGACAAATAATGAATCTGGTTAATTCACTCAAGGCAGTAACACACAGCTATGTTCGCCGGCCCCTTAAGTTGAAAAAATCAGCTGCAAAAACTAAAGAATGTCTAAGAATTCACGACCGTCAATGAGGCATAATGAATTCATAGGTCCCACCAACCAACCCGCCTAACACAAAACATGTAGATACAGAAATACATATAACATGTAAAAGAAAGAACTCTGTCAAAAGAGATTCTTCAAGCCTCACACTGCATGAATCAATAAATTTACTTATCTGCTTTTTCATGCGAAAAATCCTCCTGGCATCAGCCTCTGCCTCAGGAAACGACGATTCAAATTCAATGCAGTTAAAGCGGTTAGTCCTAGAATTCCGGCTTGCAGCCGACCGACACCACCATCTTGAAAATTATTCTGCACATGCAAAAAATGTAGTCCACCGACTTGAACAATTTTTGAGAGATCACTGGAAGATATTTTGTTCCGAATCCCGGCTTGAGGCTCCCATCTATAGCTGTTATGTGGCTTTTTTCTTGATAATGTTAATATTTAGTGACAGGATGGTTCCTGTAGGCCAAGTTCACGTCTAGGGTAGCAAACGTATTAGACACCGAAACCAGCCAACATCAATCACCCTTATTTGAGCCACAATGAACGAAGTGGACAGTATACATTTTCATTCAAACATCACGTTGCTCCAACTTGAAATACATTTCAATTTAATATACAAATGGCATATTATATGCAGTTGTCGATAAAACTTTAGGCAGTCCGTTCATGTCTGGAACCCTGTCCTTTTCATTTTCCACATTTTATTAATCATATGTTCACACTCGACATTGAGAATCCATATTCCCTTTAAATGAAGATAACTAGATACACCTCACAGAAGATCTTGATGTATTAGTGATGGAACAACATAGGGATGTACAAGATATATATATATTCAGGAGCTCAAACACATGCGTCCACTCGCCATGACACACAATGGTAGAAGGCTTGCAGACAATCTCCTCACTTCTGCAGTTTTAGTTTCACATCTGCCAAATACACCATATCGGCATGACGTAACTTCCTGATTGATAAATGACTCCATATAAAATAAACAAACAAGGAGCCCTGTCGAGCTACCTAATTATACGGACACAATTGTTATGAATTTTAATCATAACAATAGACTAATCCAAATTTTCATACTTTTTCTGATTTGACCTAAATGCAGTGCCTTTCCACCTTTAAGCATCACTGCTGAGGTGTAAATTCTGAAGAAAAATTTAGTAATGGCAATAAAGTACGGAACATACATCTGAAAAAAGTCTAAATTAATATAATTTACATTGAGAAATATGTAGACTATTAGCTTTAACAATATATTTATGTTTTATTTTTCTTATGACTATACTGTTGTTGATTGCAAATTGGAAATGTATTGCATAACTGACTATGGGAATGCGCCCCTGAGGTGACAGCCCTCAGCTTCTTTTTTTCCTTTTGTTCCTTTCAACATTTTCTCCTTTCTTCTGCTTGCTATGAGAGCTTCTTTTCGCCCAATCTGAGGTGGTGCCATAGAGAGCATCGCCACCCAGTGCGATCAGCAGCCCCATCCTCCCAGTTTGCTGGATTCATGTCCCGTGCCATCATATCTCTCTTGCACACATCTCTGAACCTCAGCTGTGGTTGCCTAACTGTTCTTTTGCCATCTGCCAGTTGTCTGCAGAAGATATCTTTTGGGATGCGACTTCTTCCTTGTGGTGGACATGGCCAAGACAGCATAGTCTGTGCTGTCTATGTAGTGTATACGAGCTTTGAAAGCCAGCATGTAACAACACTGAGACATTTGTCACTTTGTCTTTCCATGAAATACCGAGGATGTGACGTAGACACCGTAGATGGAATGTATTGAGCCTTCTCTCTTGCTTAGCAAAGGTTGTTCATGTCTTGCTACCATATAGAAGTATGCTGGTGACGCATGTAATATGAATACATTAAAGTACGAACCACACATTGTAATATAATGCGAATCTTGACATGTACGACATCCTGTAAATAAACATGGCTACGAACTGAACATGCTTATACTGAGTGCTTTCTGAAACATGTGTGTGCTTGTGTAGATGACGAGGTAATGCTTATATACATACATCATAACATTACATGGTGGCAGCGGTCGATACCGGACTGACGCAAAACAGCTACACGATAACACGTGAGTACAGTTTATTCGGCTAATTTTCGTCATCGAGGTCAACAATGGCAGCTAAACATTACCGCAGCGCACCGCAAATGAGATTTGCCGGTCAAGATGATAAGAGTGAAGCTTTCTTGTTATGGCGCCAACGCATAGATTTATATTCCAAGACCACTGGTCTGGAAGGACAAACCTTAACTCCATATATCCTAGAAGCATTGGACGATGAAGGTTTGAAAATTTACAACAGTTTTGCTACCGCCATGCCCGTGGAGTCGGCAACAGACCCCGCAGCCATATTGGACGAATTTGAAAAACGTCTGATAATAAAGCACACGAACTTTAGAGCGGCAAGAATAGAACTTCACCACCTGCGACAGAAACCTGGTGAAAGTCTAGATGATTTTTTCACTCGCATCAAGGAGAAAACAAGTGTATGCAAATTTAACAAAGAAGAAGAAAAAGAGCGAATTATCGAACAGGTCCTTCTCAGCACACCAATGCCAGAGTTCCAGAAATGGATACTGAGCCAGAGTGATACACTAACTTTACAACAACTTCTGGATGAAGGCAGGAAACACGAGGCACAAGCACTAAACATTAAACAAATTCAGCAAGGTACAGTAACAGCCCAGGTGGATGCAGTAAAAAGCTATAAACCCAAACAAAACAAAGCAACCGGTTCGAAGCAACAAGAAAAACACAACACAAGCAGAGGTGCTATGTGTAAATGTTGTGGCCTAAACCACATACAAAACCACTGTCCAGCTAAAGACTCTACATGTCATTACTGCAGAAAGAGGGGCCACTGGATAAAATTATGTTTCAAGAAGAAACAAGACAGTGCTCAACACAAACCTCACAGCAGAAAGTCGTCAAAACAAACACACTCTATGATGACTGAGGACTTTGACTCCAGTGAAGAAAGTGATCCTTCCACTTTTGATACCGTGAAGATACTAACTTTCAGTAATGAACCAAAGAGAACGCAGGCTTTCTGCAAGGTACAATTCCGAATACCAGAAATTAAAATGCACAAAGAAAGAAATATTCGGTTCAAGATAGACACAGGTGCCCAAGGTAACACTCTACCCTTAAGAATATTCAGACAGATCATGCCTGACAAGGTGGATGAGCAAGGATTTCCCACAAGGGATGTAAAAAGTAGGAGTGGCAGGACAAAGCTAAGAGCTTACAATGGAACAAGTATAGACTGTTTCGGAGCAGTAACACTTGAATGTTTATACAGAGACTCTGAATGGACATCGTCAACATTTTACTTGGTAGATGTTGAAGGACCTGCAATTTTGGGTTTACCAATGTGCGAAAAGCTGAGTGTGATAACTATTAACAACATTAAAGAGTATATAGGTTTTGCAGATGCTCTCAGCAGACTACCAAACCCCATCAAGACAGCAGATCTTACCCCAAACATCAAAGTTGATTTTGTCAAGTTTAGCGATAATCGGCTTGAACACATCAGAGAAGACACAATGAGAGATCCTACCCTTAACTCTCTCAAAGAACTGATATACCATGGATGGCCAAGCTCTATCAGAGAAGTTCCAACACACATCCGTCCATACTACTCTATGAGGGACGAGTTAAGCATCGAAGATGGTCTGATCCTTAAAGGAGATCGCATTGTTGTACCAGAAACACAACGCGATATCATCCTTAAACAGCTCCATAATAGTCACCTTGGTATTGTGAAGACACAACTGAGAGCAAAGAAAGATGTTTACTGGCCACAGATAAACAAGGACATAGAAACACTATGTAAAAACTGTTCAATTTGCCAAGAACATGCAAATAGGCAGTGCAGAGAACCTCTCATACCATCAGACATACCATTGAGCCCTTGGAGCATTATAGGAACTGATATTTTCTCAATCGACAATAATGACTATCTTATTATTGCTGATTACTACAGCAAATTTCCCATCATTGAGAAACTTCCACAACCCTCACCATCAGCTGTTATTGCAGACATTACAAAGAAGTATTGCAGCATGTTTGGCATCCCAGATGAAATTAGATCAGACAACGGTCCACATTTCTCAGGTCAAGCATACAGAAACTTCACTAAGGACTGGAAGATCAAACACACAACATCATCACCTAGATACCCTAAATCTAATGGTTTCATTGAGAGACAGATACAAACTATCAAGTCAATCATGAAGAAAACAAGAACAGAGGATGTACACCTAGCACTCTTGAGATGGAGAACAACACCGGTAGACAGTAAGATCGACAGTCCAGCAGAACTTATGTTTGATAGAAGAATTAAAGACCTCCTACCATCTAAGGTCCATTTCCGTCCACAACATAGAGACAGCACATATGATCAACTTCAGCATCGTCAGCAAGTTCAGAAATCCAACTATGACAAATGTGCTAAAGACTTACCACCATTATATCCTGGTCAGCATGTGACTACCTACAACCACAACAATGACACATGGTCAAAAGCAACAATCATTTCCAGAAACCCTGAACCCAGGAGCTATACTTTAAGACCAGACAGCAGCAGCAACCTCCTGAGGCGAAACAGAGTGGACATAAGAGAAATCCCACAGAATACAACAGAACAGAGAATTCCCATGCTTTCAACAGACAATGCAGTAACTCCAGACCTTGGTGCCCCACAAAACCAACAAGCGCCAAGGCCGAAATCACAACCAACTCAAGCTAAACCAGGGACTTCCGCAGAACCACCAGCACTTTACACCACTCGTTCTGGCCGTACAGTGACACCTCCCAGCCGATACAGACAGTGACATATATACTCACACTGAGCATTACACATACTTATCCTTTCTCACATGAAACATTTCGTTGGAAATGTTTGCACACATTTTTTTTTTTCAAAAAAGGGGGGATGTAATATGAATACATTAAAGTACGAACCACACATTGTAATATAATGCGAATCTTGACATGTACGACATCCTGTAAATAAACATGGCTACGAACTGAACATGCTTATACTGAGTGCTTTCTGAAACATGTGTGTGCTTGTGTAGATGACGAGGTAATGCTTATATACATACATCATAACATTACAACGCAGGCATTATATACCGCAGCTTTGGTCTTCGTTGTGAGTTTGGAATTTCCCCAAACACACGTGAGGCGGGCAAAGGTGGCTGCAGCTTTGCTTATGCGGCTCTCAATTTCTGTGTCCAGAGAGAGTTTGTCATTGATGGTAGATCCTGTCGTACGGAAAGGTTTGAGAGTTATTTTTGGCCCGTCTGAGTAGAGTGGAGGTTGTTAAATACGTAAGATAAAGAGGTGTGAGAAATAGATTTTCACAGGTGATCGTTTAAGGAGAAGATATGTCTATGGAATGAGTGAGTTTCTCTATTCCATCCTATCTATACGACTATAATTTAGTACAAGACAATCTTTCCCTCCCTATACATAGAAATATAAGTTTAACTACACACACACACAGCTGTGTGACAACAAGACACACAAACGTGAAAAACTACGGTTAATTGGGTATGGGTCCAGACCAACACACAAAGTAAGTTTTCTTTGTTGTTTATTATCATTAAATTTGACAACATCAAATATCTAATGAAAGATCAAATAAATCAGATTTACATACATAGGAAAATACAGAATAAATGTGCCCTCCCCCTCTTGAGAAAAGAACCCAAAAAGTTAATAACCCAAAGGTCAAAGGTTAGCACTATGTTACAGAATAGACAGTAAGGTAAACGAAGTTCCTAATAAATGCTACTTAGTAAAGTAAACAATTGAAAAGCAAAACCAAGGATGATTACATTCCAGTAACAAAGAAAAATATTTACTCTCTCTGTCATACGTGGCCACTCACTCACTCCTTACCTACTCTTGGTGATATTCCCTTGGAAATACGATTATCCTGAATATAAAATTGCCAGTGTTTTTATCTTCCAAATTGGCCTCATTCCATCCCTTAGTAAATAAGATTTTCAAGGTGGACACCTAATTTGGTGGTTTATTCCTGGATGGACAAATGTCACTTCGAATGGTTAGTGTAGAAAAAAACCGAGATCTTGGGTTCACAGTAAGCAGAGGAAAATACTTCAAGTATTGGGAAACATCTGGTTGCTAAAAACTGTTACAATTTATAAATGATGGTAGATCCTATCAGCTGGCTCTATGTGAGTGCCGATTTTGAAACAGTGTAACTCTTCTGGATAAAATCCACTTTGATACGACTGTCAAAAGTCAGGAGTAATGTTATTTGTTTTACACCCCAGGGGGCTGATAAAATTGAACAAATATTTCTGGGTTTTTATAAGTCCAATTAAATTTACTAGTTAAATGTTTATTTGTCTCTTTGGCCAATCTTGTTCACAAATGAACTTGGGTATGCGCAAGCCAAGAAAAAGACAACATTAATCAATCAGTAAATGAAGAAAAAGACCGCTGGTCGCCCTTGATCAGGTCTGCTTAGGAATAAAGAAACATTTATGAAAAAAATGCTACTATTCTATATCGCTACATATATGTACACAGACGGGGACAAGATGATCTCTTATCCACTCCGTCAGTCCTGATTAAATTTAAAAGGGACACGGTGTCTTTAGCCTATTCCTATCCGGTCAGCTTGCACTAGCGCGGCGTGTCTAGGTCAGGTGAAGGTATGTGCCCTCCCCGCCCCTGGCTTGCGTTAACGATCAGCGTACAATGTCTATTAGTATTAAATTATACTTATGCGCACTTACAAAATATCGCCTGTTGTTAATAGCTATTAAATTGTCAGCGTCTGTTTGTTTAGTCGTATGATATAAATAATAGTCACTTATAATAACTACACAAAATGAAATAAACGTGAATTCTTTTCTGTCACTTATCAGTCACGCCTAGTACTTAATCAGTCAACTAAAACGATCTCTTATTGTGTGAGAAAGCAGGTGATGGAAATTACATTCTAACTGCACATCTGGGAAAAAAAATATAGCTACGCGTTATTTTATTTCACTAGTTTTAACGCTAGAAAATCACAGTGAATTATAATGGTAAACTTAACAGATTAAATCACATAAATGCTAATTTCTATTACCACAAATCAGAAATGAAACAATCCCCATGAAATGCTATTAACACATCTTCCACAATGGTTCTAGATACGTGCTTAGACTATCCAAAATTCTGAGCGACAACTGATAGCGGGTTTCGGATATATTATTGGTTCTCTGATCTATAGATGACGTTACTTTTCACATTACCATGTGAATCGAGAGAATCGTGAACAGAGTTCCCCAAATAAAAGGTTTTTATGGTCGCTAATCGACATCAGAGACTTAAAACCGTGCAACAGGTTCTACAGAGATTTTCCCCGCTTCTGAAGATCAAAGCGTTAACTCCCCTCTGTGTACGAACTTCAAAGGGTAGTCGGGGAAATAATTTTGCCCATGTGACTACTTCAAAAAGGTCCGGTGTTTTCCCACGTGCAGTCTGTCAGATATCCGATGATTGACAGATCAGCTCGCGTGAGAAACTTTATAAACAAACGTGATTCGCTCCCTGTTATGACTGGCAGGTTGCGAAAGTTGTAAAACAACTTTGTTTGTTTATGTCAAGGAAAAGAGGCGTGGATTAAAAGGTGAGTAAGACAGGCAGAAAATTGCATGGTTTTGCTAGCAAATCATAGAACGTTAACGAGGTCACAAAAGACTGTCAGATACTGTAGACTGTATTTTCATTATACGTCACAGACCCCAGGTATGTGAAGTGGTGCACCACTGACCTAAGGTCAGGTAAAATTGTCAGGATAACTCCAGTAATCTGAGTTCAACCTTCTATCACAACTACATGTCTGAATTGAGGATAGCAGATTTTATTTTCTTGTGCTTTTCTGAAGCATATTCTTAGAAGTGTCATTTTTTTAACGTGATTTTTCTGAAACCACATAATCACGTTTCTAATTATGTAGAATACTATACTTGAATGTGTGAAACAGATTTCACATTTGCCTTCACACTTTATCATATTAGCAGAGTAATTTATATCTGTTGTCTGAAGTATATTTCTAGCAGTCTCATTTTATCATTTTCTAGTGCTTTTCATAACCCAATCACTAGTTTTCATTAGCAGTTCACTAGCTGTGTCATTTTCTAATGTGTTTATACTGTTATAATTTATTGCAGACCAGTTTAAAAAAAATAATAACTTCACTTTCATCATAATAATAATGAAAGCACACAACAACAAAAAAAACCCAAGCAAAACAAAATTATTTTCACTACCTGTATCTGCTTCAGGTTTCTGGACTTGCCAGTTTGCAATTTGTATATCACCTTAGGCCAATCATTTATATTATTTCAGTGTTTTCTATTTTCATTTTTGTGTTTTTGTTCATTAGATTCTTTGTTTTAATATTTCTTCCATCTTACCTTGTTATTTCTCTCTGTTTATCTATTTTTTCATCATTTTTGCAGTTTCCTGTTTTTTTTTTTTCACCCAACCGATCTGTTTCTTGTCTTTGTTGTTCTTGTTTATTTCTCTTAACCTCTCTGTTTCTTGTATTTGTGTCCTGTTAGTAAACTGTCACTGAAGAAGGATAAACCTCGAAATGGAATATTATATGAGTGTATTGTTTTATTATAAAACTGACTCAGTACCAGTTTTAACATAATTTTGTTTGCTTTATCTTCCAGTTTTATAGCAGACCCCTTAATTAATAATGACAACAGAGCAGTATGACCAAGTCCGCCTTAAATCTTGTGGCATTCAAAATTTCTTAGTTCTGTAATGTGAAGTATATGCTGAGTGATACTGTACATAAAGATTAGTTCTCCTTCCTTTTAAAATGCAGTTAGAAATGTTTAATGAACTTCTGTTTCACAGAATTAAGACTGGAAGATAAATTCCACTGTAAAGCATAAGGATATATCATTATGAATACTTTTGGTTATTTATTATGATTTTATGGATTTTGCTCATCGGTCAATACTCTTTTGCTCCCCAAGGAGCATAGGCCTTCAACAAACACATGCCAAGTTCTGCTGCTCAAGCTCTTTCACCGTCCTCTTCATCATTTTCACCTCTGTCTTCAGTTCTGTTCTCCATGTGTTTCTTGGTTGATCTTATATTTTCTATTTCTGCTGCCACCTGTACCATCTTCCCTTGTTCGTTCAATGTTCGAACATTCTAGGTGCCAAATCTGGAGGTTCTCCAGAAGAAAGAAGGTTAGTCAGCAACACAGACTCCTTTCCTCTTTCTCTGTGCAGGGTCATACGCCTCCCTACTATCTTGGATGGCTGAGTTTTATTTTTCTTAGTTGACCTGTCCATGTTTGTTGAAGTTTTTGTGGTTTAACATTTTATTTACAGGATGGAGGAACCGGCCGTATGCCTAACCCTCCTTAGTCATGTTTTACGACATGCAAGGTAGGGAACAGTGTTACACGTACTATTCTTTGCTACCCTTTCAGGCCCCGGTAACACACAGGTCCTACCATAGTTGTGTGGGTGTCATGAGAATGACCTCAGGCAATGATGCACTTTTTTGGGGTGCAGAATTGGCTGTGCGTCCTTTCATGATTTACTTTCTTAGTTAGGCGATGGCGCCGTTTGTATGGCTCTGTTTGATTTCCGGTAAGCCTATCACTTATATTTCTTTTCTGTTGTCTGGTGTCCTGTCTTTCTGTCCAACAGATGCCTGCTATTTACCTTTATTGATTTACTTATTCATGTAACACACAGGTGTATTATGGATTTAAGTTTCTTTAATGTTTCATGTTTACGTTTGCTGGAATAGAATCAGTCATGATCATTACCTTTCTGCTGCTCAAGTAACATAGGCTTTTAACAAATTTTTGCCATGTCATTCTATCCTGTGCCGTCTGCTCAAGTAACATAGGCTTTTAACAAATTTTTGCCAGGTCATTCTATCCTGTGCCGTTGTGACGTACGTCTAGTTCGACAAGTGAATTTTCCCTGATATGATGGATGATTTAAAGGGACTTTTAGCTTTTCATAACATTAGAACCCCTGAACATTTGTTGTAACTTTTCGTTTCGCCAGAGCGAACCGATTCCACCGGGACTCATTTAGTATGCGGCACGAGATCAAAGACACTGAGACGATCCCCGAGCAGAGTAGCTAATTTCTCGCAGGTATTTATCATCTCCGCGCGAACTCAAACGCTCGCAAGATGGACCAGAGCGATCAGAAGAAAGACACTGGTGGAGATCTCAGGAAGGACGGGCGGCATGCTATCAAAGACAGTAGTGGTCCCTGAAACGATTTCGCATCTCGGTGTTAAGCACGGAACCGATCGCAGCCAGAGCGAACGGGGAAAGCTGACGCAAGCAGCGAGCGAAGATACGAGAGGCCAGGGGCGGTTTCCCTCTTTGGTCTGGCGGTCAGATCCCCAAAATCCGTCCGAGATCAAATAGGCTGTCAAGGTTCTCATGTCCCACTCATCTTGTATTCCAGTTGTAGATATACAGATCACGTAGAAATACACTTCATCACTCGCTGGCCAGAACTTGATAGAAGCACTAGCGATATTTGAAATCTTGCTAGATTATCTAATGGATTTTCATTTTATTTGCAGTGAATTCTATTTCTGTGCAAAACGATTGATCACCTTTTGCAATCCCAGCAATAACGAAATCTTTCAGAGTTTTCATACTCGGTTCTTAAACTTCCAGACAGTTTGATGAGACATTTTTTTAAAGTAAATCTTGTGGTGGTCCGGTGCGGCCTAGCTAACATAATTACATGAAAGAAAGCCTACCCAAGATCATTTGATTATTATCATCAAATTAAATTACAATCTGTAAGATAAACTGGAAGATGAACAGTGCCAGTAGCGATAGTTTATATACTGCTCTATTGTGAGAGATTACCGATTTACCTGACTGTGACTGAGCCTAGTTTTTCCTCACTGGATTAAAAAAAACTTTACCGGTCAGTTGCTGTCATCACGCAGTGAAGGAATATTGCCATCACCTCATTTTCACCCCTGTGTTGAATTGTGTCAGTGCCATCCCATAGACTCCTTTTATATAATAAAACACAAGAACTCTTTAAACTTCAAGTCCGGCGATAAGCGGGAATATTTGCTCTCAGTGAAACCTCGCATTATCTGGGGCGGGACATAGAAGGACTAGACAGTTTTCACCCGTAAAGAGTTTAATTACTGTGTATATCATGCTATGGATTGTCTGATGCTGCAATCGGTAAGTGTGTGGTGTATATGAGTGTGGATCCGCACAGTGTGCATGAATGACAGGAGATTTATTTTTTTTGCAAAAAACCATTTGTTAACTTGCCTACCGGGTAATACGTTTTCTGTATACCCGGCATTGTTCCTTTAGTGGGATAATTTGTTAACTCTGTTTCATCCCCCCCCTCCCCCCCCCCTTTTTTTCTTTGCTTAGTAAAGGGAAGACACCATTGGGATAACAGTATTTTTTTGTCTACCACCATAACTAATATTGTAACACCTCTTTCAGAGTAATTAAATTCACTGTTGGGTTAACTTTCCTATGCTCCTGATAACTATCTATCTTGAGACTGGGTTTATCTTTGTCTAATACAAGCGGGAAGGGCTTAGTCGATACCAATCTTCTTCACCCCCTCCCTACCTTGATATTTGCATTTTTCTGTACTTATGATAATTTTATGTAACACTTGATATTGGTTTTTTTGTGATTTGATTTTTAAGGTAAATAAACATCATAAACTTATATCGGACTGTGTTGGAATACCCAAAAGCCCAAAAAATTCCCTATTTGTTTAATATAGCTGTATCCACGTCGTCTGAGTGTTTGAAGCAACAAATCGGTGTGAGCGCAGACGTGTGTCTGGAAAACTGGCAAATAAGTGTTTGACCAGGAGAGTGGAAGAGAAGATTGAGAGAAACGATTTGTCGTAAATAAGTCTGTCTTTACTCTCCTCCAGCACTCTGTGGAGCATCATATTTAATCTATACATTTCTATCACTGAGTTTTCATCATCATTCTACACTCTAAACCGGACTACTATTTCTAGACTCTTTCTCTCATAAATAAATTTACGACAATATTTGGCTGGCTCGCCGGGATAATTTTGAGACACATTTGATGCACACATATTTGGGGGCTGGTTCTGCATCTTGAGCTACATTTGAGGCATTCGCATAGCCGGGATAAAGATATTTTGAGTCTGATCTAAGTCTGGGTCTAATTAGATAGAGTGTGAGTGATCTGTCTTTGTGATTTAGGGAAATAAATAAATAAGTAATTACACCCCTAGACAACGCTTTTTAGTATTTGGGTCGTCCACACAGCATATTTTCAGGTTGTTTTCTTTCCACAGCAGTAGAAAGTACGGATAAACATAAAATAGTTGTTATTTAAATTATTCTCTGGCAGAGAAACATTACATTTTTCTTTATAAGATTTGCTGGGATTGCGTGATTGTTTTACAGTCACTAAAGGGTTTTTGAAGTTAAAAGAGTTGAGCTTAGCTAAAGACGCCTTGTTCTGACTTTTTAAGTCTAGTTAACGTCTCTTCTCATATAATTGACTTCAGGGGGAGTTTTTTGTAGTGGAGAATTAAAATTTCAGGGAAAATTTTTTTTTTCCTTTAAATTGTTTTAATATAAATTTTTCTCTACTGTTAGTAAGAGTAGATTCTTTTCTAGTGTAACTTACCATTTTAGTGGCATAGTCGCTTGCGTTAAGAGTCTTAAGTGACAATAATAGCAGCGATAAGTTAACACATTTAAGGTAGGAGGTAACTTAAGTAAATTTTTACTTTGGTTTTTCTCGTAGCGGTTCCGAGTTTCTTCCCCTTCTTGTTCCATCTTACTATTCTCTAGTCTTAGAAGCATCCAGTTCTTTGGTATGGCAGAGAGAATTAGGATAAGATCCATTTTGAGACAGGAGGCGAAGGACTCAGGATTAGAAGGAGAAGCCGCGAACCTGTTTGTCAACAAAGAACTTGAAAGATATGACGCGGACCAACTGAGAGAAGAAAAAGAGAAAAAGGAAGCGGAAGAGAGGGCAGAAGCTAGGAAGAAAGAAGCGGACGATCGTCAATTGGAGCAGAAGAAAATTGAGGCAGAGATGGACGCCCGCAGGGAAAGAGAGAAGGAGAGACAACGCGAAGAGAGAGACAAGGAAAGAAAAAATGAATTGGCGCTTAAGGCTTTAGAGAGTCGGGGCGCCTCTACTTCGAATAACGGAGAGCCGTCTTCGCCCCAGTCGCAGTCAATGGATCTCTCCAGCACTCAGTCTGCCCAATTAACTGCGATGTCTTTTGCTTTAGAGTCTTTTCCTAGTCCCAATGAGAAAATTGACAGCTATCTAGAAAAATTCGAGAGGCTCGCAAATCTGTATGGGTTGGAGAGTTCCCGCTGGGCACTTAAACTCTCAACGTCACTGAAAAGTACTGCTTATGACGTATATACAAAGCTGGGAACCAACCAACATGATTACGACATGCTGAAAAAGGCCTTGCTAGAGCGGTTTGAGATGACTGCCCGAAAATGTCTGCAAATGTTCAGAAACAGCCGGAAAGAGAGCACGGAAACATTCCCGCAGTTCTCTTCACGTCTCACGGGCTATTTGACAAAGTGCATTGAATTATCTGACCTACCTCTTACATATGAGGGACTACTTGAACTTGTTCTTGTGGAACAGATAAAGTCAACTTTGTCAAACGAAACCCGTAGATTTTTGGCTGAACAGGGCGCAGTCAGGCTTGAGGACATACTCAATAAGGCAGAACGCTATACCAATGCAATGGCCGAACTTCCCAGCACAAAACGTAAACCCACAGATGAGCCATCTCGTAAACAAAATCTAGAGCAGTCATCCTATTCCTCTAATTCCTCTCAGAATTATAACCAACGAGAAAATAATACCCAGAGACCTCCCCAGGAAAAATCGAAATTCTACAAAACCCGATACCCCCCTAACAACAATTCTGATCAACCCACCAAGCCTACGTGGCAGCGCGGCCACCAAGGTCAAGGAAAAGGGAAGACCCCTACACCAGGAACGTCTGATCAGGGCAAACAAACCGGTCCAAACCGCGTCGGATGTTTGCATACAGCCTCGAAAGGTAGAGTCAATGTCAGTGATTCTCAACCTGAGGGGGACCGACCCTCAACTCGAGGAACTGTAATTTTGAATGGTACCTCAACTACTTGTCTCTTTGACACTGGATTAAGCTTTAGTTGTATTGTTGCTAGACACCTAGTCAAACCAGGTCAGGAGACAGAGGAAACCGTCAAACTCAGTGGAGTTTTTAAGAGTGACGCACCCAGGACGCTTCCTATCGCACTGGTAGAAATACACTCTGATTTTGTCAGAGGTGTTATTAAAGCGGCCATTATGGATGATCCTATCTACCCAGTTATCCTGGGATGTAGATATGTGTTTATTGGGAGACCAAAGGAGCCGATTGTGGCAGCGGTAACCACAAGAGGGCAAGCCAAGAAGGAGAGGGAGCCTGCGCCAAATTTGTTGCCGAACGAACTGAAGGAGGCGCAACAAAAGGACCCTACTCTGGAGCTCTGCTTTAAAAAACTGCCCATGGCTAAGGACCCCAGACACAACGGAGATATCTTTTCTAAGGATGGCGTATTGTATCGTAGAACGGGCAACCTGGACATGGGGAATAACCAGCTCCTAGTACCGACGCAGTACAGAAGCCAGATCTTAGAAATGGGGCACTCTCTTCCCTTTAGCGGACATATGGGACAAAACGCCACTATTCAGCGAATAAAAAACCACTATTGGTGGCCAGGAATGAACTCTGACATTATCAGGTACGTGAAATCCTGTGCCCAGTGCCAACGGGTAGCACCAAAGCACTTGACACCCCCAGTACCTATGGGGCAAATGCCAATAGTGGGTACTCCATTTGAACGGGTTGCTGTCGACATCATTGGACCCCTGGAAAGGACCAAAAGAAAGCACAGGTTCATCCTGACTTTAGTCGACACTTGCACGATGTGGGCCGAAGCTATACCGCTAACATGCACAGATTCCAAGCATGTTGCAGAAGCCCTCGTGCAAATCTTTACACGGTTGGGATTCCCTCAACAAGTTTTGACGGACAATGGATCCCAATTCCGTAGCCTGTTAATGGAGGAGATCTTTAAGATCTTGAGGGCCAAACATATCCACACAAGTCCCTACCATCCGGCCGGAAATGGGCTCGTGGAACGTTTTAATGGTACCCTCACCACTATGTTACGTAAGCTGGGTCAGGAGAAACCAGAAGACTGGGACCTATATATATCGACTGCCTTATTCGCCTACCAAGAGGTACCCCAAGCGTCTACGGGATTCGCGCCAGCTACACTTTTATTTGGCAGACCTATTAAGGGGCCACTAGAAGCCTTACTTCGGTCCCTGACAGACCAAAAGGCTGACGAGACAGTCGTCTCTGCAAGCAAGTATGTATCTGAGCTCAAGGAAAGGCTAAAGCTAGGATGGGATCTAGCTACTACCAACCTTACAAAAGCCCGCGCTAAACATGCTAAAAGATACAACAAAGCTGCAAAAGAGAGAGAACTACAACCAGGGGAGAAAGTTTTGTTGCTACTTCCAACCGGAAGCAATAAACTTCGCATCGGATGGCAAGGGCCGTTTACCATCCTTAAAAAGATCTCACGTACCAATTACAAGATCTCCATCAAAGGAAAGGAGAAGGTCTTCCACGTAAATCTGCTTAAGAAATATTTAGAAAGACCGGTGCCATCCTCCGAGCATCTCCTGGCCGTCGCCATAGCAACGGAAGACGAGGAAGATGATGATGGTTGCATGGAGTACCCATTGCAACCCACAGAATCCTTTAAAGATGTCAAGTTCGGCGACAATCTCTCACCAGAACAACAAACAGAAACCAGGGCTCTACTAAAACAGTACAGTGCAGTCTTAACGGATGTACCTGGTCGAACAAATCTCATCGAATTTGATATGAAATTAACAAACGAGACCCCTGTTCGAACCAGAGTTTACCCCATACCGTACGCTAAAGCTGATGCACTTCGCGGAGAAATAGACAAGCTGCGTCAAGCAGGAATTATCAGTGAGTCTACATCTCCTTACAGTTCCAGTGTAGTGCTGTTGCAGAAGCCCAATAAGGAAGTTCGGCTGTGTATAGATTACCGGCTGCTAAACGCTGTAACGGAATTCCAGCCCGAACCTCTCCAAACTGTTTCTGAGTTGTTCACCAAGCTTAGCAAGGCAAAGATTTTCTCCAAGATTGACCTCAGTAAAGGGTATTATCAGATACCAGTCAAGGAGGAAATTAAACCTTTGTTAGCTTTCAGCACTAGTGAAGGACATTACACATTTAATGTGATGCCGTTCGGATTGCATAACGCACCAGGAGTGTTCACCAGGATGATGAGGAAACTTCTAGAACCTTTGCAAAGTCCCCATATCCATAATTTTATGGATGACATATTAATTGCATCGGAAACCTATGAAGAACATATTGCTACGGTTGCTATGCTCCTCAGGAGACTACAGGAAACGGGTCTCACAGCCAGACCTAGCAAATGTCTCATCGGGTTTGAACAGTTAGACTTCCTGGGGCATACTATTTCTCATGGATGCAGTTGGCCTATTAAGAAGAACGTGGAGAAAATAGCTGCAGCCAAAAGACCCCGAACGAAGAAAGACGTACGTTCCTTCCTATCATTATGTGCATATTATCAGAAATACATCCAGAACTTCAACGGACTGACAGCACCTCTGACTGACCTCACAAAGAAAGGTTGTCCTGATAAGGTCATATGGGATCAAAAGTGCGAACACGCGTACAGCACTTTGAAAGGACAGTTGTCTGCATACCCCATTTTGAGGTTGCCTGACCTCAACAAACCTTTTGTATTACGGGTCGACGCGTCAGGTCAGGGCATCGGGTCAACACTGCTTCAAGCCGATGACAGTGACCCAAACATGCTATTTCCAGTTGCCTATGGCAGTCGGAAATTAAATAAAGCTGAACGGAACTACAGCGTAGTCGAAAGAGAATGTCTCGCTCTGATTGACGGTATCAGATGCCATCATGAGTTTCTCTATGGTACATCTTTCACGGTGCAAACAGACCATGCTCCGTTAGCATTTCTGGGTGCCAATAAAGAATTTAACGCAAGGATCATGCGATGGGCGCTTCTTTTAAGCGTTTATTCTTTCAAAGTGGAATATATTCCGGGAAGACAGAATGTCGGGGCTGATTTCCTGAGTAGAAACTGGTCTACAGAGGAAGAAGAGCAAACTGAAGATACCACTCATCCTAAAATCACCAATCAGGTCACCTCCATTGTCAAAAAATGAAACATGAAAAATGGTTTCATGTCTAAAAGTGGGGACGATTGTGACGTACGTCTAGTTCGACAAGTGAATTTTCCCTGATATGATGGATGATTTAAAGGGACTTTTAGCTTTTCATAACATTAGAACCCCTGAACATTTGTTGTAACTTTTCGTTTCGCCAGAGCGAACCGATTCCACCGGGACTCATTTAGTATGCGGCACGAGATCAAAGACACTGAGACGATCCCCGAGCAGAGTACCTAGTTTCTCGCAGGTATTTATCATCTCCGCGCGAACTCAACCGCTCGCAAGATGGACCAGAGCGATCAGAAGAAAGACACTGGTGGAGATCTCAGGAAGGACGGGCGGCATGCTATCAAAGACAGTAGTGGTCCCTGAAACGATTTCGCATCTCGGTGTTAAGCACGGAACCGATCGCAGCCAGAGCGAACGGGGAAAGCTGACGCAAGCAGCGAGCGAAGATACGAGAGGCCAGGGGCGGTTTCCCTCTTTGGTCTGGTGGTCAGATCCCCAAAATCCATCTGAGATCAAATAGGCTGTCAAGTTTCTCATGTCCCACTCATCTTGTATTCCAGTTGTAGATATACAGATCACATAGAAATACACTTCATCACTCGCTGGCCAGAACTTGATAGAAGCACTAGCGATATTTGAAATCTTGCTAGATTATCTAATGGATTTTCATTTTATTTGCAGTGAATTCTATTTCTGTGCAAAACGATTGATCACCTTTTGCAATCCCAGCAATAACGAAATCTTTCAGAGTTTCCATACTCGGTTCTTAAACTTCCAGACAGTTTGATGAGACATTTTTTTAAAGTAAATCTTGTGGTGGTCCGGTGCGGCCTAGCTAACATAATTACATGAAAAAAAGCCTACCCAAGATCATTTGATTATTATCATCAAATTAAATTACAATCTGTAAGATAAACTGGAAGATGAACAGTGCCAGTAGTGATAGTTTATATACTGCTCTATTGTGAGAGATTACCGATTTACCTGACTGTGACTGAGCCTAGTTTTTCCTCACTGGATTAAAAAAACTTTACCGGTCAGTTGCTGTCATCACGCAGTGAAGGAATATTGCCATCACCTCATTTTCACCACTGTGTTGAATTGTGTCAGTGCCATCCCATAGACTCCTTTTATATAATAAAACACAAGAACTCTTTAAACTTCAAGTCCGGCGATAAGCGGGAATATTTGCTCTCAGTGAAACCTCGCATTATCTGGGGCGGGACATAGAAGGACTAGACAGTTTTCACCCATAAAGAGTTTAATTACTGTGTATATCATGCTATGGATTGTCTGATGCTGCAATCGGTAAGTGTGTGGTGTATATGAGTGTGGATCCGCACAGTGTGCATGAATGACAGGAGATTTATTTTTTTTGCAAAAACCATTTGTTAACTTGCCTACCGGGTAATACGTTTTCTGTATACCCGGCATTGTTCCTTTAGTGGGATAATTTGTTAACTCTGTTTCATTCCCCCCCCCCCCCTTTTTTTTTTCTTTGCTTAGTAAAGGGAAGACACCATTGGGATAACAGTATTTTTTTGTCTACCACCATAACTAATATTGTAACACCTCTTTCAGAGTAATTAAATTCACTGTTGGGTTAACTTTCCTATGCTCCTGATAACTATCTATCTTGAGACTGGGTTTATCTTTGTCTAATACAAGCGGGAAGGGCTTAGTCGATACCAATCTTCTTCACCCCCTCCCTACCTTGATATTTGCATTTTTCTGTACTTATGATAATTTTATGTAACACTTGATATTGGTTTTTTGTGATTTGATTTTTAAGGTAAATAAACATCATAAACTTATATCGGACTGAGTGGAATACCCAAAAGCCCAAAAAATTCCCTATTTGTTTAATATAGCTGTATCCACGTCGTCTGAGTGTTTGAAGCAACAAATCGGTGTGAGCGCAGACGTGTGTCTGGAAAACTGGCAAATAAGTGTTTGACCAGGAGAGTGGAAGAGAAGATTGAGAGAAACGATTTGTCGTAAATAAGTCTGTCTTTACTCTCCTCCAGCACTCTGTGGAGCATCATATTTAATCTATACATTTCTATCACTGAGTTTTCATCATCATTCTACACTCTAAACCGGACTACTATTTCTAGACTCTTTCTCTCATAAATAAATTTACGACAGCCGTCTGCTCAAGTAACATAGGCTTTTAACAAATTTTTGCCAGGTCATTCTATCCTGTGCCGTCTGCTCAAGATCTTTCCATGTCTTCTTTATCCCTTTTTATTTCCATATCCTGTTTTTTTTCCCTCTGTGTTTTTCAGTCTCCCTTTACCCATTTTATCCTGGGGATTCCAGAACAAGGCCTGTCTTTTAATGCTATCAGCAGGTTTCCTCAGTATTAGTCCTATTCATCTCTGGAGTCTTCTTCTCATCTCTTTTTCCACTGGCAGTTGTTTTGTGCTTGTTATCATTTCCACAATGGTAATCTTGGCATGCCCTTTCTATCTTGCTGTTCTACCCATGCCCCCATTACAAAAGTATGTAGTTTTTTGGTTGTTGGTTTTTTTTCTTCCCCATGTTACAGAGCCATACAATAGTGCTGCCACCACCTTTGCACGTTGGGATGTATTGCAGGCTCAAGAAAGCGATCACGTAGCCTGTGTAGTACCCATTGCAAAGGGAAGACCACCAGGCACAGGAAACCAAAACAGACTTTCCAGTATCATACAGACCCACATGATTGTAATAGCCCATTGTGTCAAAGTGTGAAAAAAAAGACAACTAGCACACCTTTTACACAACCATCCTGTGGAATGAGACAGTGGAGACAGCATGGCTGGAAAAGGAAAAGGTGACAAGTCATGGCAGATAGCATGAAAGAGGACGATGAGTGATGAAGAGGTGGACAATTTTAAGGAGAAAAAGCAAAGAGCCATCAATAACTTCAAGGGCTTGGCAAGAGAAGCCAAGGACACAGTGTGGGAGGCCTTTGTGACACAGGTGGGCACTGACAAAACACTAGAGATATTCTGGTCCTTACATCGCAGAATGAGTAGGAAAAGTACAAGCAACCATTTCCTAATATTCTCAGCTCAACAGAGATAAGTCTGAAGGGACATGCATTACTTGAGAGTTATATTACTCAGACGGATAAAGGTGATAAAGCTGCCTGCCAAGAAATTAAAGACCTTATCTGGGAAAGCGACAGAAGAGGTGACATATATTTCGACCTCATATTCAAAGATGATGTCGAGTGCACTTTAGCAACCATTAAAACACTGCCCTGGTCTTCATGGTGTACAGTATCACCACATAAAACAGCTCGATGACACAGGCATTAAGAATGATGTGAGTGATTTCAACACCAACATAATCAATGCTGAGGTGCCGGAAGACTGGCTCTATAGTTACCTTTGGCTACTTCCTAAACCTGGTAAAGACCCCACACTTCTCAGCAGCTTTAGAATTATCACATTGCAGAATGTCTATGGTAAACTACTAGAAAAGATAGTAGCACAGAAAATAATAAGTCACCTTGAAAATGCACAGATCCTGCCTGATACTCTCGGAAGCTATAGGCCCATGAAAGTAACATGGGGTAATGCTGGAACTTTTGCTTATGATGTGTACAAGGGATTCCAAGGTAAACGGGAAACGATTGCTGTGATTGCTGTCACAATCGACCTAGAGGATGCTTATAACAGTGCAAACTTTGAAACATTAATGAACTGTGTAATGGCTTGCAGTGTTAACCCTTGGCTAACAAGATGGATAGCAGCTGCCTTAACTGAGAGATCAGTGGCATTTTGCTTGGGGACATGGACATTAGACCCAATGCACATTTGCTCGGGACTACCCCAGGGTTCTCCACTAACACTGGTGCTGTTTAATATCTAAAAAGCAAAAGTAGGCACCATTCAGCCAACTGGGTTGGGACGAACATTGACTTTTGCTTATGACATACTCATTTACAGAACTGGCTTTGACTGACAGGAAATGGTTAATAGCATACATGGGACACTACAGGAGGTGTTTAAGTGGTGTGAGGAAACTGGCTCCAAAAGTCAATCCCAACAAGGCCAATGTGATGTGGTGCTCCTTAAATATCACTGTGAAAACAGACCTTCCAGATATTACTCTCAATGGACAGAAAATTTAAAGGCAAGAAAAGCTGAAATACCTTGGAGCTACATTCGATCGTGGGCTATCGAATAAGCACCATGTTGATCACATCATACAGAAATGTAGGAGAGGTCTGGCAGCCCTGAAAATAATGGCTGCTGCACATCTGGAGCAGAGATTACTATTTCTTCTTTATCATCAGCTAGTCATAGTCATTGAGTATGGGCTGGGAATACTAACGCTGTCAATAACACAATGTGAATGATTAGAACGCATTCAAAATGAAGGGATGCGTACAGTCCTGGGCTTCATGTGTTATACCCCCATTGTGACAATGAGGTACATGCTTGGAGTGCTGTCGATTAGATCCAGATATGCTATGGCCCAGTCAAAAGCCTATATGTGAGTAACCACAGACAAACGGCACCCCCTGCATGGAAACAGCTGACATCAAGGGAGCAAGAATAAAGAGGGGGATGTCATGGATGACACAGGCAGAGACAGTGATCAAGCAGGTGACCACAGCTGAAAATATATTCAAAGGGAGTAAGTCAGATGAGAACTGAATTAACTACTAGCAAGTCATCATCAGCCTTGGCAGAGAATGTAGAACTTGGGGCAATGGGAAAGCGGAAATGGAAATTAATCAACTGATACTTGATCATGGCGGGGATAATGATGCCATTGTGTATACTGATGGGTCTGTGAAGAGAAATCAGGTTGGGGCTTCTCTGCTAGGGTAAAGGGCAGAATCGTCGCCGACATAGCGGGGTTGTACAAGATAACAACTTCCAGCATGAGAATGGAGGTAGAGGCAGGTACTGCAGCCTTAAGGTGGCTAACTGAAACTTCAGTAACAAAGGCAGTCATTGTGTCAGATTCTCAGTCCATGCTTCGAAAGGTTCAAAATGGTTGGCTAAGGCATGAATAGAAAACCTCCATAGAAGCTTCGAATCTGCAGGAGCTGGTGTGGAACTACTGTCCTGGTCATGCAGGGGTAATGAGAGTGCTGACAGACTAGCATCAAGAGCACCTACAATGGGGACACTGGATATGGATAAGGGAGAGATACTGAGAACAATTAATGATCGTCTGTTAGAGAATAACATTGCAGTAGCTGAATCATTAAGGTCAAGCCTGTTGGAATTTGGCATCAAACGTCAGGCTAGCAGAGATGGACGAATGAGAGGATGCATCCGTCGTGTTTATAACCAACGAGCTACAGGAGCGGTTAGCATTCACACTCTTCAACACATACTGAGGGAGACTGAGCACCTATGGGTTTGCCCAGAGTGCAATGATGTCGATTCTGTATAACAATAACAATAGGAGTAACTTGACAGTTGAATTGAAGATTCAGACTTTTGTGTTGGACTTGATTTCTTTTGATTTTTGTATACTTCTAAGTGCAAGGAAAGCTTTTCTAGCCTTTTGTATTCTTATTTTGATATCATTGTCTGTTCCTCCAACTGCGTCTGTATTGATGCCAAGATATATGTATGGTTCTACATCTTGTAGGGGATGAAATAAAATTAAATACTTAGTTTCTTATGTTTCCTGCATTTATTTTGTTTAACAGATGAGTGTGTATGTAAGAGGGCATGCTCTCTCCCCCGTCCTCCCATTCATTTTGGTTTAATGAAATAAAAAATAAACCAAAATTAATTACAGCTAATTTAATAATTTTTCTTCTAGCATAATGAAAAATTTTAAGAGTATTATTGTGAGTTGATGAACTTACTATTATTTATTATAATGGATATCAACACACTACCCTTTCATTATGGGTTACCATTTCATGTGTATGTGTTTAACTGCCAATGTTGTTGTTTATATATGTACGTAATAGCAATATGTAACCGTAACAATTTATGAATCCTCTGTCCAGGTACATTTCAGAAATTGATGACCTAAAACAAAAGCTAGAACTAACTCTTCAAGAACTTGCCAAGTCCAAACATGTGATAGAAGATCTGAATAATGAGAAGAAGAGCCTTGCTGAAAACTTGAAAAAAATGGAGCAACTGTTACAAGAAAATACCAAGGTCAAGGTATGATCAGCAAATAATGCAATAGTGTGGAATGCTGGCATACATGTATGTTGTATTAAATCACATGAAAATAAATAAACAAGCGCAGTATGACTAAATCGCCTCATTATGAAAATCACATTGTTACAGAATCTACCACTGCCAGAGCACATAAAGTGCTTTAGGGTAGGCTTCTTGCATGTTGCCAGCTGCAGTGTGGCATCTTGCTGCCTTGACTTTATACCCTAGCTTTTTTTCCTTGGGTTATCTGTTTCTTCTTTCATTTCATCCTTCTGTGAGAAGATCAGCTGCCACAGTAGGTGTGGAAGGCTAAGAGCCAGGGATCCAGACCTCCAGACCTCCCTGGGAGGACAACATTAGACAATCTCTGAAGGACCGAGGACTAGAATGGAACCAGGCCAGGAGGAAGACAACTGATAGGATAGTATAGCGCTCTCTTTTCCAAATCTCTACACCTCACGGTAGAAGAGGAACAACAAAGTAAGTAAGTACCCTGGCACTGCGATGGAAGTCAGCCTTTTTAAAATGTGGGAACATTTTAAAACCAGTAATGGAAGTATATTTCTATGAGAAAATACGTCAAAGTATATACAGTCTGTAACCTATGATTTAAAAATCTAAAGTTTTTTTCTGCTGACTTTTGGCTGACTTTCAAACAGATTTTTGGCCGACTTGGTCTACTTTGGGTGATTTTTGGGTGATATCTGAAAACTGAAAAAAATCAGATTTCTGAAACTTGGCCATCCCCGAGCATTTCGGATTCTGGGTTGCAGACCTGTACAAAGTTGTTTTAAATTGACTGATGAATAAATTGAAGTGTTGTAAGTCCCTTACCTTGGCCATGTTATGAAAAAGTGAAAGCTGAAATATATTGTGGCAACAGGAAAGATTGAGAGAAAAAGAGATAGAGGATGACAAATAGAGAAATTGTCACATCGTGACATGGAAAGAAGCCAATAATAGAATTGATGACCAGCACCGGAGACAGGAAGCTGTGAAGAGACATGATCACGTACTCCAGGTGACATAGTACTTGAGAAAATGATGACGAAGCCTCATTTGCAACAAGCATTTTTGTTTTATGTCATGTGAAATGCAGACATGAGAGAATTGACTATAAATAAATGGGTATTTTAGGTGGGCTTTAAGAGAATAATGTACCATACATACGACATATTTTAAAAAAATATATAATTAATCTGAAATGACACTGAGTAATATGACAGCATCCTACAGTGTAAGACAATTACACGTGAACACTGTACCTCAGATTGGGCGAAAAAAAACGAACGTCGAAGGGAACACCAGGAAAATAAGCAGCTGAGGGCTGTCACCTCAGTGGCGCATTCCCATAGTCAGTTATGACTGAAGGGGCTATTATTATTATTACTGTACCTGATAACCCTCTGTCATTCCTGGGGGGGGGGGGGGGGGGTCTCTGAGGAGATAAAGAAAGAATAGAACTACTGCTCCCTCTGGCATGTCATAAAAGGCATTTGAGGTTGTGCATGCGAGGGGGGGGGGGGGCTGACAGCCTCATTATTATAAACAGATTGCTACAGAAACCACTGCTGCAAGAGCCACATGAATGTTTTGCTGCAGGTTTCATTCCTGCAAGAGGCCATCGGCAGCAGAGGCTCCATGCCCCACAGGGAGCAAACAGGAAATTGAATGAATGATTGCACCTGAAAAAATCATCAGTGAACTGAGAGTTAAAAGAACAGTCTTAAGATTTTGATGTTTTCAGAATTTCACATTTATACATTGGTGAGTTTTTTAGGCTTACATTTTGCTCTGTCAAGAAAAAAAAAAAAAAAAGAACTACAGGATGACTGGATAAAATTATCACAGGCCGTTTGGATAAATTATCATATTGACAACTTTGGATAAAATTTGTTGACTCCTTTCACATTTGATCTAAATTGGATAAAATTAATGTCATTTTACTTGTGTACTACAGCTTCAATTTAGAGGCCATATTTTTTTCAAAGTCCCTTGTAAAAAGAGAGACAGGGAGACTGTGTAGGAGGGGAGATAACCTACTGTCACCATTTTATAAATTGCCAATGTATAATCAATAAATGTTATATTTTTATATGTTCGACAAGGGCCTAAACAGATTAGAGTTACTGATGAACTTGTGATGTTGATGTAGTCTCATCTCTGACTAATAGTAATAGCCCCTTCAGTCATAGCTGACTATGGGAAAAAACAGTAAGAAAACTTCTCGTGTTTTGCCGACCCCTATAGGGTGAAGCTGGACTGTCCTCTCCTGGGCGCAAGCTTGGGCACAGTTATATGGAGATCAAGCTCTGACTATATATATTATATGAAGTAAATCAACATACTACTAAAAGTTTCTTTAACATCAACATCATGATGAATATTAAATTAAACAAGATCCTCCATTCCAGAACTCACACAAATTCTTAACCAAACTTTCCAGGTTTTTGGTTTTTCCGAAAGTCGTCTGAATGAGAAAATAACCGACGATGACATTGCGCTCAGAGGTTTTAAAACTATTCGGCGAGATTCTAGTAGACAATTAGAGACGGGTCTAGCAGTTTATATTTCTACTTCTCTCAGTTATCGCCGCAGAAACGATCTTGAGACTATAGATATAGAATGCATATGGTTAGAGATAAAGCCCCAAAAGCAAAGATCTATTTTAATCGGATATCTTTATCGTAATCCCAGTGTAGGAACAACATGGTTTGAAGATTTTACCAACATGATGGATAAAGTTATTACTACAGTTAACGAAATTATTCTTCTTGGTGATTTTAATATCGACATGCACAAGCCAAACAATATATGGACCAACATCATAGCATCGTATAACATGAAACAAATAGTCAACAAACCTACCAGAACAACAACAACGTCATCCACACTGATCGATCATATCTATGTAACCTGTCCAGAAAATATTATAGAATGCTCCATCCCTACTATTGCTGTGAGTGACCATTATCCCATATGTTGCACTTGGGCAAAAAATGGGTACAAATCTCCAAAAAATAAACACATTAGTTTTCAATATAGAAGTCTTAAAAATTTCAACCGTGAATTATTTTTGAATGATTTGCGAACTGCGCCTCTCGCCAACGTTTTTCAAATTCCTGATCCTGATGACGCCATCGCATATTGGACAATGATATTTTATAGTATTTTTAATAAGCATGCGCCTACTAAAGAAATTCGCGTGAAAAGGCAAATTAAATCTCCATGGATCACACAAGAAGTTCTTGACGCTATGAGGCAAAGAGATAGAGCGCATAAAAATAAAGATATCACTACATATCGGACAATAAGAAATAAAGTACAATACTTAATTTGCAGAGAAAAGAAAAACTACTTTAGAAATTTAGTTCAGAGTAAAACAAACAGTAAAGAGATATGGAAGGCAATCAACACTTTAGTGAACAAACGAAATTTTCCAGACCCACATACTCCCAATACGCCACTTACTTGTACTGACTTCAGCAATCATTTTCAGGCAGACATCAACAATATAAAATCCACCATTCCGTCTCCCCCTTGTGACTTAAGCAAATTATCAACGTTCTGCGAGAACAAATGTACTAACACAATTCCACCCGACATCCCTTTTATAACAGTTAACGAAGTTTACAACTATATTACTGGCCTTAAAGATAATAACTCATCGGGACTTGATGGAATCAGTAATCGAATACTGCGATTTGCCGCACCTGCTATTAGTGATTCACTGACATACATATATAATCAATGTATCGCAAGGAGTTACTTTCCATCCGCTTTTAAAAGCGCTAAAGTATACCCACTTCTCAAACCAGGTTCATCTGATAGTAGTAATCTTAGTAACTATAGGCCCATTTCTCTTATATCGTCGCTGTCCAAACCACTGGAAAAACACATCCACAAAACAACACTACAACACCTAGTAGATAACGACCTGCTAATCGACAGTCAGTCGGGGTTTAGACCAAAGCATTCATGCCACACAGCCTTAACAAAGATGATAGACAATTGGCACCTAAACATCAATAACGATAATATATGTGGAGCAATATTTGTAGACTTCAAAAAAGCATTTGATATGATAGATCACTTTATTTTAATCAGAAAATTAGAAACAATGAAAGTAAATATTAAGCTGGTAAAGTTAATTAAATCGTTCCTGTCAGACAGACAACAAATAGTCTCTTACAATAATTCCTTGTCGAACCCAACCGTTGTCCATACAGGTGTTCCTCAGGGCTCTATTCTCGGCCCTCTTCTATTTACCGTATACATTAATGATCTTCCTCTATATTTCAAACACTCATCATGTGACCTTTTTGCCGATGACTGTACTGTCTATACTAGTGATAAATGTTGCACCACACTAGAACAATCTTTACAAAACGATACACATAATCTTATTACGTGGAGCAACGAGAATCGCATGCAAATAAATATTAGTAAAACAAAATGTATGTTAATATCAACCAGACAAAAACTACAAAACTTGCAGAAAACAACACTTCAGCTCTTCATTGGAACATCACTAATTGAAAACGTAAATGAACACAGAACTCTAGGTATCACTGTTGACCAACACCTAAGTTGGAACTCACATGTACATGCACTCACAAAGCAAACAGCACAAAAAGTTTACCAATTAGCCAAAATTAAACATTTCCTGGATGAAGAGGCAAGGAAAATGTTCTACATATCTCATATACAAACGCATCTAGACTATTGTTCCACAATCTGGGATGGTTGTTCTGTCTCCAACACAAGAAGGCTCCACTCGCTTCAAAAACGCGCAATGCGCCTTGTTGCTGATAAACACCAATCACATTGTATAGATTTATTTATATAATTATCTTCAAATATTACCCCTCAGGAAGCGCTTCCTCTTTAACAAAGGGAAATTTATTCACAAAATCCTGTCACAGAATGCTCCAAAGTATCTTTGGCCGCTTTTAAAATACAATGACAGACGTAGTCAGCGCTTAAATAAATTACAGGTACCCAAGCCCAGGCTTGACCTATTTAAAACTAGTTTGGCTTACTCAGCTGCTCATCTTTGGAACAATCTTCCCAATGACCTGAAAAACACGCACAGTCCTTACTCATACAATCGTATACTATTCAAATACTTTATGAGTGCTGATTATATGCCACCCTAACTGATTGTGTTGTACTTTTATCTAATATACTGTATGGAGGCTCTGATGATCTAGTTTTCATTACAATATACTTATTCTTAATATTATATTCTTAATAACTTATATTCTTAATTTTATGATCAGGTACTGTTAATGTATGCTGTTATACTTCCTTGTAATGTTGCACTGTCCTTAAATTAATACTTTCAGTACGCTGGAGAATGTTGAGTAACAGTAATAAAAGATGAGCAAGAGGATGGAAGAATGCAAGAGGGGACTGTGTCCGATTTTCAACCCTTGGCAAATTAATTGCTTTCGTATATGTCTATCTAACTATCTACCTAGTCTGATTCTGGTCTTGAGTTTGGGATGCAAAGGAAATGGAAAGGAAAATGGAAAGTAACTGTCTACCCACCTCATCTTGATGAACCTAAAAAATTTAAAAAAATTAAAAAAAAAGTCCCTGAGTCATTCAGTTGAACACCGTATGAACATTTTACAAGTTCTCATAACATACCTCTGAATATGTCTCAAATCTGGATATTTTTACTTTGAACTCAGATTTGAATGAACCTCAAGAATGAACAGTTTATTATTCATATCTTTACATAATTGAAGAAATGTTCAATTAACATTTAACTTAATTTTAATTTAATTTATTTATTATACTTACTTACTTACTTAGTCGTTCTTCTTCTATTGTGAGTTGTTGAGGTTTGGAAGAGAGAGTGCCATACTATCCTATCGGCTGTCTTCCTCCTGGCCTGGTTCTATTCTAGCCCTCGGTTCTTCAGAGATTGTTTAATGTTGTCCTCCCAGCGGACTCTAGGTCATCCTGGAGGTCTGGATCCCTGGCTCTTAGCCTCCCATACCTGCCGTGGCAGCCGATCTTCTCCCATTTTGCAGACATGGCCAGACCATCTTATTTGGGACTATTCTACTTGGGTCTGCAGGGGTTGGGTTTTTAGGCCTTGACATATCGTCTGGTTGCGGACCATGTCTCTTCTTGTTACTTCAACCACCTTCCTCAGATACCTCATTTCTGAGGTCTGGATCTGGCTTTTGTAGGTTGTAGTCATTGCCCATGACTCGCATCTATACATCAAGACTGGGACATAAGTGGAGCTGTATACAGCCATCTTTGTCTTCTTACCAACTTCTCTTTTGCTGAGTTTATTTATTTATTTTTAAATAAATTATTCAGGATGCCCTTGAAGAAGAAAAACGCCAGACGAATAACTTGAAGATTGAAATCAACAGCCTTGAGCAGCAGCTTGCTGAGAAAACCATTCTGGCTGAGAAATTTGAGGAAGAGAGGAAGCAGAGACTAGACTTACAGTCTCATATAGAATCATCTGTCAGGAGTATGGAGGAAAATATGAAGGTATGCTGTCTTGGGAATGAACAAACGAACAAACTTTATTTTCAAAGGGTTAAGAATTGGGCAGGCATGCCCATCTGACATTTTGCCCTTCCTCTCTCTCTCATTATGCATACTGTATCCTTTCATCCTCACATTTACTGTAAGCATTATGTGGCCATTTATCATTATAAAAGTAATATAACATCATACATTTGCAATATCCATCATATTCAAAGTATGTTTTTAAAATAAATTTAAAAAAAAAACCCATTAAAGTAACGACAAAAAATATAACATAAAAAACAAACAAACAAACAGACAGATAAAAATCGAACTCTTCATACAGTAAATTAGACAATGATTTGAGACATAATCAGATTAGGATGGCATGTTATGAGAACTCGTGAAATATTCAAACAGTCTGCTATTGAATGACTAGGGACTCGGCGTGTTTTCCAGTGTATGCGAGAGATTTTACCAGACGTGAGTGGCTTTGAGTCCCATAACAGATACTGCTGTAGGGAGTGAATTATTATAGACTTCACAATACTAGGTCCATCATCATGAGTTGGAGTAACCAGTTCCTTTCCTTGCTGCCTTTGCCTTCCCTAACTCAAGAACAGAATCAGAGAGACTAGGTAGATAGATAGATGGACAGATACGAAGGAAATTAATTTTCCAAGGGTTGAAAATCGGGCGCATAGTCCCCTCTTGCATTCTGTCCTTCCTCTAGCTCATCTTTTATTACTGTTATTCAAACATTTTCCAGCGTACTTAAAAGTATTAATTTACGGGCAGTGCAACGTTACAAGGTAGTATAACAGCATACATTAACAGTATCCGATCACATAATTACGAATAATTATATTGTAATGAAAAACTAGATCATCAGAGCCTTCATACAGTATATTAGATGGAATTGCTCAGTGCTTGGTTCCTGTCATAAACAACACTTTTAACAGTAGTGATTCTTCAGACAGCAACTGTTTAGGACAAGATGGCTTTGTTGTTTCTTTCATTTGTTTATTTATTTTTTTCGATTTCATATTTTTTAATTGTGAACTCTTGAGTTATGGAAGGCAAAGGCAGGGAGAAAGGGATCTGGTCACTCCTCCTCATAAAGCTGAAACCTAGTATAAGTGAGGTCTCTAACATGTCAAACTGCTATGGCAATATCTGCTGTAGGACTACCTTTATGTTTTTAGATAATTGTTTCAGAAATCTGAAAACAGTGCTTAACACATTAACTACTGAATTAAAAAACACGCTGTGGCGTAATTAATTTTTGTTCACTGTTTCACCCTTTAGGTGTATGTGCACATTAAGCTGTAGTTGTCTTAATTTTTAACGTATTTTGATCAGTGATATGTCATGTTGAAGGTAAATAAATGCATGTGCTGTTACAACAAGCTAAAAGAATGGTATATTTGTAAGTTATTGTAGATTTTAGAAATAATATATTATCATCTGCAGACACAGAGGCATTAACATTTGTCTAAACTTCTCAACTTATTATTTTCTAAGGCATGTAATGCCTTTCTCTTGGGGATTATCAGGTTGTATATCCAATAATAAGAAACAAGTCAAAGAACACACAATTTGACTTATATTTACACTATCAGTAACTTTGGTAATCACATCTACCCCACTTTAAAAAAAATCTTAAACATCTTGAAACAATTTACAACATTTGAAAAAAACCCTATCTATAGCTTATTTAATCGTAACACTGTACCCTACTATGCATGTCGTAAAAAGCGACTAGGGAGGGTTGGGCAATGGGCTGGTTACCCCATCCCATAAAAAAACGTTTTACCAAAAGACTTCAACAAACATGGACAAGTCAAATACAGACGCTGGCGATGGATAAGACACATATTGAGGAGACCTATTGATAGCATTACAAGGCAGTCCTTGTTCTGGAATCCACAGGGAAAGAGGCAGAGGTAGACCAAAAAACACATGGAGAAGAGAACTGGATACAGAGGTGAAAATGATGAGGAAAACATGGAAGGAACTTGAGCGGATGGCACAGGACAGGAAGACTTGGCATATGTTTGTTGAAGCCTATGCTCCTCGGGGAGCTAAAGGGTATTGATTGATTGATTGATTGATAGCTTATTTACAGTACCTCATGTTGCTAGTGTGTTTCGCTTGAAGTATTATGCGTACAGCACACTCTAAAACGGTTATTTCATTGAAAATAGAGCCTATCTGGACAACCAGTGTAATAAAAATGTTCTGTGATTAGCAGTATCTTCACTGTCATTACTGCTTGCATCATCCCTAATATTGCTATTGATGCTATCAAAATGAATATTTGACACATTTTTCACAATGTTTTCACTGTCTTCGTCATAGTTAGACCTATCAAACAGCCTTTGGAATACGTTTTAGCCTGTTTAGTAGTTAGGCAAGGCATACGAGTGAGTTTTTTTAATACCCTATCGCTAGTTGCCATGGTAAATAATTTCACATAGTTTGGTAACTGTAGCAAAATATGCGAGAATAAACGCTCAATTCAGTACGATTTAGGCATAAAACGATAATAAATACATTAGCCCGCATGTGTCTGACGGTTGGCATCTTCGAAGCCAGCAGCGCTGCTTTTTGCACAGTGCTAAGCCTATAGAACGATTTCACGGAAAAAGTCTGACACGCTTTAGTTTCGTTTTCGAGAAACACTACTAATATTTAACTTTTGCCCAATCTGCTGTATACACTTTGTAGTCTAGCCTTACAATTAACTATTGGCGGAAGAATGCCGCAATATAGCTATCTGAAGTAACACTTTCTGTCAACTTTGTAGCAAAA
This sequence comes from Oreohelix idahoensis, assembly GCA_024509875.1. Lineage (NCBI taxonomy): Eukaryota > Metazoa > Mollusca > Gastropoda > Stylommatophora > Oreohelicidae > Oreohelix > Oreohelix idahoensis. The sequence goes on from JAMPIV010001467.1 coordinate 50,695, forward strand.
TCAGTAGTAATCCTTACATTTTTTGGTAGTATTACACGATACAATGCTAACTAGTAACGCAAATTATTAACCCGCCCCATCTACACCCCGCTTCGCTGACACAGTCTGCAACGCATATATTCTCACTGCGGAAAAGCCAGCCAAGGCATAACCACGCAGACAGTTTTATTTCTTCCTAGTGGTAGCATTTCTGATGTAACTAAAATAAGTAGTTATTTTAAAAAAATACATGCTCGCAAGATGAAGGAGAGGAAAGATGGCGGACTTGTGTAAAATTTTATTTGACGATGGACGATGACAAAAATTGGAAATTTTAAACCATTATGAAGTTCCCCATAAGAATTATATGATAGTATGACGTAGAGTTAGCTGAGTAAGAATGTACTTTAAATAATATGATAGTCCCTGTATTAGAGAAGTTATTGAAGAAATACTAATATCTAAGAACACACGACCAGACACACTGGCATTCCTGCTCATGTTTTTTTTGGTAACGTTAGGGGGATGCGAGCTTGGGAGAGGCAGGGAGGTACATTCAAATTCGCTTGGGGTGAACAGAGTATGAATGGGAAAGGGGAACGGTAGGAGAAATGTAATCCTAAACGTAATATCTTTTTGTATTGGGCATGACTAGAGCAGACGGGCCAATCAACCACCAGTTATTCAAAATTGTTTTGGGTTTTTCATTCAAACTGCATTTGAATTCAAGTAGTAGAACGTTACGATTGGCTAGTGCTGGTAAATATTAGCAAACGGCTTTGACTATTCATTGCCAGTTGAACTAAAATTTGTATACAGATACGCTGAAAAACAGCTGTGTTAATTTTAAACTTAAATAAAGAATAAATTCACAGTCTGTGCAGTTCGGAGGAAGCTGCGGCCATTTCTTCACCAAATCAGCGTCATTTGTTTATATATTTCTTGATTGTGAGGGTCTATGTTCCTGTTGCCGGCTGGTGACAGGAAACCTGCTGAGTGCTTATAAACGCCAACTAGTCTCCAACCAGACTTATATGCTGTCGAATATCCAGTAGGAGCTTTGGCGAGTGTTGAACTTGAAATTTCTGCAACTACCCATTGAATTATCTTACAACAAGGACTCCCAGGTGAAGAGTAAAACATCTGGGGCATCTCTGACATTTTCTTGTGTTTCAAAATATTACACAGGAATTTTATGGGGGTAGGATGAACTACAGCCCTCATATACAGTGACTCTCCCGGTAGATAACTAAAGTGAACACTGTAATATTTTATCCAGGAAGGACATTTACAGATACTAAAGTGAACTAATTTAATATTTCATATAGGAAGGAATTTATAACTACATAATAACATTTTTAGTTATTGGGCAAATTGTCCTAACATTTTTAATTGTTCTTTTCTGTAAACTATCTTGTCCTTATTTTCAAAGACCTGTCCACAAGCTATGAATGGACAGGCAAAATAAATTGTAAATATTTGTTCAAAGAAAAACTTAACTGCTAGTTATTAACTTCTTTAATAGAAACTTAAAGTGTTTGATTGTTGTGTACCATCATTCATTTCTCCCCTAGACACTAGGTACACCATACACCATACACTAGAGCCAGAAGATTGACCGTGTGAGACCTAGGGAGGTAGCGTTAGGTTCTCTGCACATAATTCATCATCATCATCTATAGAGTCAGAGACCTACATTTGCTTGACCTCACACGGTTATAGCAGACACCTTTTCATTCTTTTTAGGATACCATCATAACCTCCCCAGCAAAATCAACTTTGCTACAGTAACTAACTTAGAAAAAAGAAAAATATATATATATATAATATTAATTTTACAAACTCAGCAACGATCCACATTTTAAAAATGACTTTCTGTGGTAAATTAAAATCTTGATCTAGATCAGAAAGTGTTTCGGTTCATTATTTAATTTATTACTATGAATAAGACCTGGCGCTGTCAGCGGCCAATGGCCACAGTGGAGAACCTCCCAAGACACTGACAGCAGCCTGCAGTAGTTAATAAGTTAAGAAGTGAGACAACAGTTAATTTAGGAGAAATAAATTCAAAGTAATACTCACTCATTTGGGTTTAATGATTACATGAGCTTAATATTAATTCTTTATGTCTCAGGCAGTTAGTAGGTATTACCAAGACACCAACATGGATGTCAATTTTTTTCCCATTGATAATTAAAAAAAAAAAAAGCAATAAACAATTATATTGAGACAATATCCTATACAGACTTTTTGTAAATTGGCTGAAAAATATTTTGACGATTTAATGTCCTGTTATATGCCACAAATAAGTTTGCTTTATTTAGCAGGTAAAGTGCATGAGTAAATCTGTCTATAAGTTTGTTTTATTTAGCAGGTAAAGTGCATGAGTAAATGTGGCTGTAAGTTTGCTTTATTTAGCAGGTAAAGTGCGTGAGTAAATCTGTAAGTTTGCTTTATTTAGCGGGTAAAGTGCATGAGTAAATCTGTCTGTAAGTTTGCTTTATTTACTGGGTAATGTGCATGAGTAAATGTGGCTGTAAGTTTGCTTTATTTAATAGGTAAAGTGCATGAGTAAATCTGTCTATAACTAGTCAGATGTGACCAGTCAGGCGACTTTTGGAGTAAAAGTTAACAGGTCTATATGCTTTTATCCGAATACCTGAAAACTGAAATATTCTAAAAATCAAAAGTTTCTTTGGGTTACTTTGGGCAATTTTCAAACACATTTTGGGTGACTTTTTGAATATATTTTGTGCGACTTTGGGTGACTTCTGGAAACCAACAAAATCTTGTTTCCGAAACACAGCTATCCCCAAGGATTTCAGAAAAAAGTATGCAGACGTGTAGTACATTGTAAGACACCATATTGTTAATGGGATATAAATAGTATAAGAGTTTGATAACATGCAGGCGAAGAAAAAAGCATTGGCTGTAGTATGATTTAATTTGGTTCTAGGGCATCAATCATCAGCTGGAGAAGGAGCAAGCTCTGAGAAAAGCTCTTGAAAGTAAAAAAGAAGACTTGGAGAAGACTATCTCTTTACAAGTCAGCAAGGCAGAACTCACTTCTGCACAAGAAGCTGCAGACAAAGAAAAGCAGTGCTGTAGTGTATTGGAACTGAAAGTTGCAGAGTTGGAACAAAATTTGAAAGATGCCGAAGCTAGCCTTGCTTCAGCTACTGAGCAGCTGGAGAATGAGAAAAAGTTGAGAATGAGCATGGAGTGTCAGATTAAGGAAATGCAGGTGAGACTTCCTATTTTCATTTCACCTCTCTGGGGAGCATTTATCATTATCTAGATCTATTCAAGCCCTCCATTTCTACAAAGCTTCAATTCCTGATGCAGTGAAAGTTGCTCTAACCTTCAGTATTCTAATTGATTTTTCTGTGTCTTCTCCTCCAACTACACCAGTCTTGCTGTAAAGATATATGTATGAGTCGATATCTTGTAGGGATGTTAGTACAATGAAATTTCCTTGTCAGCTGCCATAATTTATTCTTAAAATCTTTGTCTTTGCTCTCTGTATTTTCAGCCCCACTTACTGTGATTTATCATCCAGTATTCTCTTTTTTGTTTTGCATGTAGTTTCAGTAATTGAAAAGGCCAAAGTCATAGACAGAACTTAGATCATCAAGCTGTTGTCTTTTGTCACAGTCCAGCAAATTCCATTTCTAGTGGTTGATGTTTTTGTTTTTATAATCCAATCTAATGAAGAAAAAAAAAGTGGTTTCGTAGAGATGACTATTATAAAGATTGATGATCTTTAAGGGCACAGAATCCGTTGAACATATGGGCCCCATATCTAACAACAGAAACAGATTAAAACATTATCTACAAACCGAGATACAGGCTGCTCCATGTAGTTCCTGGGACAAGTTGCTTCACAGACTACCACTGCAAGAGCACTTGATTCCTTTAACACAGGCTTCCTGCAATGGGACCACCTGCAGAGGGTGCCCAAAAAAGGTAAAAGTAAGTAAAATGCAGACTGCTAGCAGAGACTTTTAAATTCTGCCAAAAATAAAAAATATTGCTGTAACCCTTAATTGGTCCTTCACATGACCTGATTTTGACATGTCTGCTTGTAAATCCTTTTTGACCATAAAGCACTGTCCTGGTTGACAAGTCTCAGGTACATATTGTCTCTGGCCATTTGTTTTGTCCTAAATGTGGTTCTCCATGGGGGTCTTGAAGGAGACGGAAAGAACAATAGAAATTACTGTGAGGCTGTGCGTGGACTGGCAAGCTTTTCATCATAATCCTCATCATCGTTATCATCATCATCATAATTTTCCGTTACATTTCCCATGGAGCTATTGAGCCACCACTACAACTGGTCCCCTTGTAGGAAGCCTACACAAAACATTCACATACTCTTGCAGTAGTAGTTTCTGTTGTAATTAGTTTTACATCACGATGTCACCAGCCCCTCATACACAACCTCATATGAGTTGCCTTGTATCATGGGAGTAGCAGTTATATTCTTATTAAGATGATAGGAAACTCTATACAGAGCGATACAACAGGAGGCAATCTGATCATCAGAAGCGGCCCCCCGGTCGATCAAGGGTTTCAGCCCCTTACTCTCCTTTACACTCTAAGGGGTGGCAGGCCCACATGGGTCATAACTCCCAAGTGTCAGCCTCCTATTGTCTTGAGTAGAAAAGTGAACCCACTCCACCTTGGTTGCAGCTTTAAAATCCACATTTTTCCACCAGCTGGGGGCTATTGTGACAGTAACCCCTATGTTGAAAACAAATTATTGCCCCGGGTTCCATAGCCCATTGCGGTTGGTCCACAGCACACCACCACCAGGGACTGATTGTGACACACCTGCGAGGAACCGACGAGGATTGACGCCACTGCGGGCTGGCAACTGAAATTTACCTGTAACCGACACCTCAGATAATACACCGCGGGTTACCTGTAAGCCACTGTTCTTTCACTAAAACAACGCTAAACTCAGTGTCTTGTGGACTTAGAAAAAAAATTGCAATTTGCTGGATGTTTTCTGTACCGCAGGTAGGGCTAGAGTTTATTGTCCAGAGTTCCATATTCCATAAATAAATTGTGTTATTATGTAACAGAAAGTGCTACAGAGATAACCATTGTAAGAGCTAGCAAGTGCTTTGGTGCAGGATCTGTCAAGGGATCCAGCTGCAAAAAACAGGAGATGCTGATAATGCAGGTTTATGTGTCTAAGGCACGGAAAAGTTATACTGTATTTGTAAAAATATGCTATTACACGCATACCTCGCTTTATTGCGCTTCACTTTATTGCACTTCGCAGATATTGCGCTTTTTTTCAAATTATTCATGTTTATTTATTAGAACGTGCCTTCTTCTTCCGATAGATTTTGGCTCTCCACAAGCAAAAAGATTACGATTCGCTGAAGGCTCAGATGATGAAGATTACCATTTTTTTAAAGCAAAAATTATTTTTAATTTTACAGTACATTGTTCTTTTTAGACCTAACGCTATTGTGCACTTAATAGACATAGTGTAAACATGATTTTATGCTTTTGTATGCACTGGGAAGCCCAAAAAAATGGGTGTGACCCACTTTATTGCGATATTCGCTCTATTGCGGTGGTCTGGAACCGAACCTGCAATATCTCCGAGGTATGCCTGTATATGAATAATAACATATGATAAGTAGCGAGCGTCCTATTGGCAGAGTGGTGAGAGCGCTGGCATGTCACGGCAAAGGTGCTGGATTCAAAACATGATGGCAACACGCTGCAGTCTACCCAGCTGTAAATGAGTACCTGGTTCTGATCGTGAGTTTGGGGAAGGCAAAAGCAGTGAGCAAGGGAACTGGTCACCCCACCTCTCAAAGTAAAATGGTGTCCACACCTCTTCAGCAGCATCTGCTATTTGCCTACTTTTACCTGTTTTTTTTAATGATAGGTAGCAGAGTTGAAGAATGATGGTGAAGATGCTACCACACTCACACTGAAGGCTGCGCTTGATGAACTTGAGCGGGAGCGGAGGGTAAGGACAGAGTGTGAACTGCAACTGCAGGAAATAGAGCAGCTTTTAGAAGACCAGAAGGTTGACAGTGAAAACTTGCATCATAGCTTGAGTGGAAAGGTAAGCTTATGTGTGAAATATTCTAGATGAATCCTAATAGCTAAATTTATTGTAAAAATGAAATGAACATTATTAAGGAATCATTAGAACAAAATGACCAACAAATATAGAGAGGTTAAGAGAAAAAAAAATACAGGATACTGCAAACATGTTGAAAAAAATAGATAAACAATGGATAATATATAAATTAAAAAATAAAATGGTATAGAATTGGTTTTACAAAAAAATATATACAGGAAACATGGGACGTTTTGGGATTCCCCCCCATGTCAGGCAGTTACAAACAAGCGACAAAGAAGAATATAGACAGACAACAGCAATGGATACTGCAAACATGCAGATAAAAATAATGAATGATGTGTGATACAGAAAGATGAAAAAAAAAAGTAAAAATATGGAATAAGAAAAAAATATCAACTCAAGAAATGCAACAAATAATGAAAATAGAAAATTAAATGACAAAGTAAAACAATATCACTCAGAAGAAATTACTGAAGATTCAGGAGCACAACTCTTTGCAGAGATCTCATCAAGAAAGAAAATGACCTTTACTTACTTTATTTACTTGCAAAGATAGTAGAAAGGGACTTTTATCAAAATAGAGAACAACAACTATGACCTGCCAGGAAGTGAATATCTGGCACAGATCTGTGTGCTCAGATTTGTTTATTGCTTATTCAATTAATCTATTTGTGCAATTATTTTGTATTTTCTGTGCCATGTATCATTAACTATTACTTGGCTGTTTAATCATTTTTATTCCTTAAAATTGTTTGTTATTCTATTTGGGAAAAGTGAAATTTTATCATGGTGTGCAGTTTTATTGCAACAACCTTCTTAAGATAAGGACAGAGCAGTGCCAGTTTGTCTGTGGTAGATGTAGAAGTGACAGCTTGATTAAATATAGTGCTCGTTCTAGCTGGCAGCAAGGTCATTTTGAAACATCGCTACATGGTACTTGCACTTATTGTTATTGTTGAACGGAATCTACATCATTGCTCTCCGGCAAACCCATAAGTGCTTAGTCTCCCTCAGTATATGTCGAAGAGTGTGAATGCTAGCTGCTCCTGTAGCTCACTGATTGCATACACGACGGATGCATCATCTCATACGTCCATCTCAGCTAGCCTTAATTTTGATGCCAAATTCCAACAGTCTTAACCTTGATGATTCATCTATTGCAGTGTCATTCTCTAGCAGGCAATCATTAGTTGTTCTCAGTGTCTCTCCCTTATCCATATACAGTGTCCCCACTGGGGGTGCACTTATTCTAAATGACTAATATCATATCATAAAATAATAACCAGTTTGGCAAATAAGTAAAGAAATAGTTAGGTAATAAAAAAAGACATTATTAGTGGTAAATAAAGTTACAGAGCCAATTTATTAAATAAGTCACTAAATAATTCACAACGATCAGACGTCAACGTGATTATGTTCAAAGAAAGCAGTGGTCCAACTGAGATGGTTTGGCCATGTCTGCAGAATGGGAGAAGATCGGCTACCACGACAAGCATGGGAAACTAAGAGCCAGGGATCCAGACCTCCAGGATGACCCAAAGTCCGCTGGGAGGACAACATTAGACAGTCTTTGAAGGACCGAGGACTAGAGTGGAACCAGGCCAGGAGGAAGACAGCCGATAGAATAGTATGGCGCTCTCTCTTACAAACCTCTACACCTCATGGTAGAAGAGGAACGAATAAGTAAGTAAGTAAGTCAGGCAGGCAGGCAGGCAGTGGTCAGCTTGAGGCTTTTGGTATCTCCATAGAGTTTTTTTTCCAGGAATGGTACTGGTGATGGCTACATGCGCTTTTTCTGTTCCTCATTATGTTGGGCACCTTTGAAGTAGCTGATTAAACTAAGTTGAGACAGTTTGTTGCTGCCCTACAATTATCCACCAGGCGTGATGGCCACTGATTGCTTCGTGAGTCAGTGGCCAAAGACCAATAAAGTGAGAAAAAGTTGTTGGATAAGGTGCACAATGAGGAAACCAGCTGATAGTATTAAAAGCCAGTCATTGTTCTGGAATACCCAGGGTAATAGAAACAGAGGGAGATTAAAAAATTATGTGGGAAGGGAAGTGAAGATGGGCTTAAAAGGGATAAATATTACACACACATAAATGTGAAATAAACTAGACAACAGAAAATATAGGTGCTTAGATGGCAGGGAGAATAGTGTGATTCACTTCCGTAGCTAGGAGGTGTGCTGCACGGAAGGTCCTGGGTTTGATTTCCCCGTTAAGCCACTCATGTCTGTTGTTTTTCTGTTGTCTAGTTTTCTACTTCTTTATTTCTCACGAGTGCCTGAAAACATACATTTATGTGTGTGTAATATTTATTTACTGTTTACAGGCCTCGGGTTTCCCTTCTTTATGTGTTTAAATGGATAAGGAAGACAAGAAAAGACCTTGAATGGATGGCAAGGGATAAGGAACACTTGGCTTGAACTTGTTGAAGGCCTATGCTCCACAGGGAACTGAAGGGTAATGAATGAAGGAATCTTAAATAGGTAAAAGTCTTAGACAGGTGCCAGTGGAACAAGAGATGATAAGAAAACACTGGCGATAGATAGGACAAACGTTGAGGGAACTTGTTAGTAGCTTTACAAGGCAGTCCTTATTTTGGAAACCTCAGGGTAAAAAAAGATAAAGCGAAACTAAAAAAAAAAAAAAAAAACACATGGAGAAGAGAACTGGAGATAAACATGAAAGTGATAATGGACAGATGGGAAAAACCTTGAGCATGTGGCATTTGTTGAAGGCCTATACGCCTTAGGGAGACAAATGACAATAATCTTCAAGAATTTTGTATAATAAATGATCAAATGTATTTAAAACCTCTCAAAAGGAATCTCTCTCGTCAGCCAAAACAACATTTTTTGAGAATGGCAGTTTTTCTATTTCAATTTTAATTCTGGGTGTTTAAAAAAAGATCTGTTTTAAAAAAAAAAAAAAAAGGAAAACACAGGGGTTAAACAAGGCTGTATTATGTCACCATAACTTTTTGTGCTTTTTGGGTGGTTGACTGTGGACCTTTTTATGAGCTAAAAAGACAAAAAAACTTTGGTCCTCTTCAGTCATAAATTGTTAAGGAGAACATTTATGGTGAGATGGTAATGGTACCAGTCTTAGAATTGCTTTACAAGGCTTAACCATGAAGAACAAGAGTTTGAAAAAAAGATAGATAGGACAAACGTTGAAAAAACTTGTAGAACAAGCTGAATACGCCTTAGGGAGCTGAAGGGTGATAATAATGATCAAATGTCTTAAAACCTCTCTCCCCCTCTCCCTCTCTCTCTCTCGTCAGCCAGTATTACAACATTTTTTGAGATGGATAGATCTATTTCAACATAATTCTGGGTGTTTAAAAAAAGTTCTGTTTTATTGGTTGTTCCGTAGATCTATCTTTTTGTGCCTTTTGGGTGGTTTCCTGTGGATTTTTATGAGCTAAAGAAAACAAAAAGACTGGTCCTTCCAGTCATATTGTAAGAGACATTTATGGTGAGATGGTGCATGGTACCAGTGGATAGCTTTACAAGGCAGTAACATCTGGATTCCCCAGGGTAAGAGATATAGAGGTAGAACAAAAAAAACATGGTGAACAAAAACTGGAGGCAAAGGTGAAAGGTTAAAGAAGGCATGGAAAGACTTTGAATGAATGGCACAGGACAGGACCTATGCTTCACAAGGAGCTGAAAGATCATGATGATGATGATAAGGATTAATGATTAACAAAGCTAGTGGAGAACATTGATCAATGCCCTTCAGGTCACCATATTGATCAATACCCTTCAGGTCAGCACATTGATCAATGCCCTTCAGGTCACCACATTGATCAGTGCCCTTCAGGTCACCATATTGATCAATGCCCTTCAGGTCACCACATTGTTCAGTGCCCTTCAGGTCTCCACATTGATCAGTGCCCTTCATGTCACCACATTGATAAGTGCCCTTCAGGTCAGCACATTGATCAATACCCTTCAGGTCACCACATTGTTCAGTGCCTTTCAGGTCTCCACATTGATCAGTGCCCTTCAGGTCACCACAGTTATCAGTGCCCTTCATGTCACCACATTGATCAGTGTGCCCTTCAGGTCACCACATTGATCAATGCCCTTCAGGTCACCTAAGTGTTAAAAGATATTCTCCCTGGTTAAACTTGTGTTTTATTGGCCATTTTCTCAATCCAGGCTGTCAAAGAGGCAGAAGTTGCAAAGACAGAGGTCATGCACCAGCAGACGCAGAGAGACACTCAGTCTGCTGAGCCATCTGGGAGATTGGTACCTTCTGCTGGTAGTCAACATGAAGAGGTAATCTTCCAATCAATGAGCAAAGACAGAAGAATTAATTAGTAAGGTGGCTAAATAGGAAAGAGTAGGACAAATTGGACTTACTGCTCCCTCAGGTTTGTTGTACAAGGAGACTAATATAAGGCTGTGCTTGTGGCTGGCAACATCACCATATAATACAGATTGCTACTGAGACCATTACTGCAAGAGCATATTAATGTTTTATGTAGGTGTTGCGTTCCATATTTGATAATAGTATGTGAAGTTGGTGGCAGTGTTGTACGTAAAGTGTCTAGGGTGATTAGTGCTTCATCATTTCAATACAGAACGACAACAGTAACTTGTAACTGTAGAAATTAATGCATCTCACGCTGATGAACCAGACTTACAGTTTATTCACAGCACTTGCAACAAATGGCTCCATCTTTATAAGAACAATGATGCATAATCAATATCTGTAAACCGGCCAACCTCACTGGGCCGTCATCACACATGAAATACTGGCAACAGAGCCGTCTGCACATCTAAGTCCACGCTACAGTCTTTTACAGCGACATCATCAAAATATTAAGCTGTAGTAATTTAATATATTTTCCTGTCAATCGACACACATCTCTGGCATTCAATAAAATGTAGACATCATATGAAATTGTACGTAGAACAGCAGACATCAAAATACTTCAGCAGGAGCTCACACACACACATCTTGACACCTCGACATATATATATATATATATATGTAAAACAGTAATTTATTTTACCAGGACCTGGAGACCTCTCTTTACTCTGCCTCTAAGAAACTCCAAGAAACCCTGAATGAACTAAACACAGTTAAGTCCAAATTGTGTCAAACGGAAGAAGAGCTGGAGTCATGTCGAGCAGATATTAGCACTTACAGGTAAAATAATATATAAATGAAAAAATTAAATTGTATGGAATCATCAACATTTTTTTCCTCTTCGCTCCTTATGGAGCATGGCACCACCACAGCATCCCCCTAAAAGGGAAGCCTTCATCAAGCAATCGCATGACCTTGCAGGGGTAGTTTCCGTAGCAAATTTATTTGACACTATGAATTTGTCAATCCCATGCAGAACCTCATGTTAGTAGCTTGGTACGACATTTGTACAACATTTGTACGACATTTGTATGACATTTGTACATCATGCCTGAGTTAGGAGTAGTCCTATTCTGTCTTTATCTCATCAGAGCCTCCCAGGAAGTACATGTAATGGTACATTACTTCTGTACACGCAATGGTACATTACTTTTGTACATGTAATGGTACATTACATCTGTACACATAATGGTACATTATGTCTGTACACACAATGGTACACATGTAATGGTGCATTACTTCTGTATATGTAATGTACATGATTTCTGTACATGTAATGGTACATTACTTTTGTGCACATAATGGTACATTACTTCTGTACATGCAGTGGTACATTACTTCTGTACATGCAGTGGTACATTACTTCTGTACATGCAGTGTACATTACTTATGTACATGCCGTGGTTCATTACTTATGTACACGTAGTGGCACATGACTTCTGTACATGTAGTGGTATATGACTTCTGTACATGTAGTGGTACAATACTTCTGTACATGTAGTGGTACATTACTTCTGTACATGTAGTTGTACATTACTTCTGTACATGTAGTGGTGCATTACTTCTGTACATGCAGTTGTACATTACTTCTGTACATTTAGTGGTCCATTACTTCTGTACATGTAGTGGTCCATTACTTCTGTACATGTAGTGGTGCATTACTCCTCTATATGCAGTGGTGCATTACTTCTATACATGCAGTGGTACATTACTTATGTACACGCAGTTGTACATTACTTCTATACATGTAATTGTTGTGGGTAATTAAGATTATAATTTGTTTAGCTGAGATACCTAGCATGGTTGTAAGGATGAATGTATGTTTTCTCTTGATAATATGTGACATTCTTAATAGTTACTTTTTTGTTGTTGTTGTAAAATTGTGTTTTATAGCAGTGGTTCTCAACATGGGCCATATAGCTCCCAGGGGTTCATGCCATATTTCTATTGGGCCGCCGTAAGATGGTAAAGTACTTTATTTCCAGCTAACAGTAACTGTGAGGGAGGCCACAGAGGTAAATGAGGCTCAGAAGGGGGCCATGAGCAAAAAGAGGTTGAGAACCACTGTTTTATATATTGAGGATCATACAGCTTGGGGGAGGCAATTTAATAGACAAATCAGGAAAACTACTGTTGGACTTCATTGAAAACAATGAACTAATAATACTGAATGATGGATCAGTAACAAGAATTAACCCTTGTGCAAATCAGCAAGACACAGCTATTGATATAAGCATTGTAACACCAAATCTTGCTAATGCAAAATGGGAAGTTATTGGGGATACAAATTCAGATCATTTAACCATTGAAATAACACTAAAAGATAATTACAAACCTAACAAACTGGTAGAAAACCCGAAATTTTACTATAATAAAGCTAATTGGGTAGCTTTTCAAGTAGAAATGGAAGAGATAAAAATGAATAATATAGAAAATGAAAATATAGATGTATTTGCAGATAATCTCACAAAAGAAATATTACTAATAGCTGTTAAACATATACCAAATGCATTTATGCCAGAACACATAATTCCACACCGCATTAAGGAAACAAAAAAGAATGAACATTGGAACAAAAACCCAGTACCATGGTGGACAGTTAGATGTACAAAAATTCAAAAACAAAGAAAACAAGCTCTACAAGAATATAGAAAGCATAGATCTGAAGATAATTTAGATATTTATAAGAACATAAGAAATGAATCAAACAGAATAATACTTAAGGCAAAAGAAAATCATTGGAGAAATTTCTGCCAAACACTGAACCCTACAACTAACTCTACAACAGATGTGTGGAATAAGTTAAAAGCCATTAAAGGCAGAACTAAACATATGATAATACCTAATATAAAAAGACCTGAAAGGGCAGAGACTGATTGGCAGAAAGCAGAGGTGCTGGCCAGGTACTACCATAGAGTTAGTTCTAAGGAAAATCTAGGACAGGCTGAAGTCAACAGAAGAACAACACTTCTTAAAAAACTCAGTAAAGAAGTACCTTATAATGCTTGGAGCCGCGGTAGCATAGTGGTTAGTGCACTGGCTTCCTAGCGCAGTGGTCTATGGTTCGATCCCCAGATGAGGCAGACAGTTTTTAGGCCACAAACGGCTCCTGGGTCGACCCAGCCCCGAATGGGTACCAGAGCTACTCTGGGAAGGTTAAGGCGGCCGGCGTGATGCCGACCACATCACCCCTCGTGTGCCGACGGTCAAGATAATATGGGCCTAACACCATATTCCCAATATGCCTCAATGGGCGTGTAACGGGTTCCTTTTTTTTCTTTTTTTTATAATGCTGAAAATCTATTATATTTAAATGCAGATATTACAATGGAAGAAGTTGAAAATACAATAAAGGACAAAACAAATACATCAGCAGGGCATGACATCTTGAGCTATGAAATCTTGAAACACATACCAAAAAGTACCATAGAAATTATAACATCCCTTTATAGCAAAATTTGGAATACAGGAAAATTTTCCAAAACATGGAAAACAGCAGCAATTATTCCAATACTAAAACTAGAAAAAGATGCCCATGATGCCAGTTCATACAGACCAATTTCTTTAACTTCCCATCTAGGTAAAATATTAGAAACCATAGTAAATAAAAGATTAAAGTTTTATTTGGAAAAGAATAATTTATATAATCAAACTCAGTCAGGATTTAGGAAGAACAGATGCACTATGGATCAGATAATTAAATTGGAACATGAAGTAAAATCAGGATTTCAAAAGAAAGAAAAAACTGTGGTAGTATTTTTAGATATAGCTAGGGCTTATGATGAATGCTGGAGAGAGGATGCTCTCTTTAAAATGAAGAAGATAGGATAATATATAATTATTTAGAGAATTTCCTGCAAGATAGATACTTCACTGTTCAGGTAAACAATGATAGATCAGAACTAAATGAACAACAAAATGGAATACCCCAAGGATCCGTAATATCTCCTTCAATTTTTACAATAATGGTAAATGATTTAGGTGAGGAATTTAATGATATAACAAATAAATTGTCACAGTTTGCAGATGATGTTGCTATATGGAGGACTGGGAGACATCTGCCAAAATTATATAAGGATCTACAGAAGCAAATAAATAAAGTATGTAAATGGATGAAAAAATGGGGTTTTCAGCTGAATACAAATAAAACATTGGGTATGATCTTCAGTAAAGGTAGGGTTGTAAAAAATAAAATTATAGACATAAATATCCATGGTCAAAAAATTAATAAAGTGCAAACCACTCGATATCTAGGAATGATATTGGACCAACAGCTGAACTGGAATAAACACATAGATAAACTAGCGGAGTCTTGCAGAGGATTGACTAACTTATTAAGATATTTGAAAGGTAATGGATGGAGTGCAAGCACTAAGACAATGCTCACTTTTTATAAATCTTTTATTAGAGGAAAAATAAATTATGGAAGTATAATATATGACTCTGCTGCACACAGTAACAAGATTAAATTAGACAGAATTCAGCATCAGGCTTTATGTACAATAGCAGGTGCAATCAGATCAACATCAATGGGAGCTATAGAGGTGGCTTTAGGAATTCTACCCTTAGAATTACGGAGAAAGGAGTTAAGACTCAATTACATGAACAGAGTTATGTTAGATAAGTCTCACCCAGCACATACAGCTTTTACCAGATGCCAACTAACAACTCAGGCCAAGCCAATGAATACCACTAGATACCCTACAGGATGGAAGTGTATGGAGGAGATTGTCTATCTGGGTACATTAATTACATCAATTAATAACAGTTGTGAATACAAGCCAGTGATTCCGCCCTGGGAGATCAAGAAACCAGACACGGGTTACCACCTAACAGAAATATTTAAGAAAACAAATAATATAGAAAATATAAAAAACACAGCCAATAAATATATACAACAAATATCAAAAGACAGCATTACTGTGTACACAGATGGATCCAAGGGAGAGGATGGCAAATTGGGGATAAGAATATATATTCCAATATGGAAAATGGCAAAAGAATATAGCATCATGGAAAATACATCCATTTTCACTGCAGAGATGGTGGCAATACTAAAAGCACTAGAAATATTCTCTAATAATAATAATAATAATAATAAATTCTTTAAGCGCCAAACACGGCGCATAAGGCAGAAACCAGTGCTCTCCAGGTTGTTCGTTGTGACGCCACTCCTCTTAGCTCTTGCACATTATTTAGGCCCAACGTTCTTCCTTCTCTTATTATTGTTCTTCTGAGTGTTTCTTTTGGTCTTCCTTTTTTCCGCTTACCCTCAGGAACCCAAGTGAGCGCCTGTAGTGGTATTCTGTTGTTTTGCATTCGTAGGACATGACCGATATATGACCATCGTCTTTTCCTTATATAGTCGGAGACATATTTCTGCCTAGAGTCTTCTCTTATTTGTCGATTAGTCTTGAATTCTTTCCAACTGATGTTCATGAGTTTTCTAAGACATTTGTTCTCGAATGTATTCAGCTTGTTCTCCAATGATTTTGTTATTTTCCAACTCTCACAGCCGTATGTTAACACTGAGATAACATTTGAATTAAACAGACGAAGCTTGGTATGTATATTCAATGATCGTAATTTCCAAATGTTAGATAACCCTCCCAAAATACTAACAGTTTTAACTGACTCTCTTTCAACACTTAGAAACGTACGAGAATGTAGTAGACCTGATATAGCAGAGGATATATTTCTGGCTACTACATACTTATATTCCAGAGGATGTTCAGTCTTATTTGCTTGGATACCTTCACATGTTTGCATAGAAGGAAATGAAAAGGCAGATAAAGAAGCCAAGAAAGGTAGATCTGATAAAAATATAATAAATGTAGGGACGAGTAAATCAGAGATTAAGAGCTTAATTAAAGATTTAATAACAGATGAATGGAAAGCAGAGTGGGATAAAAATCTGAAAGGAAGACATGCATATAAGATGTTCAAGGCTCCAACAAGAAAATATCAGATATCTAGGGAATTTAAAATTCCCAGTAATAAGAAACTTCTCAGACTACAGCTGGGAAAAGGCTATTTCAGAATAGAAGAACCTTACTGTGCAGGATGTCTTCAAGACAATAAAATAGAACATTTCTTGTTAAAATGTAAGAGGTATGAACAAATGAGAATACCAATATCAGATTATTTGCAAGCATCCAACTTACCTATAAATATAGAAGAGATGTTAAGAATAGACAGACCTAGGGAACTGCATGTTAATATATAGTGGCTGGGAATTTGAAGGTCTGATGCTTGCTTACAATGCATATGACTTTTAACAGATGAAAGTCAATTAAATATCTGTTAAAATCAGTTATATAACTGGAACCACCAGGCGTTTACACCCCTCCACTTTAATATTATTCTTGTTCAGAGTTTCTTCTTGATTTTGTTTGTTTGTTTTTTTTTTGTTTTTTTTTATTTATTTAACATATAAGCACAATTGTGATTGTCCCTATTTACAATGATTTGACAAATGTGACGCCACTTTCTCATATCGGCAGTTGTTCATATTATTTGGAATTGAAAACAATATATATCCTAATTATAACCCATCAGAGGTTGAGCGGGATATTTTTCTTCATTAATTAAAAAAAAAAAAAAAATAATCAATTTAATTTCCCATCAGTCCCTATTGATCATGAAGCAGCCACAGCATCTGACCCCCCCCCCCCCCCCCCCCCCCCCCACTTGCATAAAGCCTACATTAAAGCAAGCATAAGCTTTTACAGATGTGGTTTCTATAATGGTTTGATTTACGTGATATGGTTGCCAGACCCATACACAACCTCATATTTGTCATCTCTTGTGACATGTCTGAGGTAACACTAGTGCTATTTTTGTCTTTGTCTCCTCGCAGATCCCAGGGAACTATATGGGGCATTGAAGGGATAATGCAGTGTTATTAATGGCATTTTTGTGAAATTTAGTTTATCTGTGGTTGTTCTTTATTATGTTTCAAGTTTCTGAATGGTATTATTCTAAAAGTGACCATGACCTTTTCATTTCTTATATAAATTTTGTTATCTCTTTTATTAGTCATCTAATTTCATTATTGATTTTTCCTGTTTTTTAAATTAGTAAATACAGGGGCTGGTAATGGATTGGCAGTGTTGGTACAAAGCTGTATTTGTTCATTGCTACTTCATTTGTCTTGCCTCTAGTAGTTCCTGGGAGGTCTCTGAGGAGACAAAGAAAGAATAGCACTGCAGCGCCCTCTGTCACGTCATAATAGGTGGCTTATATGAGCTTTTGTATGGGACTGGCAACGTTATCACGTAAAACAAATTGCTACAGACACAAGATTTTGTGCTTTGGTGTAGGCTTCCTCACGGGGACCATCTACTGTGATGGTTGCATGCTCCATAAGCAGTGAAAAAAGAAGATGATGATGCTTTATTTCTCTTGTGAATCTTTTGGTATTTCAATCAACTCTTTGAGCTAACAGATCACTTTAATGACTTATCTAGAAAGTATCAGAAGATCTCGAAGATGGCCAGATATAGTGATGCATACCTCATCATTGCACCAGATTAAAATGATTGAGCTGATCGTGCCATTTGAATCCAGATTGGACGAGCAACCCTCGTTCAAAGTGGCCAAGTAAAATGATCTGGTCATGGACTTGCGACACGATGGGTTCACTGCAAGGGTCATGGCTGTTGAGTTAGGTGCAAGAGGTCTAGTGACTGCCTCAGTATGTAATCTACTAAAACTGTAGGGTTTGAAAGGACAGTAACAGGGACGCTTAAGTTAAACTGCGGAAAGGGCATCGTGCTGGCTGTGGAACATCCGCAACGGCTCCGGAATTCAGAACAGTGATTTATTTTCGGCATAGGGGTTACTTTCACAATTGCCTCCAGCTGGCAAAAAAAACAGGAGTAAAGTTGAAAGGTGTAACCAAGGTGGAGTGGGTTCAATTCTCTGCACAAGACAACAGGAGGTTGACACTTGGGAGTCATGACCCAAGTGGGCCAGCCCCCCTTAGAGTTTAAAGGAAATTAAGGGACAGAAACACTTGATTGACGGGGTGGACCACTTCTGATGATCAGATTGTTGTATCGCTCTGTATAGAGTTTCCTATCATTTTATTTCTCTTTCTCAGCTCAGGATCTATTCTTCTGTCTCTGGCTGAGATATACATATTCATTGAACTTGGTATAATAATTCCAGGCATGAGATACAGCTACTCAAACAGTCCCTTGATACTGCTACCAAACAGTTGGAACTTTCAGATGATAAGATGAAGACTCTAAGGCAAGAGTTAGCAGAGACAAAAGGTTAGTGCTGGTAAATGGGTTAAACAAGTGGATATATCATTGTTATTATCATTACCCATTAACTCTAATGTTCTGACCTATGATTGGTGATATTCATGTTGCTTCTCCAACCAGTAACTGCTTACATGGTGCAGTCAAAAAGGCATGTGCACCATCATTACGGGCAGACACTGGAACTGCGTTGGCCATGTCCTCAGAAGGGACCCTGACATCATCACCAGAACTGCTATGCTGTGGACTCCAAAAGGACAGCGAAAGAGA
This sequence comes from Oreohelix idahoensis, assembly GCA_024509875.1. Lineage (NCBI taxonomy): Eukaryota > Metazoa > Mollusca > Gastropoda > Stylommatophora > Oreohelicidae > Oreohelix > Oreohelix idahoensis. The sequence goes on from JAMPIV010001467.1 coordinate 69,717, forward strand.
GGCAGAACAAGGAACAACCTGGCAGAGAACAGTGGAGGCTGAGATGCAAAGTGTGAACCAGAGTTGGGGCACGGCATGAAGGATGGCCACCGACCGAGCAAAATGGGGACAGTTTGTTGCTGCCCTAGAAGATGCCATTAGGTGTGATGGCCATTGACTGCTTTGTCAGTCAGGAGCTAAGGATCCAAGATGAAGAAGAACATATTGCTTTGTTTAGTTTTTTTTATATGGAAATCTTTTTCTTCCCAAAGTAAGTTGATTTGAAGCACAGAAGTCATTAATAATTCTTCAATTACTGTGTAGTTCTGAGGGCTCTCTGAAGAGACTAGAATAGACTACTACATGTTGTAGAAGGTGATAAATGTGAGGTTATGCATTGGTCTGGCAACTTCATCATGTAAAACTAATTGCCACAGAAACCAATGCTGTAAGAGCATGTGAGTGTGCTTGGTTCAGACTTCCTTCATGGGGACCAGCTGCCGTGGTGGCTCCATACTTTGTAAGGAGCGCAGAGGACAATAATGACTTCAGTAACTCAGTTATTTGCTTGTTTGCTCAGTCGTAGATCACTCATTTATAAATTATTCACGTACTCATTAACAAGTTCTTGCATTACTTCATTTATAAACTCATTCACAAGTTCACTTTGTCACTCACAAAACTCAGTTATTAATTCCCCATTTCAGTTATTCTGTATTCTATCTTCTTGCTCGTGGACTCCCTCACATCAATTCATTAATTGACTCTGTTTTTCACTCATTAGTTCCCTCAGTTTATGTGTAGTTCCAAGAGGTCTCAGAAGAGATTTAAATAAAAAACAGGAATAGGACTACTACTACTTCAAGCATTTTATAAGAGGTGACTAATATGAGATTGTGCATGGAGCTGCCACCTTACCATGTACTGTAAAATAGAGTGCTACAGAAACTACAGCAGTACAAGCACTTGAGTGCTTGGTGCACGCTTCATGCAAGGGGACCACTGCAGTGGGGGCTTCTAGCTCCATAATGAGTGAAAAGGGAAGAGAATAATTACCTCAGTTACTCATTTATTCATCATCATCATACCTTTTTAAATTCCTCATAAATAGAGCACTGTAACTGCAGCTTTTCACCGATTTCTAATTAGATGCATCATCTGTGCAAGAAAGATTCAGGTTGCTTTGATTTTTCTCTTCAGCCATTCCCCTTCAGGTTTTCTGTGACATCCCAACTATTCTTTTTCATTGCAATTTCTAGTAGAAGGTATGTGTGGCTGTATAGTGTGTCCTGTCATCTGCATCATCTGCTTTAAACTCAATCAGTATTTATTGTTAACAAGCCTTGTGGTTCTGGCCCTAGTGTAATCCCCTGACTTTCTTGTATTTTGGCTTTATCTGGCCTCACCCCCATGGTCTATTCAACTGCGTTGAATCTGCCAGGGCACAAGACTTCTGCCAACTTAAAGCACACAAGCCATTCCACTACTTCCAGGTGGAGCAAACAGGGCAGACTCAGTTATCAACTTACACATAAATTAGTCATTCACACATTCACATTTGTATATTCCTACATCTGCAAAATAATTATCGTGGTGGCTGCAATGCTCCATAGGGGGGTGAAATGAAAAATGAATGAAGACCCCAGCAAGACTTTTCCAATTTTTATTCATTCCAACCTTAATTTTTATTTTCTTTCCAGGAACTCTCCAGTTCACTCAGAATCAGCTCAGAGAAAAACAGCTAAAGCTGGATTCTGTTATCCAGGATAGGGGTGAAATACAGAGAGAACTTGATGCAGTACGTGACAAATTGCTTCAACACATTGCCCAACGATCCAATGATGTGGCTTTTTATGGAGAGAAAGAGCGACAGAAGCATATTGACAAAGCTTCAATGTTAGAGAAACTATCTCAGCAGTTTGAACTGGATAACAGGGAAATGGCTAGAAAAGTAAGATGTTAGCTGGAACCATGCATGCCAACTAGTACATGTTACCCATATTTTGTACAGGTTTTTTGTTTTGTTTTCAGATTTAAACAGCTGTACAGGCTTTTTGTAATTATTAACATATAAATATATATATGTATACATATACAGGGTGATTGTTACGTGCTGGGCTCCCATTGTTACGTGACGATGACGGGCTGTAGTACCTTGTTATTAAAGGTAGAAGTCCTTTCATATAATTACTTGTATTGATTCACTCAGAATCCAGACTAAGCATAAATAGGGGTAGGTTCATTCAATCCCCGCCCAGACACCGTAAACTTCAAAACATGAATCATAGTCCGAAGGCCATGTTGGACAATTCACATCACAATTTTAATCCACATTTTATAGCTCCAAACATCTCTTGATAATCTGCACATCAAAATATGGCAGTGCCTAGATTGTCTCTAGTGTCTCTGTACAGTCTTGTACTGGAATGCTGTCAATGACATTCCCACACAGTTTTTATTATATTAATGCAACTCACGTGCTTCACAGAAATATCTTCGTTCCTTTCATACAATAGACTAGTCTTACCACACTGAGGTATATGGGTAAGCTAGTGATGGAATAACATAATGAAGATCCAGTAAAATATACACTTTTCAGGAGCATAAAACATATGCGTCCAACGCCTTCAAAAGACACACAGCGAATCCTGAACCAAGGGACGCTTTTGTTAGCAGACTTCAAAACTGGCGTCTGCAACTTGAGACCACCAAAAGTAATGACGTCACTTCCTGAAACCAGGGCAACGGTCTCATAAACAATCAACGATATGTCGAACTAAATGGCTATCGACAAACATGTTATGAACTTTACTCATAACATTTACTCTCCCCCCCCCCCAGTTAAATAATGTAAACGGAGTTTGCATTATTTACATGGTGTGAGTTCAAAACATCACTGGAGTGAAAAGATGGTATCATCAAATTTCACTGCTGGTATGAAATAGTATAGTACCCAGGTTTGTGCTCCATAGTAGGCAAATAAACACTCAAGGTGTGGAAATTAGTAACAAAATTACTAATACCATCGACTACCAAGGATACAAATCATTTAACAACAGTGTGAGGTAATCATAGCATTATCTGCCAACATGTAAAAATGAAATGTTTATATCAGTCCAGGCACTATCACACCGCACACCGTCCAAAACACCTAACTGTCCCGTCAGATAACATTAGTCACTTAGTCTCAAAATGCAAAGCATTAAAATTAAGTTATAGAGACAATAGATGACATGAGGCAGACAAACAATCAATAATATGTATGACTGCGATATTTTGTCAAACGAATACTCATTATGTATATTAGAAAATTATATGTCATGCATGTAATCTATAAGTGTGAGCCATATAGAAGACCATGCTTATGTGGTGTGATAATACTCATAGTATGGTGTGTTTACCAATAACTATAGTAAAGTGCAGTGTGAGTGTGACAAAATTGTGTCAAAACCTCAACAAATTCTAGTTAATGCACATTAATCACTATGTCATCTTATAACAATGTTCAATTCCATGATGCAAAGTCCTTTTGCATGAATAACTGTTCATATAATGTTCCCAGACATAAGTAGAAGTACATTCTTGACAATGTCCATGATTGTCCACTATGCGATATATTGTTATAATCACTTCACTTGTCCATAAGCACCACGAATTTCAATCGAATAAAATCAGAGGCAATTTTCTCATTGTGTCCCCTTGATATTCTTGCATCAATCATTTTGGAGTTATTTCCCTTTATTTGACAACGTTAGTCATTTCACTTCAGACTAATAAAATGTGTCCGTATGAAACTCTCCTGAAAGGATATCTCTTGTAATATTTCACCAAAGTTATGATTTTAAGTATGTAAGTGGCATGTACGTATTGTCATTCAACCACCATATCAGAAATAATGTGCTGAGTTCAACGAGGTCTTAGTCCGTATTCAGCATTTAGAAATGCAACATCATCTTGTTGCTGTGCGAACCGCTTTCTTATATCAGCAACGTTTCTGTCTTTGAAAATACAACCCTGTAGATTAATTTTCAGCATATATAGTACTCAGAATGTTATATTATTATCCCCTCCTGGACGTATTATGCGAAAGTAGTAGTGTCAGACGAACACGTCATGGTAAATGCAACAGTACACGGATCAACCCATGACGAAGTCAGTTCATAGTTAGCCGCAGCCTCAGAAGTCGCCTGCATTTCTCGAGTTGATCGATTCTTGATCCAAAGGCGTGGACTGTAAGGATAGAGGGAAATTGAGTGAGAGGTAATCTCAAGATTGATGAATCATAGCAACAGAATTTCATTACATTTAAAGCAACATAACATGCATGGGATTAGACAATCCTATTTGGCGAGCTCTTCCTCAACAACGAAACAGAACTGAGGACATATACGAAAAATGAGGGAAGAATCTTCCATCGAACTTCATTCAGCCTAATAGACTGGGAACCTGTTTCTTTTTTCTAAGAATTAGAAGATTCAAGATTTTTGAGATAGTAGAACTTTCAGGTTAACGAAAACCACCTCCTACTTTATGACCAAGAAACGAAATTTCAGTGAAACTTATTCTTGTTTTAGAAGGTTTAGTAATAAGATTATGACTACTGAATTCTATGAACATGTTCTTACTAAGATAGATGAAACAGACAAATATCATCAATATATGTAGTGAAGTCATTTCGAACAAAGAAAATCTTTTGCATTCTGCGAATAAAGGTAACAGTAGATATTGCATTAAGCAGAGAATCCAGAAAGTCAGATGCTCAGCTTAGCAAAGAGCATATCACATAGTCAAAGTAAGGTTTCCAGATGTGTGCTACACGATCTTTAGGATACACAACCCTATTAACCTCCACATAAGTACCAAAGGGAAAAAAGATCTCCCGTTCATGATGAATGGACAGAAAACAATCTCGTCCCTGCAAGAGAACAAGAATAAAGTTATTTTGTTCTGTAACTGGTGTAACACGACCTGTAACCCCTAAAGACAGAAATAGTATTATTAAAACTGCCACACTATCCAATGTAGTGGCCAGTACATACCACATGAAGTCATGGTATGTCAGCATCTGAAAGACACAAGCTGACGTAATATTAATATGCATGAAGTTCCTATATGAAAAGGAAAAATCATATATTAGTAGGACAATTGGAACAAGGAAAAGAAACAGCCAAACATATAGTTTTGACTGAATAGTACACCACCAAACCATATTTGATATCAAACCAACCTCAACATTAACAATGTCTGGTACAACAACATCATTGATAGATGTGGATGGTCTCATATTAGCAACATTGTCATGGACAATTGTGGGTATCATATTATCCATACTGAATGTGGTTGTCACTGTATCATTAGCAACCAGTGACTCAATCGAGTCAAAATAGATATCTAATGATTTCTCAACAGACTGGACATCATCAACGGATTCCTCAATGATGGGAGGAAGAAATTTTCTTTCATCACCATCATCATTACTCAAAATAGTGTCACTGAGTCCGACCATGTAATGGAGCATATACATGCTTAAGAGCTTGTGCTCTGGTAGTATTCACATTGGCAGTATATACATGTCGTTACTTCTCTCACTACATAATATTATCATCAGTACACTAATGAAGTGTAGGGATATTTCATAAAATTATCCCAGCCACTGGCTTAACAACAGACATATTATAGTTCTGCATGTAAATAAGGGGTATCTAATAACACTTCTGCAGTGGGATAGTATTCCACTATACCCCCAAATGTAATACATTGGAGCTCCTCTCCTGTGTAATTAGCAGGGTGCACCAATGAACTTCAAACCACTACAGTGGCTGATGCAGTGTCCTTAAGTATAGACACAAATTGGTTGTTCACCAAAACCCCTACTAAAAACCATTGATCCTGTCCCATTACACGAGGACATGACTGGCAAAAGATGTCCACACTGGACTCTAGGAACTCCATCAAGCTGAAATAGAAAATTACAGTTAGAACAATCAGTACTGTTTTATAAGTCTACAGCACCTTCATTAACACTCTGAAATGATTTATTATCATCAAGATGCACAACAGCATTAAAATCTGTGTGGTGCTGAATGATGTATCAACTGTACATCAAGACAATGGTCTAGAAAGTAAGCACCCTTGTCACGATCGACAACCATGCGTGCATCCCTATCTGAATAAAAATAAACAAGTGTGTCCCTAACATTGTAATTGTTGATAGGTAAAAGACGTACAAATTTTACATCAGCAGTGAATTGAAAAAATTCACCCAGTGCCTGCCATGTAGTACCTGGTGGAAGATTTCGCACTAGGAAGGTGTGTGAGTAAGCACCTTTAGACACATGAGAACCATGGACATCTTTATTTCTTCTGGATGCCATATCTTTATTATAAGATGTATCATACTGGCTGAACTGAGTATGATACCTATTTTCATCCAAGCCTGTAGGTTTGAAGCATGTCTTAGAAGACAGCCTAATAGGCATAGTTAAACCTTTTCCTCCAGATGCACTAGTATTAGTTTGAATAGGCAAGTTATTTTTATCATCTTTATCATTACCCTTAAGTGTATCATCATGACTCTTATTAACCAATTTTGTGTCACTTTTGACAACCTCATGTACACTTGTAAGAGAAGATGCACCGTGAGCATGCCGTTTACACAGAGGATGCTGAACAGTACCAACATCAGCCCCAACTGTCTTTTGAAGACAAAGCTGTTTATAGCGATCTTTATCAAAATAAATAGAACCAATCTGAACGACATAGGTCACATTAATGTGAGGCTTCTCAGGCCCAGATGTAACCTGATTCTGTCGATCATGTGAAACATTATTCCCTTTGAGCACAGGATGATCTGTTAAACAGTTTGTCACATTGTTTTTACTACTTCTGGCGCTCTCTCTTCCAAACCTCTACACCTCACGATAGAAGGGGAACGACAAAGTGAAGTGAGTGAGTTTTTACTACTGCTGGCATGTCGCCATGATTTACTTTCAGAAGAGGCAGTATTGTTTTGACCAGAAACACTGGCATCAGAGTGATGTCGAGGGAAGTTGTACCTGCCTTGACATGATACCTTCACCCTTTCAGGTTGGGTTGACCTGTTTTTCTCACCCTTAGTACCACTGGCATGTTGTACCCTATTTTTACCATAATTAGTGTTTGACAATATATCCTTGTTTAAAACAACATCCAGTAACCCATCAACCCTTTTCCTTGCCTTAGCAATCTCCATATCTTTGAGAAATTTCTTCACTCTTCTTTACCTCTTCAAGGTTTACAATTTTACCTCTCTCCTCCATGAGTAATTTTTCAAAGTTAGTCACCTTATCCTGAGTCAATTTTTCTTGTTGACCCTGAAGGCATGTTAGTTTTTGATCTTCAAGATCAAGTGCTGCCACTTTACTTTCCAACTTTACCTCCCACATGGCTCTGTTTTTCTTCGCCATTTTCTTTAATCTCCTTTTTTGTGCCTCCTCCATATGTGGTTGAAGTCGGGCCACCTGAACCTTAAGACCCTGAATTTGAGCAACTTGTGCCTGAATTCGAGCTTCCATAGCCTCCTTTGCCTTATAAAAAGTTGCTTTCAAACAAATAATCTTACCCGAAAAATCATCACTGTTCCTGGTAAGTTTACTCTGACAGGATGCAACATTATCCTGCAAGTCTTGAACCTCAGAGTCCAAAGTTTTATTCTTCAACAAGGCAGTCTCTAAGGACTCCTTACAATTTGCAAGATCCACTTTTAATGATCTGAAGTTAGATCTATCCACATCGGCCTGCAACTTTAGTGCCCTCACCTCTTCGTTTAAATCATCAGTCAACCTCTCCCTGTCTTCAATGACCCTCAACAACTCATTTTCTCTCCAATACCATTCTCCTTCCATAGAAAAATCATCACCTCCTTCCTCTTCTACCTGCTCCAAATTCTCCATGACAAATCTTTGAAGAGCTGGTCCCTGGAACCCAGACTTCTTTCCCTGCCTGAGAAAATACTCAATGGCAGACATAATTCACTATTATTGTGACTACAACTGGTCCAATAACACTGGTATACACACATTTTGGTGCCTTAAATTTTATAGCTGTTCTTGGGTAATTTTGGGTTGCTGATTCCAAAAATGTAATCAGATTTTTTCTATCGGCTCTAGTTTTTGAGATAACTAAGAATGACCATATTAGTAGGGCAATTGTTATGTACAATCCTAGAGTTAGGTGCTATCAGTGGCATTTTGACTTTAGTCTGCATTCATATTATATGTAATTACTGTGCATATATTACCAAAAATGTAATAAAACTTTATCACTAGCACTTGTTTAGTCAACACGCAAAAAGGATCTTTTTGAGGACTTCCTGGAATGTGATATGCCCGGACAGTCACGCTTAAGGGTCCAACAGTAATCTGCCATCATGTGGGCATCCCAAAGTCCCTGGTATCTCTCTTCCATTGTTTTTATATCTTGGTGAAATCTTTCACCTTGCTCCTCACTAAAGTCGCCAAGATTCTCCGGAAATAAATGTAAATGGTTATGGAGGTAGTGCAATTTTATGCTCATGTTGCATCCAAGTTCACAAAAACTCGACAGCATGTTTCCAACTAATTCAGAATAATTGTCTGCTTTAAAATTACCCAGAAAGTGTTGCACAACTAAAACAAATGATGACCAGGCTGTGGACTCTGTTTTGTTCATGGAATCAATAAAATTTGGATCGTTTATTAACTTTCTAATTTGAGGTCCATCAAAAATTCCAGCTTTAAGTTTGTCTATGCTCAATTCTGGAAACTTTCTGCATAAGTAATTAAAACAGGTACCATCTTTGTTCAGTGCCTTAACAAATTGCTTCATCAAGCCAAGCTTTATATGTAATGGTGGCAGTAGAACTCTTTTTCGATCAATGAGAGGCTTATTGACAATATTTTTTTCTCCAACTTTAAATTCATCCCTCAACAGCTACTGTTTCTTTGTCCAGTGCATATCTTTTGCCCTGCTATCCCACAAACATATAAAGCATGGATATTTGGTGAATCCCATTTGCTGGCCAAGCAAGAAGTTCATCATTTTAAGATCTACACAAACCATCCAGTTATGTTCTAAATACTTCAATTTTTCCAGAACTGTGCTTATTGTAGCATACTCCTCCTTCATTGTAGTAGAATAAGCAATTGGAATTGAGCCATATTTGTTACCATTGTGTAAGAGAACACCCTTCAAACTTCTTTTAGAGCTGTCAATGAAAAGTCGCCACTCATCTCATGTATAACTTACACCCATTTTGTTAACAAGACCTCCTACATTAGTACAAAACACAAGGTTGTTTTCTTTACAAAAGAATGGAATAAAACCTTGCTCTCTGCTGCGATAAAATGTAACCTTTGTTTCAGCAGTCAGTAATTTTTTTTCTTTCAATCTTGAAGCCAAAAGTTCTGAAGATTCCTTGGAGAGATATAGATCTCGGATTAGATCATTTAGTTCAAGCTGGTCGAAGCGTTGAGCATCTGAAAAATCATCTTCGAAATCACTATCACTGTCACTTGTCGTTCCACATGCCACTGCTGTCTCATCTTCTAGCAGGGAATCCAAAATCTGACTGAAAGTTGGAATTGGTATGTCATCTCCGTGTGGAACAGGTCGCCTAGCAGAATCTAAATCTGGATATTTCCACTTTTTTGTGATTTTTTCCATTAATTCCCTTAATATTCACAACACAGAAATAACAGTCATCATAGTGGTTCTTGGGCTCTCTCCAAACCATTGGAATTCCAAATTTTAAACATTTTCTTTTCCCACAAGTCCACTGTCGCAGGTGTTCAACACATGTTTTGCAAACAATATGAGGAGCCCAAGACTTGTCCTGGTCACCTAGTTTTACTTTAAAGTAAGCCTTTTTAACAAAAACAGTGTTGCGTGCATATTTTGACGCACATTTTACAAAAATCGATATGGCTATTTAATATGGGAAAAATATAGACATTCATTCATTTGTGTATGAAAATGCTGTCTATGGTAAAAGCGAGATAATCCATGTTTGATTCACACTTTTGATTATAGGAGTAATCGTTCTGGATATTGATCCAGCGCAAGGATATTGCGCTTGCGTTTGTACTTATTTTTTAGGGCCAGAAAATATATTAATTTGCTTATTGTGTTTATGGCCTGAATTCATATGTATTACATATTATTAGTACAAGTAGAATCAGTCCTATATTGTATATTTTGGATGGGTAGGAGGGACTAGATTCTTGTATTCCGGTCTAGCGGAAGTATGAGTTGTCTTGATAAGTCGTGATGAGTTCCGAGGTACTGCTTACAAATGGCGAGGTACGTTTTTCTAGAGCTGGTCCTTTCGTCAAGAAAAAATGTCTTACAAAGTGGTTTTTCTTCTGAAGGAGATGGTGTCTCTACGATAGTTTGTGTTAGAGACTCTCCTTATGTCAGTATATAGATGATTCGGACTCCAGGTAAACCCAGCTCCTATTTTTGATGATCTCTCGTCGGTTAGGCCTAGCTTGACTTTTGTGCTTCGCTATGCTAGTGTCGTGTTTTGTATCGACGAAGATGACAGATTTTCCTGCAGCGGTTATGGCTACGTGAATTAACCTGATCACCGTAGAGCTGTATGGAAACATTTATGAAATCCTTTATATACCCATTATAAATTAACTCTGGCTTATATTCTCCTTCCTATGAATGAGTGAATGACAACTCAGGGAGGTAGCCATGTTGGATTTCGGTCATCATATGTTTTGATCACTGCCAAGAGAACAGATTATTTATCTTATTATCGGACAGTGACAGAGAGATCTCAATCCTGCTAGAAACCCCCCCTTCGTGGTTTCATAATCTATTCTACAAACTATGGACGTCAAGTAACTTTAGTTATTTATCGATTCGCCTTCACTGACGCGTTTAGTCAGATAGGGGAATGTGGCCATAATGTATCATGACATTGAACTTTTGATGTACTGCCCATTATTTCTGAATGTGTCATGACTTCAGATCTGCTATGTATACCTACCAATTGATATGTCAACAAACCATGATGTACTCGTATGTCCCAGTGTGTACGTCTGAATAAATTGAGTAAACTAAGATTCCAGCAGTCTGCATTGGTGCCTTGTAGACAAGTGTATGAGTGGTTATATTGGTCAGCACACGAACAGTACACCATTCGCGGTAATCACACTCTACACTTCTACTTCATACATCCACCATCCTGCGTCGGCTGAAGTGACCAAGTTTAGGGCCTGCTTCCCCTGGAGCCTTTGCCTTCCCTAACTCAGGACTAGGGTGAGTTACCCATTTACAGCTGGGTAGACTGGAGCATGCCTGATCTCAACAACACACCACTCTTCCTTACAGAGCATCCAGTGTGTGTGTGAAAGCAACTTGACAGACTGAAACTTTACAAACAGTAATATGCTTCCTATGTTCTTCTTTGAAAGTGTACTCTCCACAAATATAACAAAATAAATGCTGTGAAAGAAAACATGCTCTTCTTGAAGATGATGCCATTCTCTGTTAGAAGTGTAATAAAATAAGTAGCATACTAACATGCATGCAGTGGCTTAAAATCTAAAAAAAGGCAATTCTGAGAAGATTCTTGGAAAACTGAAACTGAGAGTAAACAAGCAGTTTTCTTTTGTAAAGGACTAGACAGCAATAGTTTTTTTAACATAGCCTTATATAGAAAATATTGTAATAATACAGGGTGACCCAAAAAAAAAAAACGGAAATGCGCGCGCGTGCCCGTTTTTTTTTGGGTCACCCTGTATTAATGAAATACAAAAATTTCTGTATCTCAAAAACTAGAGCTGCTACAGACAAGTAAATGCGATATTTGGATTGAGCAGCCTCATTTATGTACAATCAAGAGTAAAATGTTTGGCACCAAAAAAAAAAATTTTTTTTTGTAGGGCTGTGTAATACTTCAACTATAATATCAATACTATGTGAGAAATATTAGCTACACTATTTCATCAATCAAAATCCACTCAACTGCATGTAATATTAGATAGTAATATAGATGTTATTTATGGTGCAATAAAAGGACAGAGATACAAACAAGTTGACTGAATACAGTGACAAGAGCTAAATGAAGCAAATGCAAATAGTCAACCAAGGCAGAAATGTATAAATGGTAGAACAAATGAAAAAAATTAGCTCTAGAACACTTATGACAAGACAAGCATGAGTTTACAACATGTATGACATCTAATAAATGAGGGATAGCAAGGTTAGACCAACAATATCACAAACAATAATGTAGCAAAACTGAATAAAAAATTTACAATTAACTTGACAACAATAACAAAATTTTACAATTAACAGTACCTTCACAACTAGACAAATAATGGACCTGTTTAATTCAATCAAGGCAGTAACACACAGCCATGTACGCCGGCCCCTTAATTTGAACCAAACAGATGCATAAAACTAAAGAACACTCATGAATTCACCGACCATCCTGAGAGGTATTGACGAATTCATAAGTCCCAAACCAAGGGATGCTTTTGTTAGCAGACTTCAAAACTGGCGTCTGCAACTTGAGACCACCAAAAGTAATGATGTCACTTCCTGAAACCAGGGCAATGGTCTCATAAACAATCAACGATATGTCAAACTGAATGGCTATCGGCAAACATGTTATGAACTTTACTCATAACAGTGATCGAGAAGTCCCTCTGCAGTGGGTTCAGTGCTTTAATAATATGAATGTAACCACGTTATGATACAGTACAATAGTATTAGTTTAATTGACTTTAATTAGATTTACTTTACAGCAAGTGTTGGAAGTGTCTTCCGTCATTCTCCAGACACAAAGCAACTCTTCTGGACTTGTTTTCAAAAACGTCAATGAAGGTATCTCGCGTGATGGACTGAGTGTAAACAGTTATGGCAGCCTTCAGTTCTGGTATTGTTTTTGGGCAACCTTTGTACACACATCCTTTAGCAGCGCCCCAGAAGAAGTAATTGGGCGGAGTGAGATCTGGTGACCGTGCTGGCCAAAGTCCCTTTGAAATTATGCGATCCGCAAAGAATTCTTTCAGTAATTCTAGGGTACGGTATGCAGTATGTGCGGAGGAACTTGCTGTAAAGTAAATCTAATTAAAGTCAATTAAAATAATACTGTTTACTGTATCATAACATATTACATTCATATTATTAAAGCACTGAACCCACTGCGGAGAGACTTCTCGATCACCCTGTATATATATAATAATAGCCCCTTCAGTCATAACTGCCCTCAGCTGCTTATTTTCCTGGTGCTCCTTTTGACGTTCTCTCCTCTCTTCTGCTTGTTGTGTGAGCTTCTTTTCGCCCAATCTGAGGTGGCGCCGTAAACAGCATCGCCACTTCGAGCGATCGGTAGCTTCATCCTCCCACGTTGCTGGATTTATGTCCAGTGCCCTCGTATCTCTCTTGCACACATCTTTGAACCTCAGCTGCGGTCGCCCAACTGTTCTATTGCCATCTGCTAGTTGTCCGTAGAAGATATCTTTTGGGACATGGTGAAGCCAGCGTAGTCTGCTCTGTCTAAGCAGTGTATACATGCTTTGAAGGCCAGCACTTGACAACACCTCAACATTTGTCACTTAATCTTTCCACGAGATGTGGCATAGACACCGTAAATGGAAAGTATTGAGCCTTCTTTCTTACTTAGTATAGGTTGTCCAGGTCTCACTACCATATAGGAGTGTGCCGGTGATGCAGGCGTTATATATACCGCAGCTTTGGTCTGATATATATATATATATATAATTAAATTTGTACCAAAGGTGCTCAATACAAACAAGGAAAAAGCAGTTAACAATAACTTATGTGAAAGCATTGGCGAAAAGAAAATGCTGTTTTGTTTTCTCAAAAAACAAAACAGTCCTTGTATGATTTTTTTGTCTGTCTTTGTAGTTTTGTTCATTTTTTTTTGGTACAGGTTTTTCATCTCAGGGGTTGACAAGTTGGATCCCAATAATTACAGTTTGTTTTTAATTATGGATATAGGGATGAGATTGGCGCTGCATCACAGAATATGAAATGTTGTGGTTTAGTTAACTCTGTTATGATATAGAAACTAACCAAGGTTCAGCTGTGACTTGTATATTTTATGTCATCATCGAAATCATTGGTTTCCTGTGCTTTCCTTACTGAGCATGGAACCATACCTGCAGTTGGTCCCCTTGCAGAAAGCCTGCACTGAGCAGTCACATGTTCTTGCAGTGCTGTTTTCTGTTGTAGTTTGTTTTACATGATGAGATTGCCAGCTTATTACACAGCCTTATATGTCACCTTGTATGACGTGCCTGGGGATGTAATAGTCATGTTCTTTCTTTGTCTCTTCATAGACCACCGGGAACTACACGGGGCACATCTTATATGTTCACACCATTAAAATCTTAACCTGTTCCCTATAAAGTTGCAATTTTCTATGCCAATTGCAACTGTAAGGTTTGAAAATTAAAAACAAAATTTGTTTTGATGAATTCCTCAGCTCTCTGATGCTTTGAGAAAATGTGAAATCCTGGAAGAGCAACTGCAAAAGGAGAAGCAAAGGAATGCAGGTAGAGATGAGATTCAGTAGTTAATAGTGTAGAGCTAAGTATTCTTCTTCTTCCTCGTTCGTCTTCAGACTTCCACATTTATGACTCTAATAAAGGCAGTAGTCAACTCAAGGTTCCCGACATCTCCAAACAGTTTTCGTTGACAGAAGTGGGTTGTTGCCATTGCTACTCCGTTCATTACTGTAGGTTGGGCAGTACTGCAGCAGGTGTTCGACTGTCATCGGGCTGGTACCGCAGGTGCAGAGATCTGTTGCACCAATTTTGTTTTTGTGGTATAGATGGTATCTCAATCTGTTGTGTCCAGTCCGTAGCCGAAAAATTATGACCTGTTCTTTCCTGGATAGTAGATGATATGCGTCATTTTTCAAATGGCCTGGGTGCTCTCTTTCCCATTTGAACTTGAATGTAGCCTTTATAGTAATCTTTGCCATTACGTAAGTTGTCTCTATATCATTTTGTTGTAAGGCACCTCCTTCCTTAACAAGTTTTGTCTGCCTCCTCATTTCCTGGTATGTTGCAATGGGCTGGTATCCACTGGATTGTGCACGTGTTGAAGCATTTGGCCAGTCTTTCAAGGGAGATTATCAGATCTTTCAATCCTTTAGCATGGTTGCTCTTCAGCACTGTTATTACTGAGAGGGCATCTGTAAAGATTACTATCTGTTTTTCCGCCTGTGCTTTGCATTCAATAAGAGTTTCCGCTGCCTGTTTCAGGGCTTCTGCTTCAGCACTGAAGTTATTGCAGTATTTGCCAGTGGCAATTGCCATAGAGTGGATTCTATTCTTTAATTTTATGAGGATGCCGGCACCCCCATTTTCAACTGCATTTTATGCTGAACCATCAGTATATGCATGTGTCCAAAGCTTTGCTGGGAATGTTTGATCAATATACTTGGTTGCTATACACTTTCTTTGTGTTTCTGTCTGTGTTCCCTTACTTTCAATGCCTGGAATATCAGATTTTAGCTCAGGAAATCATCTTGTTTTCCACAGTGGGATAGTTGTGCTTGTTGGTATTTTCTTTGCAACTGAGCTTGCTAGCATGGCATTTTTGCTAATTTTTTCTTTTGCTTGGGCCACAAAGTTAGTTCACTTGATCCTGCCTCTTCCTAGCCTGTTCATTCTTTGGAACATGGGGTGTCCTTCGAGTCTCTTAAATTTTTCCGCTTGTTGTAGGACTCTGCTGTCACGTCTGTCCTCCATTGACTGTAGCCCTGTAATGTTTTCCATATGGTTGATTTTTGTGGACTTTAGGGCCCCTGTTATAATACGTGCTGCTTGGTTTTGGAGTCTGTTTACTCTGAGCTAAGTATGAGATTCATAGAGGGGAGTGCTCTTTGTTACTATCTTGTAGATATTCTGCACAGTAAGGTTCTTCTATTCTAAATAGCCCATTCCCAGTTGTCGTCTAAGTAGTTTCTTATTGCTGGGTATTATTAGTTCTCTAGATACCCGACACGTTCTTGTTGGAACCCTGAACAACTTAGATATGTCTGCCCTTTAGACTTCCATCCCATGCTATTGTCTATTCATCAGAGGGTATGGTGAGAAAGTGAGGTTCTGGCAATGCATATTGATGATGACAGATGAATAGTGAATTGGGTGTCATCTCAGACACCCCTGGCTTTCCCACCTTCCTCCCCCTTGTTAACAGCAAGACAGGTGTTAGAGACTACCATTTTGGTGTAACAGTGTAGACTACTACGTCGCTACAACTGTTAGCCTTATAGTAAAATACTTATGAATGACTAGTTAGAGATAAATAAACCCCTAGTCAAGAATCAATGACATTATCAGTCATGACACACATGAACCCATGATGTCATCAAACCTTGTGTGGACTCCATACAAGTCAGACCGGAAAACATTTAAATTAGAGAGAACTTGAAACAATGGTTGGTCATCATCACATAGAAACAATAATTTTAGACTAGAGGATTCGTAGATGGTTAGGTTAAAGATTATTTCAAACAGTCGACTAGCCCCCAAGACCAATCATTAAAGGTTTCCGGCCTTAACTCCAATGAGAAATATTTCCTCTGGCAAGCCATAGCACCAGACAAGTATCTCAAAGCTAGAGTCAAACCAACATAGGGCGTTCTTTAGTCGAGGTGTGGAGCAACCTGGCGCGTCCCCTACTACTGAACAAAAAAGCCCTTGACTCATACGGTTTGGATATTAAAATAACCGTCTAGAGATCTCCTACCAACCAGGAAAGTTAGTGACCCAGCACTAACCCCTGCCACGATTACGTTTGTGGTTCATTCCACATGAAGTAAGTTCGATCTAGTTTTAATTGAAGTCTCGAATCATATTTTATTTTGCTATGTCACAAAAACGACTACAGTGTTGAGGAGCCATAAGCCTTTCGCCTTGGAGTTGGCAGTTTTACTTTCCCCCACCAGAAATTCTTATTGAACTGCCACGTTTTCCTCATTTTGAAAAGAAACAAAATAAAGGATATCTTTTATATCTACTGGACTTTTCAAGTAATCTGCTCTTTTGAAGTTTCCTTTGACTGTTCGAGTTACTGATTATATACCACCCCTTCAAGATCAATATTAAAACCGTAAAGGCACTTATGAGTTCTCTTAATTACCTGGGTTGTTCCTCTCTTCTGGAAGCAACATCTCTGGTGTGTAACCAGTCTTTCCCAGAAGAACCAAAATAAAGAAAATCTTGGGATTATTTCCCTTATCTCAAGTGATATACTGATTTTCATCCCTTTCAACAAAATCCACTGTCACATTGGGACAGGGAGGACACACATTCACATAATTTGACACTTTTGATTTTTCCTATTTCAACTGATTGGAGGGATGAAATGATGCCATATTCAGATACCGGAAATCAAAAGTTATTATCTTTAATTCAATCAATCAATACCCTTTAGCTCCCCGAGGAGCATAGGCCTTCAACAAACACATTATCTTGAATTAGCGAAACTATATATCCTAATTATAACTCATCAGAGGTTGAATGGAATATTTTTTCTTTCATCTAAAAAAAAATTAGATTCAACAGCCAGCACTGTTCCGTGAAACTTGAGATTCTGTAGCTAATACTATAATGTTAAACATGATGTTCAGTAGCTAGTCCTATACAGTTAAACATAATATTCAGTAGCTAGTACTGAAAAGTTAATCACACAATTCAGTAACTATTGATGTAAAGTTAAACATGATGTTTAGTAGCTAATGTTGTAAAGTTAAGTATATATTCATGCATTCATTAACTTTCAACTCCCCAGGGAGCATGGGCTTTCAACAGATACATGCCAAGCTTTCCTATCCTGTGCTGTTCATTGAAGGTCTTTCTATGTCTTCTCTACCACCTTCATTCTATGTCTAATTTCCTTTTCCACTTTTTTGGTGTCTCACTCAGTTTCTCTTACCCTGGGCATTCCTAAACAAAGATTTCCTTATTATGCTATCAGCTGGTTTTCTCACTATGTGTCATATCCAATACCAGTGTCTTCTCTTTACGTCTTGTTTAACTGGTGTTTGTCTAGTTCCTTCCATCAGTTCCACACTGGAAATCTTATCATACCATTTCAGTCTTTCTAATTAGTGAAAGCACCCACTATAAAGTCTGAATCTTTCTGGTTGTAATTTGTATTATTCCAAAAAAAAAAGTTTAAATCAACATACTGTTGCCATCAGACATGGATATTTACCAGAGAATAAGCAAGAAACACTGTCACTTGCAACATAAGATGTCTAAGAAATGCAGTCAGTGAAACATGAACAGATCTAGTGAGAAATGGAGAGTTTGGTGCCATTGCTTGAACAGCACATGTGAAAGAATATATTGAGAAACAAAAAATATATTTCTTTGGGTACATTGGAGGGATGAATCCAAATCAACCAGCAGCATAGGCATGTCAGCTGCAAGCGAAAGCAAACAGAAGTAGAGGGCAACTGAGGAGAAGATAGATCATGGAGCAGAAATAGAAGACAGCCAAGGAGAAAATGAGTTGAGGTTCAGAAATAGAAGAAAACTGAGATCAAGGAGCAGAAATGGAGGACAACTGAGGAGAAGATGGATCAATTAGCAGAAATGGAGGACAACTGTGGAGATGGATCAAGGAGCAGAAATGGAGGATATCTGAGAAGATGGATCAAGGAGCAGAAATGGAGGACAACTGAGGAGAAGATGGATCAATTAGCAGAAATGGAGGACAACTGTGGAGATGGATCAAGGAGCAGAAATGGAGGATATCTGAGAAGATGGATCAAGGAGCAGAAATGGAGGATAACTGAGGAGAAGATGGATCAATTAACAGAAATGGAGGACGTGGAGAAGATTGATCAAAGAGCAGAAATGGAGGACAACTGAGGAGAAGACAGATCAAGGAGTAGAAATGGAAGACAACTGAGGAGAAGATTGATCAAAGAGCAGAAATGGAGGACAACTGAGGAGAAGATGGATCAGGAGCAGAAATGGAGGACAGCTGAGGAGAAGATTGATCAGTGAGCAGAAATGTAAGACAACTGAGGAGAAGATGGATCAAAGAGCAGAAATGGTAGACAGCTGAGGAGAAGATGGATCAAGGAACAGAAATGGATGACAACTGTGGAGAAGATTGATCAAAGAGCAGAAATGGAGGACAACTAAGGAGATGATTGATCAAAGAGCAGAAATGGAGGACAACTGAGGAGAAAATGGATCAAAGAGCAGAAATGGAGGACAACTGAGAAGATACATCAAGGAGCAGAAATGGAGGACAACTGAGGAGAAAATGGATCAAAGAGCAGAAATGGAGGACAACTGATGAGAAGATTGATCAAAGAGCAGAAATGGAGGCATACCTGTCAACTTGTATGAATTTTTTTGTACAATGTATGTATTTTTGATACTTTTAGCAGTGTACAGCCGTAGAGACTCGTTGTACAGATTTTTCCTCCCTCCCCAAAAAAAATTCAAAAAAATCGAAATTTTTTTTTTTTTTTTTTTTTTAAATTCTAAAAATACTTTGCAACCCAAGTTTTTTTAAATTTTAAATCAGAAAATGTTTTCTAGCCCAGGTTTTTTTTAAACCAATTTTTTTATTCCGGGAGTCTCGGCGTCTGTTTTTAAACTGAAGTCTCTCGCAGCAACCAATCAAATCCTTTTATACCCAACAATTCAGCAAAAACTTTGAATTTGGCATCAAACACTTTTGGCTTTCAGCGTGACATGACGTATTTTTAGTTACCTGTTATCAGCCATGCTTGCCAAGACACTTCGACACCAATTTGTTTAAAAAAAGCTAAGTACCTATACCTAAGTGGCAATCTATTATCACTGGTCTAGGCTTCCAACTCTTAAATAATTTTGTAAATTTTTGGTGCTACGTTTTTCTTCCTAGTTTTGATATTCTGTTCATAATTTGTTAAATTTTTTGTTGTTGTTGCTGTTAGCTGTTTGCTTTGTTGTATGTTTTTTTTTTTTTGTCGTTCTCTTAATCTTTCCAGTTATATTTTGATCATTTAAATATTTCCAATAAATTAATGTCATAATATTCTGTGTCGGCCCTACATAACTAGAAAAAAAGTTTGTTTGTGTAAACTTCGCTGCTTTATTTTTCAATAAAAAAGTCCACACAGACTGCAGGAGGTCCATGAATGCAGACACACTCACTTCTTTTTTACAGTGTAAGATTAACATTGATACATGCTGTGCAGACTTTAAGCCCACAAATGCAATTCTGCAAAGTGCTAAAAGTGCATGTGTTGATTATAATACAAAACACTATGCATTGAAAGAATAGTACCACACGATCACTAAGTTTTTTATATGTAAAGAACAGCATGAGACTACTAGCATGTTTTATATCACACTAATTCAAATGCTAATAGATTTGTATGTGTTATTTCTCGTTTTAAAACTGTATTGTGTATAATTTATTAATATATTTTTTGCGTAAGGATTTTTGGGTGTTTGAAAGGATTTTTTTGGTTCGGCGTACAGATTTTTGTCTCAGGAGGTTGACAGGTATGTGGAGAGCAACTGAGGAAAAGATGGACCAAAGAGCAGAAATGGAGGACAACTGAGGAGAAGAGGATCAAAGAGCAGAAATGGAGGGCGACTGAGGAGAAGAGGATCAAAGAGCAGAAATGGAGGAGAAAAAGGATCAAGGAACATAAATGGAGGAAAACTGAGGAGAGGAGCAGAAATAGAGGACAGCTAAGGGAATCAAGGAGGTGATAGACATGTTAAAAAAAAACACAACATGCTTCACCAGCCATGCTATGCCAGTTATGCTACACTAGCAGTGCTACCTCAACTATGGTATACCTGACATGCTAGCATGATGACCAACCATGCTACATCAGTCAGGCTGCTTCAGCCATACTACACCAACAGTGCTACATCAGTCAGGCTGCTTCAGCCATGCTACATCAGTCAGGCTGCTTCGGCCATGCTACATCAGTCAGGCTGCTTCAGCCATACTACATCAGTCAGGCTGCTTCAGCCATGCTACATCAGTCAGGCTGCTTCAGCCATACTACACCAACAGTGCTACATCAGTTGGGCTGCTTCAGCCATACTACATCAGTCATGCTGCTTCAGCCATACTACATCAGTCAGGCTGCTTCAACCATATAAGTATTAAAACCAATAAAATGGTATTTGATCAGTTTTACAAATAACGGTTCACAAGAAACAAGGGACGCTTTCGGGTTTTACCCTTCGTCAGCCACAAACAGGTGACAAAGACAAGAATACATACAGGTACTAAAAAACTATACGGTGATGAGAAATATACAACAAATGGGCAATACAAGCAGATGGAAAAAGTAAACAACCACAATGATGAGAGAAAAAGAACAATATTAATACAAGAAAATAGTAAAAACTAACAGAAATACCGAAACAAGAAAGTAAATAATCAACGAAACGAAAAAAAGAGAATAAACAAAACTGATGAACTAATAAAAGTTATCTCAGCTCAATCCAAAGAATCTGTGAAAGAAAGCAGCAGTACTCCATCACAGAAATCGCAAGGAAGTGATGTACGATAGCGACAAAACCAAAGATGTAAAAAGAAACGAAACGAACCAAAACAAAAACATAAGAAGATAGATCTAAAAGGTAACGAATAAAGAATGAAAAAGAGAAAAGCTACCAGAATTTATGCAAAATGATGTTGGATATTCAAACCATCGGGAGCTAAAACACCCATTTAAAAAATAAGGCGATTCTCCAACGAAAAGCGAGTCTTGTCATTACCGGCACATGAAAGGAGGGCAGTAACATGAATATCAGAATTACCTGCATGGTCAGGCCTATTAAAATGTAGGGCCACCAGGAAATGTTTGTCATGATAGATGTCATTCAAGTGCTCACGAAACCTGTCTGCCAAACGCCTGCCAGTTTCACCAATATAGGTCATGCCACATCTCTTGCAGATGATAGCATAAATCAGGTTTCTGGATTCGCACGTAAAAGACTCTCTAATGATAAATTTTCCTTTCGGAAAAGAGACTGTCTGAGTTTGGAGTACAAACGGACAGGTCTTACATATCCGGCGTTGGCACAGTTTAGTACCAAAGTAAGACGGGCTAGTATGTCGCAAGCGACTGTGTACAAGAATATCCCTAAAATTCCTATCCCTACAATAAGCTACCAAAGGTGTATCACGAAACAACTCTTTGGTATCAGGATCAGAGTTAAGAATAGGCAGATGTCGAAACAGAATTCTCTTTACCGCCAGACAGTGAGGATGGAAAGTTAGAACCAGTTTGAGTCTGTCAGATTGGACAGAAGGTTTAGTAGTGACTTCAACCATGCTACATCAGTCAGGGGGCTTCAGCCATACTACACCAGCAGTGCTATATCAGTCAGACTGCACCAGCCATGCTACACCAGTGAGATTGCTTCAGCCATGCTACATCAGTCAGGCTGCTTCAGCCATATTACACCAGCAGTGCTATATCAGTCAGACTGCACCAGCCATGCAACATCAGCAAGATTGCTTCAGTCATGCTACATCAGTCAGGCTGCTTCAGCCATGCTACATCAGTCAGGCTGCTTCAGCCATACTACATCAGCCAGACTGCTTCAGTCATGCTACATAAGTCAGGCTGCTTCAGCCATGCTAGATCAGTCAGGCTGCTTCAGCCATACTACACCAGCAGTGCTATATCAGCCAGGCTGCTTCAGCCATACTACATCAGTCAGGCTGCTTCAGCCATGCTAGATCAGCCAGGCTGCTTCAGCCATACTACACCAGCAGGGCTATATCAGCCAGACTGCTTCAGTCATGCTACATCAGTCAGGCTGCTTCAGCCATGCTAGATCAGTCAGGCTGCTTCAGCCATACTACACCAGCAGTGCTATTTAAGGCAGACTGCTTCAGTCATGCTACATCAGTCAGGCTGCTTCAGCCATACTACATCAGTCAGACTGCACAAGCCATACTACATCAGCCATACTGCTTTGATCATGCTACATCAGCCAGACTGCTTCAGTTGTGCTACATCAGTCATACTACACCAGCCATGCCTATTTTAGTTATACTTCACTAGCTATGCAATACTAGCCATGCCACATCAGCTATGCTACATCAACCAAGCAATATCAGCCATGCTAAATGTGACAGAATACCTGTGATGGGAAGCAACAGTGTTTCAGCCATCCCATATCAGCCATGTTATGTCAGCCATGCTGCATCAGCCATGCTACATTAGCCATGCTACATTAACCATTCTACACCAACCATGCTGCTCCAGCCATGCAACACCACAGTGCTTCTTCAACCATGCTAAACCAGCCATTTCAAACCAGCCAAGCTACACCACCCATTCTACACGAGTCAGTCTGTTAGCCATGCTATATGAGCCATGATAAATTTGCTTATATTCTTATATTTCAAGATACATATAATACTATTTTATGCATATCCCCAGAAACATATCAGCAGAGAAACAAATATACTAGCCAGCTGGAGAAAGACATCGACGCAGCCAATATTCACATCAAGCACCTCAGAGAGGAGTTACAGAAACACCAAGCAAAGACCTTCAGACTGGAAAGTGACAACTTAGGTCTTACAGTAAGTTTTTACAGTGAGATTATACAGCTTAATACTCCGTTGTCAGGATTAAACTTCAAAGCCTAAAAAGTTATTGTTCGATGTAGTCCCTGGGCGTCTCTGATGAAACAATTAAAGAATCGCACTACTGCTCCATCAGGCATGTCGTACAAGGGGACTAATATGAGGTTGTACATGAGGGTGGCAACCTCATCCTGTCAAACTTATTGCTACATAAACCTAGCAATAAATTGGGTTGTGTAAACATCGACATCACACAACAGAAATGGAATCCAGTGGAATCTGACTAAACAGCTTGATGATCTGGATCTTGCAGATGATTTGGCTCTTCTGTCCCATAACCATAATCAGATGCAAGAGAAAATGAAAATTCTCGATGAGAGGTCACAACAAGTGGGCCTGAAAATACACAGGGAAAAGACAAAGATTATGAGAATAAATGCAAGAAATGATAACAAGGTTGAACTTGATGAAACACCACTAAAGGATGTAAAATTGTACACATATCTTGGTAGTAATATAGACAAAGTTGGAGGGACAGACAATGATATCAAAATAAGGATACAAAAAGCAAGAGGAGGTTTCATTGCATTGGGAAACATATGTAGAACAAGAGAAATCAAGTCCAACACGAAAATAAGAATCTTCAACTCAAATGTCAAGTCAGTCCTATTGTATGGCTCTGAGACATGGAGAGCAACAAAAACAACAACCAAAAAGCTACAGACTCTTATAAATGGGAGCTTGCGTAGAATAGAAGGACTGAAATGGTATGACAAAGTCACAAATGTGGAATTGATGACAAGAACTATACAAGGGCCAGTGGAACAAGAGTTGAGAAGAAGACGCTGGCGATGGATAGGACACACATTGAGGAGACCGGTTAATAACATTACAAGGCAGTCCTTGTTCTGGAATCCACAGGGAAAGAGAGGCAGAGGTAAACCAAAAACACATGGAGAAATGAACTGGATACAGAGGTGAAAATGATGAGGAAAACATGGAAAGAACTTGAGCAGATGACACAGGACAGGAAGACTTGGCATGTGTTTGTTGAAGGCCTGTGCTCCTGAGGGAGCTAAAGGGTATTGATTGAT
This sequence comes from Oreohelix idahoensis, assembly GCA_024509875.1. Lineage (NCBI taxonomy): Eukaryota > Metazoa > Mollusca > Gastropoda > Stylommatophora > Oreohelicidae > Oreohelix > Oreohelix idahoensis. Next base: position 94,388 of record JAMPIV010001467.1, read on the forward strand.
TGACTCCGTTGTCAGGATTAAACTACAAAGCCTAAAAAGTTATTGTTCGATGTAGTCCCTGGGCGTCTCTGATGAAACAATTAAAGAATCGCACTAGTGCTCCATCAGGCATCTTGTACAAGGTGACTAATATGAGGTTGTACATGAGGCTGGCAACCTCATCCTGTAAAACATATTGCTACATAAAACCACCACTGCAAGAGCTTGTGAAAGCTTGCTGCAGGCTTCCTGCAAGGGGACCAGCTTTAGAGTTGGTTCAGTGCTCCATAGGGATTCAAAAGGAAAATGATGATGATGATAAATATTAATTCTTATAAATAAAATAAATACGTCTGCTGCGAGACTTGGACACTCAATAAAACAGTTGCAAAAAAGATTACATCATTCGAAATGAAATGCTGCAGAAGGATGTTGAGAATACCCTGGACAGAAAAAAAGACCAACAGAGAAGTACTGCACTCACTAAATGTAGAGGAAAATTGGCTCCTAAATACCATCGCAATAAGGAAGCTGAAATTTGTTGGTCATATAAAAAGACATAATAGTCTGGAAAAATTAGTAATGGAAGGCATGGTCCCTGGAAAAAGGGGCAGGGGACGACCTAGATGACGGTGGATCCAGGACATCACAGAGAGTCTGAACTTGTCTTTGGATGATGCACATCAACTTGCCCAGAATCGGGATGCGTTCAGAGCAGGTGTAATGGAGACAACGTTCTGGAGAGAATACATCACATGAATGATGATGATAATTAAAAGATAGAACCAATAAATCATCATCATCTTCTTTTTGGTCCTCATGGAACCACCACTACAGATGACACCCCCACCAACCCTGAGGAAGCCTACACAAAAGCACAACTTGTTACAGCTGTGGCTTCACTATGTCAAACAAGTTGCCATAGAAACCACCCCTGCAAGAGCATGTGACTGCTTGGTGTAGGGGACCAGCTACAGAGGTGGCTTTTTACTTCATAAGGAGCTCAAAGGAAAATGATGTGGTTTCTGCAGCAGTTTTTCTGTTTACATGATGCCAGCGCCCCCTACACAACCTCATATTTAGACACCTTTTATGACATGCGTGAGGGATCAGTAGTCATGTTCTTGCTTTTTTTTCTTTCTGAGAGATCCATGGGAACTACACATGGGAATTACACATGGGAACTACACACGGGAACTACACATGAGAACTACAAATGGGAAATACACAAGGGAGCTATACACAGGAACTGCATATGGGAACTACACATGAGAACTGCACATGAGAACTAGACACAGGAACTACATATGGGAACTACACATGGGAACTAAACACAGGAACTACACATGAGAACTACAAATGGGAAATACACAAGGGATCTATACACAGGAACTGCATATGGGAACTACACATGAGAACTGCACATGAGAACTAGACACAGGAACTACATATGGGAACAACACACGGCAATAACCAATAAAGAAATCTATTAACAATACAAATTAAATTTGAAAGAAAACTTTTTACACCATTGATTTACCGTTCTCTGTACAGTTTCTCTACTGATATACAGATTTGTTTTCTTCAGTATGTTTTTTACTGGTGAAGCTGGTTTTAGAATACAGCGTGTAAAAGTGATCATATATCACGGACCCAATAACAAAAATAACCCCAAGATGGAAGGCAGAGTTAAAATTTTGGTTTTTCATCTAGAGAGTTAGCACTTTGTACAACACTCCTTAATCAAGTTGTACTGATATCTTACTATGACCAAGATAGCCTTTTGGAAATATGCACATAAAATGTGAAATATTTGGATGCTGTATTCAAACATCAATGAACATTTCACCATCATTCCTTTTCGTTCCCTGTGGAAAATAGGGTAGAAACAGTTGCTCTCCATCGATTTCTATTTTGGGCTGTCTGTTTCAGTTGTGCCCAAGTCATTCCAATTTCCCTAGCCTCCTCTTCAACAGTTCTTCTCCAAGTTCTCTTTGGCCTCCCCCACTTTTCTTTTCCCCTGTGGGTTCCAGTCAAGGGCAATTCTGGCTGTGCTTGTTTTTTCTCTTCTGAGTGTATGTCCTATCAGTCCCCACTTTCTTACCTTAATTTTTGTTTGTATTGGCTGTTGCCTGCATCTTTTCCTTAGTTCTATATTTGTTATTACATCTGGCCATCTTATACGGAGGATCCGTCGAAGACATCTATTTACAAATGTCTGTAGCTTGGTGGTGATACTCTTTGAGACATGATATGTCTCTGAGCCATACAGCACGACTGGCTTCATATTTGAGTTAAAGATTCTAACTTTGTTCTCTCTGGATATAGCTGAGGAGTTCCATATTGGTCGAAGGACATTAAAAGCACATCCAGCTTTATTTATCTTTGAGCAGACGTCACCAGCTGTTCCCCCTCCTTTGTCAGTTTTACTCCCCAGATATGTAAAGCTTCTACTTCTTCAATGACTTGATCATTAATCTTCATCGAGTCCATCTGCCTATTATTTATTCTCATTTCCTTTGTTTTATTTACATTTATGTGTAGTCCCATCTTTGCTGCTTCTGTTACTAATCTATTTGTTCTCTCCGGCATATCTTGCTGTCTATGTGATAGAAGGCACAAATCATCTGCGAAGTCTAGATCCTCCATTTGTTTGTTAAATGTCCACTGTATTCCAGTTTTCTCTCCCTCTGTTGTCTGTCTCATAACCCAGTCTATGACCATGAGAAATATTTTTGGTGATAGCAGACATCCTTGTCTGACCCCACTGTGTACTGTGACGGGCTCTTATAGTTTTCCTTTGTGTACCACTTTGCATGAGGCCACCTGGTAGAAATCTTGGATGATTTTAATGAATTTCTCTGGGATTCCATAATGTCTCAGGATTTTCCATATCACAGTATGATCTATACTGTCTAAAGCTTTTTCGAAGTCCATAAAATTTATATACAGGGGGGTCTGCCACTCATTTGATTGTTCTATGATGATTCTAAGTGTTGCTATCTGGTCTGTGCATGATCTTCCTGCACGGAATCCTGCCTGTTCCTCTCTGAGTTTGTCATCCACCGCCTTCTTAATACGGTCAAACAAAACTCTGGTCAAAATTTTTCCAGCCACTGCTAGTAGTGTTATACCCCATATAATATCAGTGTCTGTTCCTCCAACTTTGAGTATGTTTCTGCCAAGACTCATATGTATGAGTCCACATCTTGGAGAGATGTGTCTCCAAGTGTAGAGTGGCTATCATTTCCACAATTTATTCTCATGATCTTCATCTTTTCTTGGTGTATTTTCAGACCTAATTTCTGTGACTATTCATGAAGTCTTTAGTTAACTTGTTCAAGTTGTTGATGAAGACTTTCTTTTTGGCTTAAAGTTTCAACAGTATGGAGTAGCTAGCTTCATGTTCAATTCTCCTTATTCACCCATGACATGATTGATAGGGCACAAAGTTATACTCCTTTGCTTTTATTTTGAGCCCCAGCAAACTTGGTAAAATATTGATCACATGCTTTCATTTATTTCCTTCATTTCTATCATAGTATCACTCCTCTATGTCTTCATTGTCTTGACCTGATTAGCACCTAACACTCAGTGCTGGAGATTAGCTTCCTCACTGTGCATTCCCTATCTTCTATAAACGAATTGTCTTATTGAAATGTCTGAAACAGCTAGGAAAAACATCGTCCACCTTGTCAGGAAAATATGGAAAAGGCACGCATTGCAGCATGAGGGCTAAATTGAACACCCATTAAAAGAGCACACAGGCCTTTCATTATTTTCATGGTGCATTGACCATAAGTCATGATAAATTTGACAACAAAGATCTAGTGAAGCTGAAATGTAATGGAAAGAAATGAAATGACAACAGGAGAAGTAGTGCAGCAGACAAGACGTGCAACAGACAAGATTATTTCCTCAATGCTTTGTGCATACTTGTCAACCTCCTGAGACGAAAACCGTGTACGCTGGACCAATAAAAGCCTTATAAACACCTAAACAACCTTACACAAAAAATATGTTAATAAATTATACACAATACGGTTTTAAAAGAAGTGACATATGTATTAATTAACATTTGAAATTGTGCAATAAAATCTAATGCTGTTCTTTATGAGTATTGGAGATTTGAGTGATAATCATTTAAAATATGTATTATATTCTTTTAAGTTAATTTATCACAGCATTCATAACATGGTGGAGTTTGTGTTAGTTTTGTAAAATGAACAAGACAATCCTATAACTTTAAAACACAAGTCAGGTTATAACTATGATTATAATGATAATAAACTGTGATGATTATATATATATATATATATATATATATATATATATAATATATATATATATATATATATATATATATATATATATATATATATATATATATATATATATATTATATATATATATATATATATATATATATATATATATATATATGCGGTCATACCCGACCTAGCCCGTGTCCATGTTGTAAAGGGTGCAAGTCGGGTTTGGTGTGAATCGTTTTAGGAAGGTATAACTTTTTTTGGTTTTAATTGTACTATTGCATTGAGGTGTGCTTCTAACGCAAAAAAATTAAGTAAGGGCTTCTTTGTAGACGACATTGGTATTACAGTCACTTGACGTGTAAGTGTTCCGGCATGCTAACTCAGGAAAATGTCACATGCAGTTGCCCATGTGAGAAGCACTCATCGCTCAAGTCGACGCCGGCCACTTGAAGCGTTTGACCTTGTGCTTTATTAATCGTCATTGAAAAACAGACTTTTATAGGGAATTAGAGTCTCTTAAAATTGGGCAGCAGATCGGAGGGAATCATTGGGATTCTTGGAATGCAGACGTTCTCCCTGCTACCACAACCAGTCAGGATGGTGGCCTCTACTATGTAGTTCTTCAAAGATGTTATTTAGAGTATTGTGCCATTACACAGTTTGGGTGGGCTAAGATTGCGGAGTAAAATGATTGGTGCACCCACTTTTAAACGTAATTCGTGAGACAGTAACCCTGAAGGAATTAGAGTTTAAAAACTCGACTAGGTAATGTGCGGAGTCTTGTTCGTCCAAGGTGGTATCAACGGACTTGTATGTATGGGAAGGAGAGTCAAACTGATTTTTTTTTTTTTAAACTGATCTAATATAAGAATATTTATTTCAGTTACATTATCATTTTTAGGTGCCAAAACAGAGCGTTCCTTAAATCATGATGGAGATTTACATTGTAAATTTATTTATGTCCGGATAAACATAATTTTTTATTTTTTTTTTTATTCTAATTTTTTTCAATCTTTATTGGTATTCCGTTTGAATTTACAAAACATGTTCATTTTACATATTTTAGTAAAGAAGTTTCAATGAAAATACAATGAGTAACTGCTTAGAAAACCTTTCACTCCCTCGCACACACTTATTTACACACTCTTTCTTGCACTCTGAAATTGCACATTGTTTGTGATGATACTATTGATTAAAAAGAAGGCAAAAACGGATAAAGAATTCATACACCCTCGTTCTTTAAATTTTAAAGTGCACTCTTTTTTATAGTGATAATAATCAAAAACAAAAGGTATGAGGAAAAAAAACACCTGAATGGACTAAGAAGTTTCAGTGAAGGGACAATGAAAACACATTTTTTTTTCTTCTTTTCATTTGTGTTTTAAAAAATAACCGTCTTTCTTATGTGCGATTCCATTTTATTTCCACAGTCGTCGTGCTGTCCTTGCTTAGAGCTTGATATACCTTAAATATATAAGCACTAGAGGCCACAGAGATGTGGTTTTACATACATATACATACACAGTATTCCCCCCTTTTACGCGACTAATACGTTCCAAGACCTCTCACGTAAACTGAAAATCGCGTATAATAGCGCACTCCATATATAGTATACGTGTATTTCCTATATGTTAATACCTATCACACGTTTTTTCCTATAAATAAGGTAAATGAACACTATAGTAACAATTATTAAAGTAAAATACTGTAATAATAAAAGTAATTTAAAATATAATTATAACACAATTTTGATCTTTTCCTCTATAGTAGGCAAATCACGACTTTTCTTAGGCTTTTCAGAGCTACCAGCATCACTACTCTTGCGATTTGGGGCCATTATTACTCATAAAATAGCGTTAATAATAAAACAAAGGAAAAATGCTTTCACAAAAACACTTGTTACAAGCGAGAACTCCGGACAGGGAATGCAGCGGGATTGGAGGTAATGGCGTAAACAATGGAACGACTCACAGTGACGCTACCCAGAGCAAGAAATACCGTGATGGTGCGAGACTTTAATGGCGCTTTGGAAATGGAACAGATATGGCGCTGAATTTAAAATGTATATTTTCTGTATTTTTCTACCTTTTTTTTTCCCTCGATCGCCAATCGCATATACTTGAAACGGCGTGATTTGAGTTCGCGTAAAATGCAGTCCTACTGTATATATATATATATATATATATATATATATATATATATATATATATATATATATATATATATATATATATATATATATATAATGTAATTAAAATGAAAATGACAATACTCCCATGTTTAAAAGCAAAAATATCCTATAGTTGTAAATTGATGTGCTCTGAGAATGCACTGCCCTACCATTAGTCCAATGAAAAAATGATCGTTCATTGTGGTGCTACTACTGTCATGACCTCTGACCCTATCTGCGAGCTTTCGTTTCTTTGAATTAGGATCAGCCATCATTCGATGGATGAATTTTTTCAACTAATAATCTTGGGAGGGAAAAACCTCACCCAAATTTACAAAACTAAAAAAAAAAAAGTTGTAGATATATAAAAAAGTATGTAGATTAGTGGTAATATATTGAGATTTTATTGAAAAATAAAGCAGCGATCCTTGACCACATGTATAACGTACTGTAAGGATTAACTTTAGAAACAGAAATGATTATGCAAAGAAACTTCTTTTATAAATATGTACACAGAATAGTATGACATTAATTTATTGGAAACATATAAAATGGGAAAATAATAATTGGAAAAATGAAAAGAATGATACAAAATTAAACACAGCAAAACAAATAGCAAACAACTGCAGAAAATATTGCACTCAATTATGAACACACTATATGATAGTTAGTTTATTTTTTAAATTTTGAAAATGATGTTTGGGGGTAGTTGCAAGCAGTTTGATGATAGATAGCTAAACATTGCTGAACAACCAAAATGAATGAGGATTTAAGCAGGATTTGATTGGTTGCTGGGTGAGATCTCATTTTAAAAATAGACACCGAGAAATTCAGGGATTTTTTAAAAATGGTTATTTAAAAAAAACATGGATCTTAAGAATGGCTGAGCACCCATTATGAATGAGAATTTAAACTGAATTAGATTGGTTGCTGGTCAAGATGTCATTTCAAAAATAGATGCAGAGAAACCCCTGGATTAAAAAAAAAGGATTTTAATATAAAAAAAACTTTAAGAATTAAGCAAATCTCTTTAGTCACTGTTTTTTTCCATACAAATCTCTTGTACAGCTGTACACAGCTAAAGTGTCAAAAAACATTACATTGTATGGGAAACCTGTAGAACTTGACAGGTATGCTTGGTGGGTTACTTGCTCATTTGTAAACATACTCTTCAACCAACACTGACATACCTACCATCACAATGTGCCCAAATCATAACCCACATGGAGTTGAAGTGGGTATTCCATGCACAAGAAATACCTCATAGTTCTTGTGCATGGGCTAAAAACCAGATGATGAAACTCATGAATTATATCACTTTCCTGATTTCCTGTCTTTACTGCACCTAGGCCAAATACCAGAGCACCATTGCCCGATTGGAGCAGGAGATCAAGGACCTAAAACACCGACATGGGCAAGAAGTGGCTAGTCTGAGAGAAAGGATGGGTACATCCAGCACAGAGGTCACAGAGCTGAGGGGACAGAAGAGAGAACTAGAACAGGTGAGAAAAGAGAGAATACTTTGCATTACCATGGTATGCTGTTTTACTGACACCTGAATACATGGCACATACCGTTTCCTCAACATCTAAGCGAAAAGAGTGGCAGGGAATTTTAGGTTAAAAAAAAAGCTAACTTGGATTAGTCTATTTTCTAATAATTTAAGATTCCTCAGATCTAAACTGTCGAAATCAGTTTTGAGAAGCGTTTAAAAATGGTGTATTTTTATTTTGAAAATTGTGTCGCTTTAGGAAACTTTAAAAAAAAAAAAAAAAAAATTTGGCCTCTTTTGGGCAAGGCATGTCCAGTTCAACCTAGTCAGTTATGTTAGGGCGCATGTTCAAATATAAAAGACCCTGAGGTCTGATGATATGTTAAAATTTTTTTTAAATTGTCATCAGACCTATGCTGCTTTTCTTATGAAGAAGGCACATTAATTTCTCAGAACCTTGTTTTGCTGTACTAATTATCAAATATATTGTTTGTTTATTCGTGAGTCAACTTGTGATTTGATACACACACTTTTCATTATATTGTAAAAAAAATTTCAGAAGATATTTCTAATATGGGAGCTGCGGTAGCATAGTGGTTAGTGCACTGTCTTTCTAGCTCAGTGGTCTATGGTTCGATCCCCAGATGAGGTGGGATTTTTTTAGGCCGCAAACAGCTCCTGGGTCGACACAGTCCCAACTGGGTACCAGAGCAACTCTGGGAAGGTTAAGGCGGCCGGCGTGATGTTGACCATGTCACCCCTAGTGTGCTGATGGTCAAAAAAATATGGGCCTAACACCATATTCCCAATATGCCTCAATGGGCGTGTAACGGGATAGAAGAAGAAGATTTCTGATATGTTAATAATATGTTTATTTATTGCACATAATGTTATAATAATCTGGCACAGTTTATTACTATTTTATATGCACAGTTTGTTACTATTTTAGATGCACAATTTGTTACTATTTTAGATGCATAATTTGTTACTATTTTAGATGCACAGTTTGTTACTATTTTATATTCACAATTGTTACTATTTTATATGCACAATTGTTACTATTTTATATGCACAATTTGTTACTATTTTATATGCACAGCTTGTTACTATTTTATATGCACAATTGTTACTATTTTATATGCACAATTTGTTACTATTTTAGACACACAGTTTGTTACTATTTTAGACACACAATTTGTTACTATTTTAGACACACAACTTGTTATTATTTTGAACACACAATTTGTTACTATTTTAGACACACAGTTTGTCACTATTTTAGACACACAATTTGTTACTATTTTAGACACACAACTTGTTATTATTTTGAACACACAATTTGTTACTATTTTGGACACGCAGTTTGTTACTATTTTAGACACACAATTTGTTACTATTTTAGACACCCAACTTGTTATTATTTTGAACACACAATTTGTTACTATTTTAGACACACAATTTGTTACTATTTTAGACACACAATTTGTTACTATTTTAGACACACAACTTGTTACTATTTTAGATGCACAGTTTGTTACTATTTTAGACACACAACTTGTTATTATTTTCAATCAATCAATCAATACCATTTAGCTCCCTGAGGAGCATAGGCCTTCAACAAACACATGCCAAGTCTTCCTGTCCCGTGCCACCCGCTCAAGTTCTTTCCATGTTTTCCTCATCATTTTCACCTCTGTATCCAGCTCTCTTCTCCATGTGGTTTTTGGTCTACCTCTGCTTCTCTTTCCCTGTGGATTCCAGAACAAGGACTGCCTTGCAATGCTATCAACAGGTTTCCTCAATGTGTGTCCTATCCATCGCCATTGTCTTCTTCTCAGCTGTTGTTCTTGTATAATAGTACTTACTTGACATTTGAGTTGAAGATTCTATTTTTTTTGTTGGACCTGATTTCTCTTGATATCCTCATATTTCCCAGTGCAGTGAAAGCTCCTCTTGCTTTTTGTATTCTTATTTTGATATCACTGTCTGTCCCTCCAACTTTGTCTATATTCCTGCCAAGATATGTGTACGATTCTACATCTTGTGGTGGTGTTTCTTCAAGTTCAACCCTGTCATCATTTCCTGCATTTATTCTCATTATTTTTGTCTTTTCCCTGTGTATTTTCAGACCCAATCGCTGTGGCCTCTCATAGAGTGTTTTCATTTTGTTCTGCATCTGATTACTGTTGCTGTCATTTTTGACGGTTTCATAAGACGTAAATCTATTTAATACTTTTGACGATCGAAGGTAGAGAACTGTATGTTAACTCTCTGGGACAGGTTGATTTGGGGTTATCTTCCCTGTGTTTATTCTTTGTGGTTGATCTGTCTTGAGAGGGCCGGTTAACTGTTCTCAAATCTGCTCTGTCTATGCATGCGCTAGTTTTAGCGCGAACCGAGAAGACTTCCGTCTGGGGGTGATGAGCTGTGTTTCTGACCAGACAAGATGTCCATTGTTTCTTCTCTGCATTATCTGGGGGAAAGAGAGTCTTCAGTGTAACTGTGATCTTAGTGATTCTCCCCAGAGTTATTCTGTTCGTCTAGAATGACGACAGTGGTTATTTGTGTATTTCACGGATTCTGTCCAAGGTAAAATGAACTTTATTATTATGCCAAGATTGCAGAACATTTAGTATGAACCTGTGAGTAGCGCTCACAGTTCTTGAGATCCAGAGTCTATTATGTGTGCTTGACATAGCTAACTAAGTCTGTTCGTCGAATTACTTTACAGAAGCACAATGAACGTATATTTATATGAAACCCGCATTATGGCGGTATGTTTCGGCACGGAAGATAATGCCTGCCTATGAAAATACACAGTTGTTCATCAATTATTATGAGGCCCGCCATTACGGCCTATATCTTTGAGCAGAAGAAGAAGTGTCTGGCGGGAGAAGCCAGATGAAGTCTTGACTTTATCAACAAGTTCACAGACTTCGATATTAAGCAACTATATTTGTCACAAGACTACCTGACGTGTTTAGTCAGGGGCTCTGAGCTACAGTATGAGAATATATATATTATCAAGCCAACGTTACTAGCATCATACATACGAGCTATGCAGGGTTGATTATGCTCGATGGTTATATGCATTACTACACATGAAATGTCCATGTTCCTTGTTCTACTGACTGTGTTGTCCGTCAACGTACTATTGCTGTAATAAATGTTGAAGAGAAAGTCATCTGCATTAACCACATCTATGACTTCTACGTGTGATGGAGTGAGTTTGTGTGTTCCTAAATAAGAGCCTATACGACTTCGTGTTCTTGATCTGCTGTATACACACACCATTACTCACTACAACATCTTATCATTTGTTCTACACACCTGAGAAAACATGTATGCTGTTTGTGTGTGTGACTGCACTACATCCTGGCAGTGCCTCATGCTGGTGACCTAGATTCACGTCCATGTTACACTGTCCTGGTGATCAACGACATGCCTAGTCAGCGATACTTCAACACGGTACATATACCAGAATTCACACGAGCAAACAGACTTTAACATCTGGTAATAATCAGTCGGCAAAACAGACTGTTACATCTAGTGCCCAGTTGATGGGGCTATACTAATCAGTGTCAACAACGCATACTAGTCTGATACAACTGGTTGTTACATCTGGTGGCCAGTATGGGGATCGAACCCACGACATTCGCGTTATCAGCACGATCCTAGATTTTCCTGATAGACACACGACTTAAGTGGACTCATGTGGGCATCTAGACAGTATGTCTGCCATCACATTATCCAGACCACGGATAGCTCGCACCGTGAAATGAAAAGGTTGAAGAGCAATAGCATATCGAGTAGATCTCGAGCTCTTCAAATTCTTACACTGAATAGCTGTAAGAGCTTTTTTGTCTGTTTCCACAATGAATTGCGCACCAAGAAGGAATCTTTGTAACTTAAGGATTGACCAAACCATAGCCAACAATTCACGGTCTAAAACCGAGTAATTCCTTTCTGCCGCATTCAGTTTCCTAGAAATATACATTTCAGGATGCAGAGTTCCTGAATACTCCTGCATTAGTGCCGCTCCGATCCCTGTGGATGAGGCGTCACTACAAAGAACAAAAGTCTTATCAGCAATAGGTAGCCTTAAGATAGGTGGGATGAGAACAAATTCTTAATCTGATCCAATGAAGCTTGACATTCTTGAGACCAGCGCACCATGTTAGGAGACCCTTTCTTCAATAGGGTTGAGAGTGGTGCCATGATAGAGGATAGATTCTTAATGAATCTTCCGTAGAATTGTATCAATCCCAAGAGACTACGTACTTGTTTTTTTGTTTTAGGCACCGAGATATTTAATATCTTAGAAATGTTTTGGTCCTCTGTCTTCAATAGACCATGACCAACTCGATGACCCAGAAAGAAATTTCACTAAATCCAACATAGGCTTTAGAGGGTGTTGCAGTCAAATTATGCTCGTGTAGAGTTGACAGTAATTCATTTAAACCCAAATAGTGATCTTCCCAAGTATTACTGAAAAGACAGATGTCGTCTAAGTATGCAATGACATCTGAACGATATGAGAGAATTCGATGCATCATGCGTATGAAAGTAGCCGGGGCATTCATAAGCCCGAAAGGCATAAAATTCCACTGAAACAAACCCCTACGTGTTGAGAAAGCAGTGAGAGGTTTGGCATGTTCAGTTAACAGAACTTGCCAATAGCCTTTTGACAAGTCAAGTTTAGTAAAGAATCGAGAGTTAGAAAGTCTAGTAAGTAGATCTTCTAATAAAGGCATAGGTTCAGCATCGAATTTCGTAACTTGGTTCAATTTGCGATAATCTACGCAAAGGCGTATGTTATTGTCTTTCTTTCGAACAATAACCATGGACGAAGAGTATGCTGAGGTGGATGGTTCAATTATCTTCAATTGTATCATCTCATCCAATTCTTTCTCGACTTGTGCTTGGAAATGAATAGGAATGGGATATGGTCTTACTCTGATCGGAGTATGATCAGTAAGTATAATGTCATGCTCAATGACATTTGTGTGTCCAGGAATGTCGGTAAGGACATCCTGAAATGCTTGTAGCGTAGAAGATACTTGTCGCTGTTCTTCAAAAGACAAATTAGAAGAAACAGTAACGTTTCTCCATGATTCCGTAGAAGTAAGTGGAATCATAGGAAGAGGTAGATTGACATCCGAAAAAGAAGTTTCCTCATCCTGTATAACTGACAGGGATGAGATATGACCTTGTTGGACTGGAGAGTCGTCCGTTGCCTGGAAAATAGGCTGCAAATAGTCTGGTCGCTCATGATATTCCGTAAGCATATTTATATGGAAGGTTTTATGCCTTCCATCAATATCGACAACATAGTCGACATCGGAAATCTTTGATACTATTGCATATGGACCTTTCCATGTAATAAGAAGTCTGTTCTCTCTGGAAGGGAGTAAAACAAACGCTTTGTCTCCAGGACAAAGTTGACGTAGGCGTCTCTTCTTATTAGCAAATTGTCTTGCCTTTTCCTTAGCAAATTCGGATGATGAAGTTGCTAGCTTGCATGCTTCAATAATTTTCTTTCTGAGAGCAATGACATATTCATATGAAGATTGTGTGTCATTGTCGATATTATCAGCAGTTATAAGATCATGCAGCAAAGACATAGGACCGCGCGGTCGCGCACCAAAGACAAGTTCAAAAGGAGAAAATCCTGTATGTTCATTGGGGACCTCCCTATAGGCAAAGAGAGCTGCGGGTAGGACTCTGTCCCAATCCTGAGGATGATCCTCAGTTATCTTCCCCAGTAAGTTCTTGAGTGTTCTATTAAGACGCTCAACTAACCCATTAGACATTGGGTGATAAATACTACTCAAAGATCTTTTAATGTGCAGAGTAGACATTACCTGCGACATTGTCTCTGATATCAATTATGTGCCATGGTCTGACAATATTTCCCCAGGAAAACCTAAACGAGAAAATATAAGCCAAAGAGCGTCTGCGATATCAGCAGTGGAAATGCTCTTAAGAGGAATAGCCTCTGGCCAACGCGTGCACATATCAACGCACGTAAGGATAAATTGATGTCCCCTGGCCGATTTAGTCTTAAAAGGGCCAATGATATCTATGGCCATTTTCTGAAACGGCCGAATAGGAATTTCTGCAGCCTGAATAGGCGCAGCATGTCATGCACCTCTAGATTTAACCTCTTGACATACTTTGCAAGACCGGCAATAAATTTGTATGTCTTTATTGACAAATGGCCAAAAGAAAGACCCCAGAACTCTCGACTTAGTTCGGGAAAAACCCATGTGTCCAGCACACTGAGAATCGTGTGCATGTTGAAGAATTAAGGCTCTCATACTTTTGGGTACGAGAATTTGAGAATGCATAGTCGCGTCTGAGTGTTGTACCATATGCACTAGTATACCATTCTTCATAGTGATATATGATTTGCGATTCGTATTCTGATTCGGATCACCATTTTTAGCGAGAAGAAAGAATTTCTTTAAAGACGGGTCTTTTTCTTGTAGTTTCACAAACGAGTCATGCGAAATCTCCAAGTGATCATCTTGGCTACCTACTTCATTAACTTCAGTAGATGAAGTTTGAGGAATAAGAGCTTGTGCTCTTGTTACCACTGCATTGGCTGTTTGCATATTCCATTCTTCCCAGGTGGCAATTTGCTGCGGGGTGCATTCCTTAACCCCGTGAATATGACCGATTATAAGATCCGCAATAGGATTAGGTAGAAGACATGCGTGGACATCTCCCGTAAAGAAGGGAGTAGCAATGTGAATAATAGCAGTCGAGTAATTTTCTACTATGCCACCAAATGTTACACATTTAACTATTTTTCCCGTGGCACAGCGAGGATCTATAAGCGATTGCTTAACCCCAATAGTAGTGCACCCAGAATCAAATAGCACTGAGACTGGGTTACCATCCACGAGACCCTTATGCAAGATAAGCGATCCTCTTCCGTCATGCGCAATTGCAGCAGGGAGAGCGGGCAGAGGGTGACCACAACTTAAAGTAGTTACCGTGGTCGGTTCAAATAATGTTGAGCATTGGGTGCATTTAGATGCTCTCCCAAAGTCAAAAGCAGCACAAGTGACAGCATTAGAATTTTTATTATCGTTCACTTGATTATTGGCACCATGAAACTCTTGTTGTACAGAGTTTCCCTGGTGATATGATCTCTTTTCTTGTATTGAGATCTACCACGATTATTATTCCCTCTGAAATTATCATAGTTTGATCTACCTTGACCACCGATCTGGTTCGAATCCCAGTTCCCATAATCACTATTGTCATTACCCCATTGATTATAGTGTTTACCTGTTTGGTTTCGATGCCCCCGCAAAGGATAGCCTTGAAAGTGTCTATAGTGACTACCTCTCCGCAAATTTCCATAATTATAGGACCCGAAATAACGAGGGCTATCTGATCGCCTCCAGTTCTTTGAAGAAGACCCATTATATGATGGGTTACCCTGATTCTGATCATAATTACGATTGCTCTTCATATTGAAGTTGTGTTGAGCACCTTGGAATTTATTCATAAAGTTAGGGCCATATGGTGCTGCAGAAGCAACCGGCATTTCTTCTTTCACTTTAGCATTGCTAACAGTAGCATGGGGATGTGCAGTGACTTACTGGCAACAGTATTCTTCCATGTCTTTTATGTCCTTAGGTTTACGCTCATGAATAAAAGCAAGGAAAGCCTCATTGACAGATGACATAACTTTATCTCGAAGTAATAAGTCCATAAGGGCTTCATATGTCTTTTCTGTTTTAGACAGCTCAATCCAACGTGTGAATGTAAGATGAATCTTAGTAATAAAGTCAGAGAACTCTACTCCAGTTTCTGGTAGCATTGTCTTAAAAGGAAGACGATAATCTTCTTCTTTTAATTGATATCTTTTAAGTAATGTTGCCCTGACAACATCATAATTAGTTCTATCAGTTTCCTCTACTGCCATTACAGTACTTAATGGTTCACCTGAAAGTAAATCCATCAGTTGTCCGACATATTGTTCCTTATCTACCTTATGAGTTACGCATGTTAGTTGAAACCTATCAAGGTAGAAGGTTATGTCATCCTTTAGAGGGTTGAAAGGAGGTAATTTAACCTTATAAGTATTCTCCTTTATCTTACCCGAAGTTGATTGAGGAGCACTCATATTCATCACCTTTAATTTCTCCAACTCCAAAGCTAATAGCTTTTCCTCATGTTCCATTTGTGCTTTCCTTTCCTCGGCAGCAGCGTGAAGTTTTCTTTCCTCAGCAGCAGCAGCAGCAGCAGCTTGAAGTTTTCTCTCTTCAGCAGCAGCTTGAAATTTCCTCTCTTCAGCAGCAGCTTCTCTGTCTAATCTTTTATTTTCAGCTTCAGCAGCAGCTTGAAGTTTTCTCTCTTCAGCTTCTCTTTATTGCTGTATTCTTCTATCTTCAGCTTCTCTGTCCAACTGCATTTGCATCCTTTTCTCTTCAGCCTTCTGTGCCTTGGCATATTGAGCAAGTGCAAACTCTTCCAATTTCTCACCAGTTTTGCCAAGGGATTTCCCTTGCTCAATAAAGACATCTAATGTAGACATTCTGTCTAATAATATGAGATCAGACCTGAAAAATTGAATAAATTACCTTATCCCAACCTCAATGGGAGACAAGTCTGTAATACCAGACTTGTATACTCACTTCACTTTATCTATCCCAATCTCCGTGGGAGACAAGTCTTTTAATCAAAAACTTGTATAATCACCTTGTTTCTTTATAATAATATGATCATAAATAACCTCTATCTGAAAAGTGCATCATATTAACAATAATAGTTCATGACCAAGTATATATATATATATAGACTGTGTATGATGAACAAGTATAAGATAACGATACAAAGACAAGACTATAGAACAACCGAAAACGTTCGCAGAAGTCAAATGATAAATAAAGCTTAACTAAATCTAATGTTGTAAAAAATTACAATGATAACTGCGAAAAATCAAAACAAATGACAACACTGTTATAAACAAAAAGGTGTATAGAAATAAATGAAAGGAAGGAAGAGAGCAGACAATTACATACAAAACAAATCAGAAATCAAAGAATGGAAAAAAATAACGAAAATGACACTAACACATCTCGTCACAGCTAAGAAAAAAAATGAAAAGTAGCAACACATGTCGCTCGCAATTTCCGCTGTGGGAAATATGCACAGTCCCTACAGAAAACGCTCTCAGTAGAACCTCTGTCACGTGGTATATTCTACAGGAGTCACCTTCCCAACCAACCAGCAAAACATACACACTAACACAATATGTAAACAAAGAACATGTGATATGTGAATACACAATAAAGAATGTGTGTAGAGGAAGGCTCAGTTGCACACAAAATAAAGGCACAGTTTACTACACAAATGGGCCACTTATCTTAAGCACAATCCTCAAACACCTGCAAAGATGCAGTACAATGCGGTACAACTGTAAACAACAATGGAAGACGATCCACCGTTGAATGTCACCGTAACTTGACAATAGGTAGTGGTCTCCAAAGTGTAGTATGTAAACAACAGTTTGACCTCCTGAGCTTTAACGTAAACAACGTGACTTGACAATATATGTCCATAGACGACTGTCAAAATGTAGAAAGTAGCTGTGGTCCATGAAGCATTATAAAGCGTTGACCTGCTTAGCACTGTTCGCTGCGTATCTGTCAATCCACAATGTTATGTAGACACCCACGAATCTGGCCCACCAGATGTAACAACCGGGTGTAACAGACTAGTATGCGTTGTTGACACTGACACTGGACACAGATCATAGAGTGTTTTCATTTTGTTCTGCATCTGATTACGTTTATGGGACAGAAGAGCCAAGCCATCAACAAAATCTAGATCAACTAACTGTTTAGTCAGATTCGACTGGATTCCATTTCTACCTTGAATTAACTACACTATATATCTGTTACGGGTGATATTACTCTTGTAGTATATAGTTGAATATGTTGCAAAGTTCAGTGACAAAATAGGTATCGTATGGAGACGGGCAAAAACATACATGATATCAGTTCTGAAGAATCCAAGCCATGAGGTGGATGGGTCCACATAATATGGTTGACGTTTATTAATAATAGCAGATAACGACATCATGGAAAAATGGCATGGCATATATATAGATACTTCGTCCTGTCTTTCAATAGTCACGTCTCATCAAAACATTTCTGGCCGCTGTACTAGAGGTGCATACGAACGATGATCACTCAAGTAATGTGGGTCAGACAAATGTAGACGCTGAATTATATAACGAATACTTCTTAGGTTGTCACAAACCTCTCACTAGGTTCTGGATCATCTTATACAATATCATAATAATTGTGGCGGCCTTTGAATAATAGAATATGCCACTGATAGCTCAACTTCCACAGTATCTCAGGAGCTTACATATAATACGTCCTTCCTCGAAGACTACAAATCACGAAAGGCCAAGAATATTAACCGTTGGCATAAATTAGTGCAGAACGCATTACGTCATTAACTACCGATGACATATTAAATATCTCGCATTCAATATAAGTGAAAACCCGTGCAAACACATGATTAACCACGGAGAGACATATTACCGCGTGTATTAACTGGTAATAGCTTATGTGTGGTAAAGATACACATTACATTAATATTCTGCTTTAACAATATCCTAATTCTAACCCGTCAAGGGATGTTTCTTCTTTTTAAAAAAAATATGCTTACTGCCTGGACAATACTTGGGATAGCTAGAGATTAAGGAAAGCAAACCTGAAAGAAATGATTCTGCCAGGCAAAAGGTGTGGATATAACATCCTGCCTGTAAACTACAGCACAACAATAAATATTGCTCTACAGAGATTCCACAGCATCATTTCTGAATATGGTGTTCTAACTGAGGAATTTCACCAGGTAGAACCAATCCTGACATATGGGAATGAGTCATGGACAATTAGTAAACAAGTAGGGAAGGCACTAGAGGCCACAGAGATGTGGTTTTACAGAAGAATGTTAAAAATACCATGGACAGCCAAAAAGAGTAATGAGGATGTGGTGAATTAGTTGTTATATTTGGTTACAATATTATATTAATGGTATCTGGTGTGAGGTCAGCTATGCAAGTCCCTGAGGTTTATTAAATACAAATAAGTTTACAGGGTACTTGTCTGCTTCCACCACGACCTCACCCGATTATATATCTTCCCCTACTGAAGTGTATTGGTGTGTGTAGGTTGTCTAGCAAGTGTCTAGGGTATATGCAATGTGATGAAGTGTATGAACAGGACAACAACTACACCTATTACTAATAAACAATGATTAAACAAGTCACTGGGTAAAGTTTGGAATGTAACTTATTTTTTTATAATTTATTTTCCTGTATCTAGTTATTCTTCTGACACAGGAATAATCAACTCAACATGATAATGAAATTATTTACAACCAATTATTTTACAACTGTCCTTGAGTCAGTGTTATCCCACAATTATTTATATGTCTCAAACTGGGAAAATGTCAAGTATTTCTTGCTCCTAGAAAAGGGTACAAGTTTATTGAACGTTTTTGTTCCTCACTGTCTGATACACTATCTTTTGTGAAAACTGAGAGAGTGGATTGTTTGTGATATCAATTTCCCAGACAAGTCTTATCTGAGGTCTCTGGAACCAGGCTGGTTGAAGTATGTATAAAACGCCAGCATCCACTGCCAAGACACGATTCTGCTTCTATAGGTAAATCACTGTGTAGGCACTCAGTAGTTAGGCCTCACTGCAGAACTTAGGGACAGGTGTTAGATCACCTGAGCTCACTCGTAGATGAAACTCTGGAACAATACAAATGTGTCCCACTCAGCATCTAATAATCTCTCTTTTTCATTATTCTAACATGGCAATATCATCAGACATCAGTATGGTAACTAAACAATTAGTTAACGTTCTCAATTTGGTTGGTACCCCTTCTGGATAAATAACTTTCAAACCCCGTTTGACATTTTCCTTGATAAAGGAAACATTTTACATTAATACTATCAAGTCATGTACAATCACGGTGACTTGTTGAAGAAGACGGCCAGTGATCTTCCTGGTCTTATGTCATAACACAACTTTTTCTTTTCATCATAAATATTTAATTTTCTTTTCTCCCCATATGGCCGAAAGCCTGTCTGGCTTTTCTATACCAGGTTAATACAGTTCCTAACAACGCTGTGAAACAACACAGAGTGATGTTGCCTTCCTTCCAGATAAATGTTTCCCCTTTAAGGTTCATACAAATTCAATAATGCATACATAATAATGATAAAAATGACAATATAAATGTTAATATAAAGGTTTCAATTCTTACCGCATCAAAGAAATCTACACACTAAACAGTTGAATATTGCGGTATATGGCATAATCCAAATTGCTGCTTGTGCAGAATTAGCAACCAAGACAGTACTCTTGCCTTGTCTATAACAACTTCTTTAGTGTATAAATTTTAGTTAACAAGTGGCCCCAAATACCAACTACTAATTGGTTTTATACAACCGTTTGTCTATTATACTATAGCCAATCAGAGACTGTTTAGTGAATAGCGTTCCTTTTCAAAAAAAAAAAACTGACCTCAAATATTCAAAAATAAGGACTCCTTCCCTCCTATTCAAATATGTAAACACGAACCGTGACACTCCTTCCGATACTCCGTCTCATCCCCTATTTAGTATTACACATTCAAAAAAAATCGGACGTTAACCTAAATTTTTTCCTTTTATTTTCATACTACCTTATGTAGAACGAACACTACGCTACGTCGCAAAATTTTAACAACTTGCTTGTGTGTGTGTATCGTCTGCCAAGTCCAGAATATATGTCCAGAACGCGTGTCGAGAAAACGGGGTCTTTCAAACGCTGCAAAGTGTATAATGTTAAACCGCGGCAAATCGTTTAGGCCTTACTTCGGTATACAAATTTGAGGGCGGGCATATGGGAGGAAGCCAGTCAGACACAAACGGGCTGGGTCTATATATATATATGCATTTTGGAGTACAATTCTATGGAATTTAGCGTTTGTTCTCACAGATTTTACTACAGAGGATGTCCTGAAAGAGGCCAGTGTGCAAAGGAAACTTATTTCACGTTAGAAAGAAGCAATACACTTTTTTTTGGGCGTGTTATGAGAAGAGGAAAACTGGAATATATTGTAACAACATGTAAGATTGAAGGAAAAAGAGATAGGGAAAAACAAAGAGAGCAAATACTGGACACAGGAAGTTGTGGAGAGGCATGATCTCCTATGCCACTAGGCATGGTACTTGAAGAAGACGAAGGAAATGCAGACTTGGAGAAGCCCACCCAAGGCTTCTGGTGGTTGCCTGTTTCATTTTCAGGAGCTAGGGTTCTGAAATCAGATGAAATTAGGCCAAAACAATCACAAGAGAGATGGGATAGAAGAAAACTATAATGTATGTCTTCCTGGAATTTTGGCTGCATGAGAGAAGCAGACAAACAGCATGACTTTCACCAGCTCCCATGAAATACAAATATGTGGAGGAGTAAAACCTGAGATAGATTACCTGCTTTATAAAAGAGATAAATGTGCAGAAGAAGAATGAATTTTTATGTACATAGTTTTTCAAATGGGATGGAGAGGGTCATTAATTCAGTTCCCTATAGACCAGGGCTTCTTAACCAGGAGTGCATGCACGAGGGTGTGAGACCTATTTTAAGGGGGTGCAAGACATGCCAAATATTTTAGAAGGCAAATCATCATTAACATTGTATAATACACAGAACTCCAATCTATTTGAACAAAAAAAAACATTGACAACGTGAATTCAATACCAAATCTTAGTCACATTTTGGAAATAGCACTTTCTCAAAACATTCTTCTATCTCCTTTTCTCATTTTTGGCATATTTTGTGAGCTAGAAGATAATAGCATGTGAAGCTTCTTAAGATGGTGAAAAAGGGTGCGAGGCTTCTAAAGATGCTGTAAAGGGGTGCAAGGCTTCTTAAGATGCTGTAAAGGGGTGTGGGAGCTCTAACAGGTTAAGAAACACTGCTATATTTAAAAACAAATTTCTTTGTGTGTTTACACAACCCATTTTTTTTTCAATGATGAATTATGAATAAGTTGTGTCATCAAATAAAGTTCTACATGGTAATAACAATCTTCAACTCAGATGCTAAGGCAGTCCAACTGTATGGCTCTGAAATATGAAAAACAAAAAATAAAAACATGTCAGCTTATATACTTCCAATTTTCATCTGTGCTTGTTTTTGTGCATGACCATGTAAATGAAGTAAGCAAGTGGATGAGTAGTTGAATGAATGAAATATACACTGCTAGTGTTACAACTTGAGATGAGCGTATCAGTTTTTCTTCTTTTTTTTTTCCCCCTTTATGCTACTTATGGAGCATGGAGCCACAGTTACATCTGGTCCCTTGCAGGAAGACTGCAACAAAGTGTTCATGTTATTTCTGTAGCAATTTGTTTTACATGATGAGATTGCCAGCTTCACACACACAGCCTGGTTCTAGTTACCTCATACGACAAGCCTGAGGAAACAACAGTCCCATTCTTTCTTTACCTCCTCAGAAACTACAGGAAAACATTTACTCTATTACGACTGAGTGGAGGGGTGAAATGACACCATATTCAGATATCGGAAAACAAAATTATCTTGAATTAGCTACACTATAGATCCTAATTATAACCCACCAGAGGATGAATTGTATATTTTTTATTTAATTTTAAAAAAAAACAAAGCTGCGTGACTGTATCAATATTTATGTATTATTTTCAGGAGCTGTCACAACTAAGGCTGGAAATATCCAGGTTAAAGTCTGACAACGAAAGACTAGAAAAACTTCTACAAGCAGAGAGCATGCAGAAGGTGGATCTAGAGAACAGGAACAAAGTCACTGATAGTGAGATTACAAAGGTACAGACTGGTTACTGTGTCTGATTGTTAGATGATAAAGAAATGTACTGTATTCTTTCTTATTATTTCGATGATAAGAATGCTTGTATTACTGTTGTATGACTACAACTGGGTTTGGGCTGTTTTAGACCCTTACTGAGCATCCAATTGACACAGTGGTTAGAGCACTGGTCTCTCGCGGCAAAGGTGCTGGGTTCGAATCAGGTACCGAGATGCTGCAGTCTACCCAGCTGTATATGGGTACCTGACTCTGCTCTTTGAGTTAGCGAAGGAAACGGCAGTGTAGAAGGGAATGTCACCCCCCACCTCTCACTGCTGGACCTAGTATGGTGAAGTCTCTAACACCTCACTCCCCTATGGCAGTATCTGCTGTGGAACTACCTGTTTTACTGTGCAGAACATCAACAAGACAATAATATAGAACATTTCTTATTAAAGTCTAAGAAGTACAGGCCTGTAACCCTTTATCTGAAATAACAGTTTTGTTTTCTAAACTGGATTTCTTGGTTTTTTTAATGTCACCCAAATCGTTTGAAAGGTAGCCCATAATAGCCCAATTTGCCCAAACGGCATTAAAAAAATAACCCAAAGTCACCCCAAAATAGTCAAAAATTTCCCAAATTGTGATAGAAAAGTAGCCCAAAGAAACTTGATTTTCAGAATATTTGTCTTCATATAGTAGGTTATAGACCTGTATGAACAACAGAGAATCCCAAAATTAGATTATTTACAGACAAGCAATCCACTCATAAATATAGAATAAGTGTGAAGAATAGGCTGACATAGAGAACTATACAATATAGTCAAACAGTATTTAACAAGAACAAATATTAATATACAATGATTAGTGGGGGTATGATAGAAAGTGAATGTTTAGTGATGTTCTAGTAATACATATTACTAATGATAGCAGCTGAGAGCTGTCACCTCAGGGGCGCATTCCCATAGTCAGTTATGACTGAAGGGGCTATTATTATTATAATGATAGCTGAAACACCCCAAGCTTTCACATCCCCTCCCCTCTTTTTTTTGAAGAGTCTACCATTTTAAGACAGAAGAAGAAACCCACACACCCACACCTTGGACATTTTCAGTTACTGTATTTATAATACTAGGACAGAAGGGATGATAACATGATCAAGTATCAGCACATAAGCATATTATCTGGACTTACATCTTCCTAGCTCGGTGGTCCATGGTTCGATTCCCAGTTGAGGTGGGATTTTTTAGACTGCAAACAGCTCTGAGGTCGACCCAGCCTCTTGAATTGGGTACCAGAGTAACTCTGGGAAGGTTAAGGCTGCCGCCGTATGCTGACCACATCACCGCTAGTGTGTCAATGGTCAAGAAAATATGGGCCTAACACCATATTCCCAATATGCCTCAATGGGCATGTAATGGGATCCTTTCCCTTTTTGTTTTACGGACACTATATATTCTAATTATAACCCATCAGAGGTTAAATGGTTTATTTTTCTTCATAAATTAATAATCAAATTGGCTAAGTATAATGATCTGGTCATGGACTTGAGACATAACGGGTTCACAGCAAAAGTCTAGGACTTCTTTTGATCAGATTGCCCCCTGTTGTAACGCTCTGTATAGAGTTTCCTATCATAAAAAAATAATACTGTGTCCGCTGGTCCATCTATCACTGCATTGATTACATGCAACTTCTCTTTAACAAGTATGTGTACTCATTAAAGCAAATAGTACTGAACAGAAATGGTCACAAATACAGGTGACATATGACTCTATCCATGCGTTACATGGGCCTGAAAGGGGAGCGAAGAATAATAATATTGTAACCTGCCAAGCTTATCGTAAAAAGTGACAGAAGAGGGTTGGGTTTGGGCTGGCAACCCCACACTTCTGAAACTTTAAAGGAAAACAAAGCTTCAGTGAATTTGACTAAAATGTGAGCTTGCACAAAATAAAAGGACTAAAATAGTGTGACAAGATTACCAAGATAAAACTGATGACAAGATTACCAAGATAGAACAGATGACAAGATTAACAAGATATAACAGATGACAAGATTACCAAGATAGAACAGATGGCAAGATTACCAAAAAAGAACAGATGACAAGATTACCAAGATATAACAGATGACAAGATTAACAAGATATAACAGATGACAAGATTAACAAGATATAACAGATGACAAGATTACCAAGATAGGACAGATGACAAGATTACCAAGATAGAACAGATGACAAGATTACCAAGATAGAACAGATGACAAGATTACCAAAATAGAACAGATGACAAGATTACCAAGATAGGACAGATGACAAGATTACCAAAATAGGACAGATGACAAGATTACCAAGATAAGACAGATGATTAGATTACCAAGATAGAACAGATGACAAGATTAACAAGATAGGACAGATGACTAGAGTACCAAGATAGGACAGATGACAAGATTTTCAAGATAAAACTGATGACAAGATTACCAAGATAGGACAGATGACAAGAACCAGACAGCTGCCAATGGAAAAAGAGAAGACAGTTGCAATGGATATGACATACATTGAGGAAACCTGTTAATAACATTGCAAGGCAGCCATTTTCTGAAATTGTCAGAGTAAAAGAGAGGTAGAAGGAAAGCAGAAATGATACAGAGAAGAAAACCTTCAGTAGAATTCCAATTACTGGTTCACAAAGTCCATCATTAGGGTGATAAATCTCAACACTCATCAAATCATTTATATCAGAACAGATTATAAACAGTTTACTGAAACAATTAATGTTTCTATCACGTGAGAAAAATTAAGACTGTTCCTTCTTTACTGTCTTTAACAACATCTCAGCAAACTCATCATATAAATGCTTAAATTTGTGTTGTGATGGGTGATCATTAAATGTATTTTAAAAGTATCCTTTATGTTTAATTATACATTCATTATAGTTGCTTTCACATGTGTTCTATAATTAAGAATGTTTCTATATCCTGAGAGTGACATCTCACTGACGGGCATATTTGATTAACTAGAAATAATTGACTTCCATTTTTGAATAACTAGAAAACTTTATTCCTCATTGGTGCCAGATAACCAGGTTTTAACTCATCTTGAATGCCATCAAGTACAGCAAAAGTCTGAAAATCCAGACTGCTTTAGGATTTGGTCGGTCCGGATTTTTGGATTTTCTGGATTCTTAGGCAATACTTTTAAAATTCAAATTTAAGGAAGAATAAAGAAGAGATGAACCGGCTAATTTTGTTGGTTTATTCATTAACAAATATAGAATGCTTCATTTATCAAAATGAGTATATTTATTCGTTCATTTCCATGACTTCTGTTGCATCTGCTGCACTGCTTGTGGATGGAACACTTAAAAAAGCCCGGAAACTTTTGAAAAGTTTGAGTTTTCAAACAGTCTGGATTCTCGGGTGGTCCGGATTTCTGGCATCCGGATTTCTTTACTTTTACTGTATGTTGTATGAAAGTACTATTATATATTTGTTGTATATTTACCATCAGATATGTTGTATGAAAGTCATCATCATGTAGCATGTCCTTTGCAGAACATCGCTCTCATCACAGCCCGCCTGAAAGACTCTCGATCTCTAGCCAGCCCTCCTGCCTCCTCCAATGTCATGTTCAAGGTGTCTTCAATGTCCTGTGTCCACCGTCGTCTTGGTCTGCCCCTGCCTCGCCTTCCAGGTACCATACCCTCCAACACTACTCTCTCTAAGCCACTATGACGTTTAATGTGGCCAAAATATTTCAGTTTCCGGGACATGATATTGTTTATGAGCCAGTTTTCCTCAATGTTCAGGTCGTGTAGGATGTCTATATTTTTCTTCTTCTTGGTCCAAGATATTCTGAGAATTTTTCTGTAACACTTTGCTTCGAAAGATTCGATTTTTTTCTTTAATGTTTGAGTAATGGTCCATGATTCACATCCGTACGTTGCTATCGGAAAGATGCACGTTCTCAGAAGTTTTACGAGGCGTGTTCAAATGAAACCCGACTGTGCTGCGCCAAGTGGACATTCGTAGGAGGAGCATGATGACATCACATCTGACGTAATAAGCACATACGAATGTACAAGTGTGTAGGTGTTCATTCTCCTAGTATTCATTGGTTGTGCTGCAGACCGTTAAAATAATGGCCGGTGTGATAAGGAATCCGTCCAAAAAATTCAAGTCACAGATTTCCGCCGGTAAGGTTATGCTGACCGCATTTTGTGACCATGAAGGGCTTCTATTGGTAGACTTTAAAGAGCCTGGCGTGAACATTAATGCCATCCGCTACAAAGACACACTAGACAACCTGCATACAGCCATCAAGAATAAACGACCCGGCATGCTTTCGCGTGGTGTGATTCTGTTGCACGACAATGCTCGTCCACATGTTGCGAACATTGTGCAGGAAGCGTTAGCTATGAAAAGGTGGGAAGTTCTGCCACACCCAGCCTACAGCCCCGATCTGTCACCATGTGACTTTCATTTGTTCAGACCCTTAAAAAAATCTCTAAAGGGACAACGATTCGACTCCAATGCAGACGTCAGAGCCTCGGTGACCAAATGGTTCAATAAGCAACCAAAGTCATTTTTCTCGGACGGCATCCGCCATCTACCCAAGCAGTGGGATGCGTGTCTGAATGACTATGGTGACTATTTCTAAAGGACCCCAGTGAGTACTTGCTTCATAACAATTGCTGTATTTAATTCTACTACTCCTGCTGATGTACCTTACATATATTTGTTATAAAGCCACTGGGACGGGTTTCATTTGAACACACCTCGTACTTTTATTAACTTGCTGGTGTTATGCCATAGGTTCTTCATTTTGTTTAACCTCTGCATTGCTATGGCCAGTCTCCTTCTGACCTCTTTTGAGCAGTCTCCATTGATGTTAATTATGGAGCCAAGATATTCAAAATTTGTGACATTTTCAATTTCCTCATCACTGATGGTAATTTTTGGTTGGCATCTTGTTTTGTCTGTGGACATTATTTTTGTTTTTTTTGTGTGTTCAGAAAAAGGTTCTGATCCTCACTGTGTCTTTTGACAGACAGGATTAACTGTTCTAGTCCCTTGGCACTGTTTGAAAGAATAACTGTGTCATCTGTGTACCTGAGTTCTGGGATCGCATTTCCACCAATTGTGAACGGATCGCAATGTTCACATTCTTGGTCACTCCGAACATTTCTCATTATATTTTCTGCATAGATGTTAAACAAGTATGGAGAGAGGATGCAACCCTTGTATGAAAGTACTTTTATGTATTTGTTGTATTACAATTATATATGTGGTTGTTACTTTAAAATGTTAAGATTTAGATGATGAATGAAAATTATGTGAAGTAGATGTTTAAAAAATATTGTTATATAGATGGTGATTAAAATTAAATTTTATATACTAATTCACCTAAATAGATGCTTTATACTTAATGTCTTATGCAGATGTGGAGCCAAGTCCGAAGTTTGATGGAAAAAAATGCAGAATTGGAATCAACAAATCGCTGTTTAGAACAAGAGCTTAATATGGTAATGTCATATCTAACCACATTTCATATTTTTTTCTTCTCCTTTTATCTACTGGTTAATGCCATAAAGTGTCACAGGTAGGGTTATTTATTGATTTCTGATTTAGTGCATATGCACAGCTTGTTGCACTGTTATATTGTGTTTCTTCAGAGATGTTTGTCACACACACACACAAACACACCCTCCAAGCTCTCGATCACTCTTCTCCTGGGTTGTATGCTGGAGGGGATGGCAGTTCGGCACACTTTGGGAACAACTGATGATGTTGGTCAAAGCAACACACTGTTCACAAGAATGAAAACTGCTTTCATTTCCCCTCCCCCAATGTTTAACTGCAGATAGGGAAATAAAGCAAAGGCTCCATTTAGTTCCCCCCGGGGGGGGGGGGGGGGGGGTCTCCGATGAGACAAAGAAAAGATAGGAATACTGCTTCCTCAAGCATGTCATAAAGGATGACTAATATAATGAGCATGGTTGCCTGGCAACCTCATCATGTTAAAAAGTTGCTACAGAAACAACCACGGCAAGAGTTTGTGCTTTGGCATAGGCTTCCTCCAGGTGGCCGGCCGTCTGCAGTTATGGCTTCTTGCTCGGTTAGGAGTGAAAAAGATATGATTAAATAAAGATGTAATTATGAGTAATCAGTATGAGATGTAACTATTGGAAACTAAGTTTCTAGAGATGGTTATTAGATGGACAAACACACACACACGTAGATGTATGAGGTTTTGGAAATGATATGAGGAGGACTGCAGTAAGAAGGGGGTAAAACGGTAGAATGAAAAAAACAAATAACAAACAAATGGTAATGCGTCTTACTTGGAGAAAGGACAAGAAAAAACCTATGTTGTGGCCACAAGGCCTTCGTCAGGGACAGACAAACAAAAAACAGAAGGGAAAGAAAGTGAGAATTAAGTGGGAAATATAAAACTTTAAAAATAAGAGAAAACATGTGACACACATCAGGGAGTGTTTTCTCTTATATTTAAAGTTTTATGTTTCCAATTTAATTCTCACTTTCTGTTTTTTGTTTGCCTGTCCCTGATGAAGACCTTGTGGCCGCAACGTAGGTTTTTTTCTTGAGGTTTTGGAAAATGTAAGTAATTGCAGGCAGTCCCCTGGTTACGAACGAGTTCTGTTCTTACATCTGTCTGTTAGTCGAATTTGTACGTAAGTCGGAAAAGTTACGTACGGTTCGTATTTAGCGTCAGTCAAATGTTTGTCTTAGTATATAGTATATATTTTACCTTTCTATGCACAAAAAAACATTAAAGAAACATTTCTTAAACAGTTTAGATAGAAAGAAAAAGATAATGATTAAAGGTTAACACCTACTCTCGTTTCTATTGATGTCTTGCATACCGGAAGGGGCATTCTGGATTAATAATTAAGATGACATTAATTGGATGATGCAGGAAAAGAAGGTAGAGAGATGGCTACTGTTAAAGATGATGGGCCTGGTGTTGGAGAGGATGGACCTGGTGCTGGAGAGTCGGGTTTTGATTCTGCTGCTGGAGAGTGGGGGTTTACTTCTGGAGTCCATTTCTTGAAGTAGACATCGAGGGAGGTTTGAACAGAGCTTTTCTTTTTCTCATCATAAATGGCCTTGTAGCAGCTGAGGACTTCGGTAACTGTCTGGTAAACTTTGGTGAACCTCTCTGCATTAGGATCTTGCTCCTCCAACTTTGCCATCCGTGCTTCAATGAGACGAAAGGCTTCAGCTAACTCCTTCCTCAAAAACTTCTTGGGTTCTGGCATTTCACCTCTTTCCGATCGCTTTATTATTTCCACTTTATTTTCAATCGTGATTGTTTTTCTTTTCTTTGATGCATCGCCTTCACTTGCATCGGGTTTGTGCTTTGGAGTCATGGTTACGAGGGTAAACACAAGACAAATTTAAGCCAAATAACACCAATAACACACACAACACAGTGTTAACAGCATCGTGATCCGACTTAAAATGGCAACGGCATTGTCCTTCCTCAAGCCAATGAACCACTGAAGATGCGCAATGTTTTGTTGCGCGTCGCAAAGTACTGTAGTGCGCTCGTTCATTATTACGAACCATTCTATGTAACGTAAATTTTTAATATAATAGTCTTTACGGTGGTCAGTTCGTAAATTGGGATGTTCATATGTCGGACTGCCTGTATATCTGAAAAAGATAATAAAAATCTTAATTGTAAAAATTTTATACTTTTACTTTGATGTTTGATAAAATCAGTTGCTTGGCATACTTTTGTGTTATCAGGTAAATACAATTTTATTGAGATTTCAATAATAGCACCATGTTAAAGATATCTATAAATTTGTAGACTTCATGATGTTGAAATAATGTTTGCTATATCTCTTTTTGTGCAGATAAGATCCACAGCAAGACAAGTGGAGACAGCTCTGACACAGAAGGAGGTCATGCATGAAGTTTCAACAAAAACTAACATTGTTAGGGCGGAGATATCTGAAAGGAAGGTACAGAACATTCTTACGATAGTCTTCTTTTTTTTATTATTATTATTATTTTTTTAACGTACGCCTGCTATTACATGAGGCAAAATTTCAGGTTAGTATGTCTAACCTGAGACTGATTTTACTTGAGTATCCTATTTTTCCCTGTACACTGACAGGTGTCCTCTCGCCATTCAGGCAGATACTCCCATCTCGGAGAGTACCCATTAGAGCTGGGTCGGCTCAGGAGCCGTTCAGGTCATTCCAGTCCCTATCGACGACACTTCTTCAAATGTACTCACCAGAGCTTGAATTAATCCAGTCCAAATCCTGGTCAACAACACTCCTTCAAATGTTCTCGCCCGGGCTTGAACCTGGATCACCCGACCGCCAGCGCAGTGTGGTAACCATTACACCAGCACGGCTCCCTATTTATTTTACTTTAACATAACAAATAAAGTAATCTTTGTTGTGATATTTTCTGTTAACCCATTAAATACGGAATTGAAAACACTTCTTCTTGGATCATTAGTGATCAGTGGCCATCACGCCTAATGGCATCTTGTAGGGCAGAAACAAACTGTCTCCACTTTGTTCGGTCAGTGGCCATCCTTCATGCTGTGCCCCAACTTTTATTCATGCTTTGCATGTAGGGCCTCCACAGTTCTCTGCTAGGCTGTCTTTGGTCTGCTTCTCTTTTGTCTTACTTCTGGGGTCCATAGCACAGCAGTTCTGGTGATGATGTTTGGATCTCTTCTGAGGACATGGCCAGCCTAGTTCTATCTTCTGCCAGCAGTGATGGTGTGCATATCTTTTTAACTGCACTGTGTAAGCAGTCCCTGGTTGGTGATGGTATTCAGCCAAAATATTCTAAGAATTATGCTTAGGCAGGTTGTGTGGAAAGATGACAGTTTGGATGGACATTTCTTTTTCTGCTACTCTCCAGCAATGAAAATACACTGTGGTGTAAATGATTTTTTTCACTCTCTTCACCCTCAAGATATATGTACACATTAACAAATTCAGATTTTCTGTGGCATGTAATGCCATTCTTTTGGGGATTATCAAGTAGTGTATGCGATATTAATAAAACAAAACCCAAGAACACTCAAACTGGATAATATTTACACTATCAGTAACTTAGTTAATCACATCTACTTCACTTAAAAAATTGCATATAATTTTGAAAAAGTACCAAATACATTTTCTTTGTTGTGGTATTTTTTTTTCAATAAACCAAATAAAGCAATCTTGAATTTTTGTGCCAGGTGGTGTTTATCCACCTACACTGATCTTGAAAACTTCTAATATGTTTGACAATGTTTTCCTGTCCATTCCTTCATGCCATCTAGATCATCGGTTTCTGCCACCTTTTGTTCCATTTATCTTGTATGAAACATTTTTCCTAATTAATGTAGCTTTAATATTTATCTATTTTACCAAGCATTTAGAATAACACTTTCTTTCTTATCTTATTTAAAACAGCCTTCTTTTTTCATGTGTTATGATAAATAAAAGAAAAAACAAATTATTATTATTCACCTATTATCAGATTTTTCTGTCATTTAGAATCAAAAGCAATAATCAATTCTTGCTCTGACTTAACATTTTCAGTTTATCTGACATAAAGAGCAAGTACTTCACATTTATATGTGTAAAACATTTGTTCCATAATTTTATTTAAATCTGTGTTTTTGCATCCAAGGAATGGGAAGAATGTGGATATGTAAGTTGCCTTAACTAGTTGTAGATAACAACTCTTCACCATGTTTTATAAATGTGACTAAGGTAAAACATCAAACATGATGAGGTAAAGTCAGCCTGATGTAATAAAATAATATGACGGCTGATATCATTAACAACTATATCTGTATCTGAAGTGAAATTTGTGAAAAAAGTGAAGCTGATTGTTCTGTTGTGAATCTAGTCATAAATGATTAGAAGTTGTCTCGCTGGGATCTGAAGCCTGACTGGTTTAGTGGTCGCAACATCCAAAACAAACATCAACTTTCATTGGTTAGGTTACCTGCATTAAAAAGTAGATTGACATGAAAAGTGACAATGCACACCAGACCATTCTGAATAAAACAATTTACACTGGTGAAGACACATTTGTCTGTTCCGTAATTATATTGTTTCATTCCTGAAATCTTGGCCTTTATGTCTTCATGCTTGATGTTTTACAGTCAATTTTTAGCTTACCCACAGTCATCAATTTATTTATTTTTTAAGTAGTAGGACAGCAGAACTAATTTAGCAATCTGATGACAATATAACTAATTTAATTATCTAGGAGAGATTTGCATATGCTATTAATTGTATGAGTTGTTTAAATTATATGCAAAGCTCTGATGTAATGAGTTTTTAAAATTTCTCTTGGTATGAGAATTGAGGTAGAGGTTAAAGTCTTTGATTAAATACTCTTGTTTATATGAAAAACATAATAAGTTGTTTAATTACGTTATGTTATGAAGATATATATTATAAATGATTTATATGTCTTGATCAGTGCTTATCAACCTGCCTAAAGGTTCTTCTGTTGGTATGTGAAGAATTTTGACAGTTTAATTTGTTTTAACTCGTTCTATCCCAGACTGTTTTTAGATCTTAGCCAGCATAAAAATGGATGCCAATTTCCACTAATTATATTTTTAAAACAAACAGTAAACATATTTGTAAGAAAATATGTCATACGATAGATATAAAATCATTGTAAATTGCTCAGATAATATTTTGAAGTCTTGTAAGTCCTATTTGCAGTAAATGGGTTTGCTTTATATCATGTACAGAGGAGACATTGGAAATCTTACTAAAACCAAACGGGCACACTAGGTGGTCCTTAGGAGAATAATGTACCATGTTTTGACGTACCATACCGCTCGTGCGATAGAAAGAGTTAATCTGTCTTTTAGTTTTGATTTCAATTTTTTTTTCCTCTACACTGAAACGAAAAGATGAAATGTCGAAACTGTAGATCAACAGATTTTTAAAGTAATAGAAAACATCACCCATGTGTTGCCAGAACCCCAAAGGGGAGCAAAGAATAGTATAACTGTTCCCTGCCATGCATGTTATTAAAACATGACTAAGGAGGCATGGGCATAGGATGGCTTACCTCATCCTGTAAAAAATGTTAAACCACAAAAACTTCAACAAACAATTTAGAACAACAAAAACAATAACCAAAAAGCTACAGAGTTTCATAAGTGGATTCTTGCATAAAACAGAGAGATTGAAGTGTAAAACAGAGAGATTGAAGTGTAAAACAGAGAGATTGAAACAGAGAGATTGAAGTGTAAAACAGAGAGATTGAAGTGTAAAACAGAGATTGAAACAGAGAGATTGAAGTGTAAAACAGAGAGATTGAAACAGAGAGATTGAAGTGTAAAACAGAGAGATTGAAGTGTAAAACAGAGAGATTGAAACAGAGAGATTGAAGTGTAAAACAGAGAGATTGAAGTGTAAAACAGAGAGATTGAAGTGTAAAACAAAGAGATTGAAACAGAGAGATTGAAATGTAAAACAGAGAGATTGAAGTGTAAAACAGAGAGATTGAAACAGAGAGATTGAAGTGTAAAACAGAGAGATTGAAGTGTAAAACAGAGATTGAAGTGTAAAACAGAGAGATTGAAATGTAAAACAGAGAGATTGAAGTGTAAAACAGAGAGATTGAAGTGTAAGTGCCAGTGAAACAAGAAATGAGAAGAAGATGCTGGAGATGGATAGGACACACACTGAAAAAACCTGTTGATTGCATTACTAAACATTTCCTGTTCTGGAACCCCCAGAGTAAGAGAGGAAAAGGAAGACCAAATAACACACGGAAAAGAGAACTGGAGACAGACATGAAGGAATGAAGAAGAAATAGAAAGACTTTGAGCTGAAGGCACGTGACAGGAAGACTTGGCAGAAGTTTGTTGAAGGCCTATTCTAATTTAGGAGTTGAAAGGTTAAGAAAAAAGGAATAGTAAACCCCATCTGCAGCCTGGACAATGTAGCTCTTCGGTTACAGAATCAGCTTCTCTCTATATTATACACATTAAAAACAATCCCAACTGCACACTGCACTGTAAATAAATTAGTAAAGAAATAAGTAAAGGTAATTAACAGGTACTCGGACATAAAGGATGACACTAGACAACAGAAAAGAAAATATAAGTGATAGGCTTACCGGGCATTGAACCTAGGACCAACCAAACGGCGGCATCACCTTGCTGTGACAGTACATCGTGAAAGGCCACTCAGCCAATTTTGCACCCCTAAAAAAGTACATTATTGGCTGCGATCTGTGAGATGACAAAGAAAGAATAGGCTTACTGTTACCTCATGCATGTACATTTATTAGGATTATGTGAATTGTGATGTATCACAGTCGGTGAAATATATCCTCACAATTACAGAATATTTATTATTGAGGAAATAAAGGTGAAAGAGGAGTTGGTTTACATTTAGATGCAGAAAGAACAAAAACAATAAAGGAATTATAGGCAATTTCAGATACATGTTCTGTTAGATAAATTCAAAGGGGTCGGAGTGGCTAAGAGTTGTGGCGTCTGCCTCAAATTCTAAAAGTACCAGGTTTGATTCCCAGTAGTCATCTGAGAGGTGAAGAGTAGAATTCTCGAAGTAAAAGCAACATTCAATAACATGGAGTATTTTATGCAACAGAACTTTGTCATTGGCCATAAGAAAGAGAGTAAATCATGCATATTAAGTAAACAAGTAAGAAAATCCCTGCAGAGATGCACTTTTACAGTAGAATTTTAAGAAAACAACAGACAGTCTAAAAAGAGTATTACTACGAGTACTTACTTACTTAGTCGTTCCTTTTCTACTGTGAGGTGTAGAGGTTTAAAAAAGGTATTAACTCATTCTAACCCTCGAGCTGTGTGGTGTGCCAGGGTACCAAATAGATCTAACTGTGAGCTGCATGGTGAGCCCACTTGATATGAATTCCAGGCCACAATGGATTGGGATACCATCTATTCAACAAGCTAAGGATGTGAACTACCGACGAGTGTAACTGTGGGACTGATAAAATGACTGTTGAACATCTGCTTCATAGATGCCCAACATATGTGCAACAGAGAAAGCGCATATGGCCATCACCAGTACCATTCGTGTAAAAGATCTACAGAGATGCAAATAACCTCAAGCTGACTACTGCTTTTCTTTCAGGTAGACGTCTGAGAGTGTACGAAGAACAACAATAAATTAGAAAACCATAGCCATAGCTAGTTCAAATCATGTAAACACCTACTTGGGACCACGTGTTTTGAACTGGTAGCAAAAGAAGTATTCTGCTGCTTAATTTTTGCTTACTTTTATCAATTAATGACATCATTAGGTTGTATGTTTACAAGTTGCGTAGTCATATAAACTATCAACAGATAAACCTATATAGATCATTTCTAAATGAATTTTTGCGATATCGATAGCAATAATAACCTATTTTTTATTTTGAAAAGGACATTTAACAAATTTGATATGATATTTTTAAGTAATAAATAAATATAATTGCGTGAGTCAGGCCTGTGTAAGTGAGATTCCAGTTCAGCAAAATGTGCCTGCAAAAGAATAAAAATTATCATAAAAATTAGAATTTTCAATTGTTTGTGATCAAACTTCTTGAATTAATTTTCAACCGTTTCGATTCTTGTGCTTTTACGGCCAAGGAATTAATTAAGTAGAGCTGAAATATTTACATGTAAGTGCACAATTTTGATAAAAATTTTTGTTTTCATTTTTTATGGTTTCTATACATAGCAAGACATAGCAAACAATTATTTCATCAAAGAAGAACTCGGCATTGTTTCACAAAATCTTTCACCCAATTTCCTAAAGAGTTATGCACAATACATATATCTGCCGAGTTAATATATATGTCTACTGCCTGTTTATAAAACATCACTTGTAGAAAAAAAAAATGCCTCCATTTTAAGGCTTAGATAAAACCGGAAAACTGCCTGGGTTAGAATGAGTTAAGGATGCCCTGAAAGAGAACGGTGTGCAAAGAGAGTTTATTAGGCATATTAGAAGGAAACAGTCTGCTGTTGGGCATGTAATGAGAAGAGGAAAGCTAGAATATATCTTGTTAACAAGAATGAAAAAAGAGACAGAGGAAAAATAAACATAAGAAGATACTGGGCAGTTTGACATTGTATCATGGAAAGAAGTCAACAACAGAATTGATAAACATCGCATGAGATAGGAAGTTGTGGAGGGACATGATCTTCACAACCAGCTGGCATGATACATGAAGAAGAAATGATGTTAGTAAATATTCTTAGTGTTTTTGCTATGTTGTATTGATTGTTTTAGAGTGGTGTATAGAGACTGCTTATTATAGCTTTTATCCTTGCTTTATTTGTTTCTTTTAGTTAACATTATCATTGTTCATTTACATTTAATTTTTTGTTGTAGTCTGACAAGTTTTATTGCTGGGAATTTTTAATTCCCTAGATTAGGGTTCCCATAATGTTTTGTTCAAAAACCGGGACATTTCCAAATTTTTACCTAAAAAACCCAGGACATTTTGTAAAAAAACGGGACATGTTAAAAATTAAGGTAAAGCATAAATAAATCTATTATATATTATATGTTGCACTTAAAATAAGATACTGGTATAAAAATACACGCATTAACTAACACAACTTCCACTTTAAAAAAGAATTCTAAATTACAAATATACTTAATTAGAAAAATCGCACCTTTAAAAAACACAATAGTCAAGTTTATATTTCAGATTCATCAGAATATTTATCAGATTTATGGGCCTGTTCAAGAAGTTTTTTTTTCTTCTGATATTTGGACATAGAACTCAGCACAAGAGAAATCCTTAAAATTGGCCTTTATAATGGCAAGCTTTCACTGTCTCAATTTTAAGTCTGTTTTTTTTTTGTCTGTCCAAAGCGCATTTATTAATGAAAAAATACGTTCAACAGCTGCATTGGATCCTGGCAGTGCCAAACAAAAAACTAACTAGGCATTTCAGGTTCTCAGCATTTATATCCTGCTTTGTAAAATGAGCGAACATCTCACACCATTTTTCACTGACACTTTGATCCTTCAGTTCACTCCACACATCAAATTTGCTTTCACAATATTTTTTCACACATGCAAACTCATCAAATAAGTCCTCTTCATTCACAGTAAAATTTGGTGACACTGTCTTCGTGAATATGTAGCTTTCTTGGATGTTCTTCCAAGTCACAGACTCCTTTCCCTTCAAATTGATCCAATCCATAGACTGAAGAGGCGTAAGAAATGGTGTACACCACTCCTGAATATATTCAATGCAGGTGTCATAGAAATCTACTGCATAGCTTTGAAACTTTTCAACTGTTATGTGTCCTTCTTTTTCTAATTCTTGCAACTGATTTCTCACAGTAGTATTAAGAAACTTTGCTGCCTTCCTGTAAGTTAAATCATTTGGTAGATGCTCACTGAACACTGTTTTGGTCGACTTTCGAATTTTTGTTCGAGATTCAAACCGAGGGTCCACTGTAACCGGAAATTGATAAAGTAACACTACTAAAACACGGATCTGTTATCCAAAGATTTTTTTTTAGGAAGGACCCTTAAAAAGCGGGACATTTGGAATAAATTCGGGACACCGGGACATTTTATAAAAAAACGGGACTGTCCCGCGAAAAACGGGACGAATGGGAACCCTACCCTAGATACTTGACAAGTTTGTGTCGGAACAGCTTTTAAAAAAAAAAAAAAGTTATTTTAGAATTGAATCTTACATGCGGAATTTCTACTAGACAATAATATAGAGCATTTCCTCTTAAAAATGTAAGAGGTATGAACTACAAAGAATCTTAATATTAGATTATATACATGCATGCATTTCACCTATAAATATAAATATAGAACAGGTGTTGAGAATAGACAGACTTAGGAAACTGCACAGTATAGTCAAGTAGTATTTAAAAAGAACAAAAATTAATAAATAATGGTTAGTGGATATATATTGGGAATGTAAAGGTCTAGTGAGGTTGTGGTAATATACTAATATGCTAATGTCAACAACAAAAAAGAGTAATTTAAATATGCACCCAAACACCCCATGCTTTCACACACTTTACTGTACAGCTTTATTGTTGTTTTGCTTACACCATAACAAGCATACAGAACCAACCATTTTTAAGACCAAGAAAAAAACATACAATTAGGAAATTATCATTACTCTATATACAATAATTGGTAAGGAGGGATAATGCCATAAGCAAATTCCAGCTAATAAACTTATAATTATACACACAAGATATCCCAGTTATAACCCACTAGTCCCACACGAGATATCCCAATTATAACCCACTAGTCCTGTTGTAGTCCCTAGGGGTCTCTGAAGAAACAAAGAATGAATAGAACTGCTGCACCCTCAGGAGAAGACAGCGCTAAAGGTGAGAAGGTAACATCAAGAGATGGACAGAAAAGAGTCTATCAGAGTGCACCACCAAGACAAGAGACAGAAGACGTTGGAGATCCATTACAGCCAACCTTCGTTGTGGAGATGGCAGCTGATGATGATGATGACCCTCAGGCATGTCATGCAAGGCAACTAATATGAAGTGCATGGGGTTGGCAATCTCATCATGTAAAAGAAATAGCCACAGAAATCACTGCTGCAGAAGCATGTGAACGTTTGGTGCAGGTTTCCTGCAAGGGTACCAGCTAAAGTGATGGCTGCATGCTCCACAGGGGGCATAAAGGAACGTGATGATGATGATAAAGCATCAGTTGATGACTCACAATCCATGCTTCAAAAGGTCCAAAATGGTTGGCGTCAACATGAATGGAAAACCTCCATAGAAGCACCGAATCTTCAAGAACTGATATGGATCTACTGTCCTGGTCATGCCGGGGTACTTGGCAATGAAAGAGCTGACAGACTAGCTTCAAGAGCACTCATAAAAGGTGCACTGGTCATGGATAAGGAAGAAATACTGAGGGCAAATCATGTTTGTCTATTAGAAAATGACACTGCAATCGGTGAACCATCAAGGCTAAGACTGCTGGAATTTGGCATCAAACGTAAGACCAGCAGGGATGGACGTATGAGAGAATGCATCCGCCGTGTATACAACCAGTGCGCAACAGGAACAATTAGCATTCATACCTTTCGACATTTGCTGAGGGAGACTGAGCACCTATGGGTTTGCTCGGAGTGCAATTACGTCGATTCTGATTAACAATAACATTAACATTAACAGTTGTTGAATAGGATATTTTTCTTCACCAATGTTTTAAAAAAAATGTTTTTTTTTTTAAAAATAACACCACCTGTTTTAATATGATGTGTAATACTTGCTACATAGATCATGCACTCATTCTATCTGTCCAAAGTACAGTAGTAAGCTGCCTTGCTTCATAACATATTGTGTTCACACAGGTGGAAATAATTCTTCATGGTTAGGTTACTTTTAACCAGAGCAGCATATCATCTTATGACTTACTATAATAATAATAGTCCCTTCAGTCATAACTGACAACGGGAATACGCCCCTGAGGTGACAGCCCTCAGCTGCTTTTTTTTTCTGGTGTTGCTTTTAATGTTTTCTCCTCTCTTCAGCTTGCCGTGAGAGCTTCTTTTCACTCAGTCTGAGGTGGCGCAGTAGATAGCATTGCACTTGATGCAATTGGCAGTTTCATCCTCCCAGGTTGCTGGATTTATGTCCAGTGCCCTCATGTCTCTTGCACACATCTTTGAATCTCAGCTGTGATTGCCCAACTGTTCTTTTGGCATCTTCCAGTTGTCTGTAGAAAACATCTTTCAGGATGCAACCATCTTCCATGTGGTTGACATAGCCAAGCCAGTGCAGTCTGTGCTGTCTAAGCAGTGTATACAATCTTTGCAGGCCAGCACATGACAGCATCTCAACATTTGTCACATTGTCCTTCCACAAAATACCGAGGATGTGGCGTAGACTTACTGTAACAGTCTCAGTAATAACCATGGAATAGCCAGTCTATTGGCTAACGGTTTCTTTCTTTTTTTCTTTTTTTAAACAAAAGAGGACAAGAACTGAGATGTGTTACATTAAAATGTAAAGATATTTTACAAAAATATCAATAATTATAATTTTAAATTTTGATGTTAATGAAATATGTTTAAAGTGCATTCAGTATTCAAAGTCTGTTGTTCTGAACTGTTTCAGTCATGAGATGTAATAGTTGTTTTGTTCCATATAAATATGTTAAGACTTGAAGATTTATCTATTTTCTTGACTATTTCTGTTCTCTTAATTTGTCTACATCCACACTCATGAACCATAAATCTTTGTGTTTGCCTGTTGTATTGGAGCTGTTTGTTTGTTTTCGAAAAATATCTGTCTTTTTGTTAAGTTGCACAAATCTCTTTGCAAGATTAAAACTGCCATAGATGTTCTTGATTTTAACTTAAGTGTATTTTTTTTTGTCTATGGGTGATCATCAGTAGATGTTCTTAGGCCATGGGTTAACATCAATAGATGTTCTTTGTTTATGGACTAACATCAGATGATGTTATATGTCCCTGGGATAACATGAATAACTGACCATTCTTCTCCTCCACTGTGGGTTCCAGTTGATGGCAGGTTTGGTTATACTGGATAGTTATTTCTTGAGTGTAGGCACTGTCTCCTTTTCACCATTTCTCTTTTCATTCCTTACTGAACATGCAGTTACCCCTGTAGCTGGTTTACTTGCAGGAAGCCTGCACCAAAGCATTCTGTGCTTCTGCAGTGTTTCCGTATTAAGGACCATCTTCATTGCACACGGACAACTCAGTCAGTGCTCAGGTCTCTTCCCTTAGATCACACAAGGAAGATCTCAGCGCAGTACATGAACTTTGTAGCACCAGCAAGAATCCCAATGTGTGTATATCAGAATCACACATTCTATAAATATTTTCGTGGTGGGTGGGTTTCTAATTTTTTAACTTGCCAGGTCAGTGGCCTTATGGTCTACTATTTATGATTTCCAACTGCTGTGAGATTTTTAACGTGCGGAACTTGCACACAGGACCTCCTTTTTTTTGCCCTTATCCGAGAAGGCTAGGTATTCTATCTCAGTATTCTGGAGACCAGGGGGGAGTATGACGATATTAGGACCACTGGTTCTGAAAAAAAATGTCCATAAATTATATTCCCTCTATTGGGAATCGAACCGGTACCTTTAGAATTCGAGGCGTATGCTATACCTCTTAGCCACTCCGACCCCAAAGATATCAGTGATAGAAAAAGTAACAATGATGACTAGATTAAACTAAGAAGAACTGACAGTGTTGATTTCTGCAGCAGTTTATGTTATACGAAGAGGCTGCTAACTTCATGCATATACTCGTCTCTTACGATGTGTCTGAGTGAGAAAAAGCACCATTTTTGTTTCTTCTCAATAGACCCCTCAGGGAACTACAAGGGGTACAGGGTCTCCATGTTACCCCTTTAGTCTCCAGCTGTATTGGTTGTTGCCCTGTTTCTTTTTTACAGGTCTGTACATGCATCTAACGATCTAATATGAACCCCGTATAGTTCCCGGGGGGGTCTCTGACAAGACATAGAAGGAATAGGACTACTACACCCTGAGGCATGTCCTACGAAGCAACTAATATGAGGTTGTACACGAGGCTGGCAACCTCAGCATATTAAACAGTTGCTGCAGAATCACCACTACAGGAATAAGTGAATGCTGGGTGTAGGCTTTTCCTGCTAGGGGACTAGCTACAGTGGTGGCTCCATGCTCCATATGGAGCGCAAAGGAAAATTTATGATCTAATGTGAACTGTGCATCTCTTGGTGAACAGATGAAGTTTGGACATTATTACTTTTACTATGTTATATCTGATGTGAACTGTGCAGCTGGGCATCTCTTGGTGAACATATGAAGTTTGGACATTATTACTTTTACTATGTTCTATCTGATGTGAACTGTGAAACTGGGCATCTCTTGGTGAACAGATGAAGTTTGGACATTATTACTTTTACTATGTTATATCTGATGTGAACTGTGCAACTGGGCATCTGTTGGTGAACAGATGAAGTTTGGACATTATTACTTTTACTATGTTCTATCTAATGTGAACTGTGCAACTGGGCATCTCTTGGTGAACAGATGAAGTTTGGACATTATTACTTTTACTATGTTCTATCTGATGTGAACTGTGCAACTGGGCATCTCTTGGTGAACAGATGAAGTTTGGACATTATTACTTTTACTATGTTCTATCTGATGTGAACTGTGCAACTGGGCATCTCTTGGTGAACAGATGAAGTTTGGACATTATTACTTTTATTATGTTATATCTGATGTGAACTGTGCAACTGGGCATCTCTTGGTGAACATATGAATTTTGGACATTATTACTTTTACTATGTTCTATCTGATGTGAACTTTGCAGCTCTGGCATCTCTTGTTGAACATATGAAGTTTGGACATTATTACTTTTACTATGTTCTATCTGATGTGAACTGTGCAGCTCTGGCATCTCTTGTTGAACATATGAAGTTTGGACATTATTACTTTTACTATGTTATATCTGAAATATAAGAAATGTTTCAGTGTTAAATTATTAATCTATTTTTCAATCATTGTAGGCTAGAGATCTACAGAAACAGCTTGAGGAAGTCACCAACAAAATGTTGAATGTGGAACGCCAGCTAGCTGAAGCTGACTTAGGGAATGTCCAGTTGCAGGACACAAAAGACACACTGTTGGCAGTAAGGCATCAGTTAGAAGGGGAAAAGTTACAGAGGTAAGAATGATTTTTTTTCTTTTGCTTATA
Source organism: Oreohelix idahoensis (assembly GCA_024509875.1). NCBI lineage: Eukaryota > Metazoa > Mollusca > Gastropoda > Stylommatophora > Oreohelicidae > Oreohelix > Oreohelix idahoensis. The sequence goes on from JAMPIV010001467.1 coordinate 137,913, forward strand.
ATTTTAATCTCTGCTTTTAGATTTTTCCTTTCTTGTGTTCACTTACTCTTAATGTTTGTTTCATCAAATTCTTCCTGACGTAGCCTTACTTTTCACAGTGGTTCACTTTGTCATTCTTGTCAACTTATTCATTATTATCATATATTTTTCATATTTTTTTCATATTTTTGTCAGTTCTTCCCTTTGTTTAATCTACTCATTGTTGTTACTTTTTCTATCACTGATATCTTTAAACCATAGAAAAAGAATTTGATTATCCTTGTCAGAGTTTAAAACGTGCATTCAGATTCCAGTTACTATACAATAATACCCCACTATGCACTCTGGGGTTTAGTTCTTACAGAATGGAGCACTTAATGAAACTGTGCTTTCTCTATTGGGTCATTTTAACATAGCATAAATGTGGATGCAATGAGCAGTTGGAATTAGTAATGCATACAAAGATGGCTGGTCTCTGCAAATAGTTATAATTTAATAATTTTGACCACTTTTATTTACTTTTTTTTTTAAAAGACTAAAATCGAAATAGTGTTATAGCGAAAAACACTATTGCGGTGAGCACTAAGAGGTGTATAACTCTACTTGATTTGCATTGTGTACCTCCTTGTAGGTCAATTCTGGACCAGACAGTTGCTGAATTGAAACACCAGGTGGCGTTACTAAAGCAGAGTGAATCAAAAGTGAGGACTGAAAACAAAGACCTCCAGCACACGATTTTGGACTTGGAGTCTCATCTGAGCCTTCTTGAGGAACAGAGTAACATAGACTTCAACATGGCAAGTGTTGACTTATTGTTATAGGTTGCCTAGTTCAGTAGTCTTGAACCATTCTTGTACCAGCACCCAGATTTTCAATATTTCAACATGTCCAGAAATTCTACAGCCCACTTACATTAATTTTTATATTGCCCTAATTATTCATTGTAACTTTTTAACCATATCATTTCAGATCTCCTGAATATGAAATGTGTTTCAATCAAAATGTTTATAGCTATTAAAAGAAACTTATTTTTCACAAATGTATAAAATTGAATTAAAATAATTTGCTTTATATTTTTATTTTCTCTTTTCAATAGGATATTTATCCTTGATGCCCTTTAATGTAATTCTTGTTATCACGTTTTAAACTCGAGGGGATCAGATGGAAATTCTCTCTTGTGTAATAGTCAATATGGCAAACATATATATCACCTGGATATTAAGCTTGGTTTCATTTTATAGATAAAACCCATTTTTAACATCTTCTCTTTTGTAAATCCTGGTCTGAAATTTTGTGTATAGGCTAACACAGAATTAAAGTGTACATTCATAATTATTCTTTGGACCAGGATTTGCAACATTGACCACAGCAATCATTTTCAGTGATTATGGATTTAGAGTTTTTCTCCTATTCTTTTTTGTACTATTTTTATATGTCAAACCTCTGACAAAGACCTCATGTTTGTAATGTGGGCTGTTTTTTGTCCTTTATCTTTAAATAACTAATGAAGGAAAGGTTAGAGCCTGTCATTGCATTAGGAAATATATGGAGATCGAAAGAAATCAGCTTCAACACAAAAATAAGAATCTTCAACTCAAATATCAAGTCAGTCCTATAGTGGCCGTGGGCATATGATGATGATGGTGATGATTGTATAGTGGATTCGTATCACTACCCTAAACAATAGGCAGGATATTGGTTGATGGTGTTAAGACAACAGTACATACTGACAGTTGATTGATGATTCAATACCTTGATAAACATACTTCACTCTGACAGCAGTAAACATTAAATGTGAAGTTTATTTACAAGAAGATCAAGGGTTGAAATAATGATTTGCTCGACCTTCCTTCTGAAGCTGGTAAACTTTATACAGCAAAAACTTCCATGGCAATACTAAATGTCATTCTTACTATCACTATATATTCTCTGTTCACTGTCGTTGCTTCTGTATTTAATACTGTCTCTAGTAGCTACGATGGTCCTGGCTTGAGAACCACTGTTGTCAATAATTCCTTGTCATAGCATTTATCTCAGGTACTCGCTGTTCCTATTTGTTGTTCTAATTTATCTCAGCCAATATTTCTTTGTAGGGCCCACCAAAAATCCCAAAAACACAAGAGTAGTAGGCAATATCTCCCTGGTTAAAGACCATGGCATTAGTTTTATTTATTCTAAAATGGTAGTAAATTGGAAGTAGGGGCCCATAACATGCTGACAAGTTTTGATTGCTATAACAGTTTTACTTTTAAATCTATAACAGCTGCTATATGTTTGTTGCTTTCACACTTTTACTGCCTCGACATGGTCAACTATCTGGTTATGGTTTGTAGTTTCTTGATTCTAAAACTGAAGAACCAGTTATGAAATAGAAGTCTTACAGATATCTAGGTTTCATCATCATCAACAACACCTTTCTGCTGACTGTGCAGTATTGGTCCTCAAGTAAAACATGCAAAGCCCTCCTGTCCTGTGTCATTTATTCCATTTCTCTCCATGTCTTCTTTATCCCTTCTTCTCTTCTTTATGTGTTTTTTTTTGTCTCCCTCTGTTTCTCTTACCCCAGGAATTCCAAAACATGGATTGTATTATAATACTCTGAAACTGATTTTCTTAATACATGTAATATCCAACGCCAATGTCTTTTTCTTACCTCTTGTTCCACTGGTGTTTTTCTTTTTTTCTTTCCATCAGTTCCACATTAGTTATCTTCTCATACCATTTCAACAAGCATGCTAAAAAAAACAATCAGCAGTCATACCCTCAGCGTTTACTGAATGAACAAACTTTATTTTCGAACAGTTAAGAATAGGGAGCGCAGGCCCGTCTAACATTCTGCTCTTCCACTCTCATTTATCTTGAGCACCTGTGGGTTTGCTCAGAGTGCATTGATGTCAATTTTAAACCACATAACAAAAACAATTTCAGTCTTTCTGTTCTGCGTAAGCACCCACTTATCAAAATCTGTTTTATTCTGGTTGATATATGACCATATTATCATTACCCTTTGTCTCCACATGAAAAATAGACCTTCAATCAGTTCGTGCTAAGCTCTCCTATTCAGTGCCATCCGCTCACGTTCTTTCCATATCTTCTCTATCCTTTTTAAGCGTGCCTTCATTTCAGTTCTACAGTGGTTTTCAAGTGAGTGTAAAGTTGTGAATAATACCTCAATAAATGTAATGTAGAAAAGAGCAGCAGGGTAAAAATATGATAACTTAATGAGACATCACAGTTGGAAAACTTACCAGACTTTATTTTAACATGATGAAAACTAATGACAGTGACAATATGGAAAACTTACCAGACTTTGTTTTAACATGATGAAAACTAATGACAGTGACAATATGGAAAACTTACCAGACTTTATTTTAACATGATGAAAACTAATGACAGTGACAATATGGAAAACTTACCAGACTTTATTTTAACATGATGAAAACTAATGACAGTGACAATATGGAAAACTTACCAGACTTTATTTTAACATGATGAAAACTAATGACAGTAACAATATGGAAAACTTACCAGACTTTATTTTAACATGATGAAAACTAATGACAATCATCATCTTCCTTTGTGTTCCTTATGGAGCATGGTGCTACCACTGCATCTGGTCCCCTTGCTGGAAGCAAGCCCCAATCATTCACATGCCCTTGCAGTGACGTTTCTGTTACACTTTGTTTTACATAATGACGTTGCCAGCCCCCTGCACACTCTCATATTAGTTGCCTTTTATGGCATGTCTGAGCATACAGTAGGTCTGTTCTTTGTTTTCCTCTTCAGAGACCCCTGGATACTACACAGGACAACAGTGACAGTACTCACCTTAAATGCAGTACTAACAAATAGTCACAAGGTGGAGTGGGTTCAATTTTCTACACAAGACAACAGGAGGCTGACACTTGGGAATCATGACCCAGGTGGGCCCGCCCCCCCTTAGAGTGTAAAGGAGAGTAAGGGGCCAAAACACTTGATCGACAGGGGGATCTCGTCTGATGATCAGATTGCCTCCTGTTGTATCACTCTGTATAGAGTTTCCTATCATAGTCCAGTATTCACCAAGTTTCAGCTGAACTGAATACTTAATGAGAATATGAATATACGGGAGGAAAACTTGTTTATGTTCTCTGTTTTTTGTTTTAAAAATCACTTAACTATTTTAAAATCTTCATATCCTCACTTGTATCCATTGGATATACAAGAAACAAAAGTAACAACAAGGGGCAACAAATACCATTTGACTAATAAGTTTAATTTTTTTACATTTTCAGATACAAAATATAATAACAAATTACCCATTAAACAAACATTACACGCAGCAACAAACATTTCTACTCACTATGAAATTATACATTGAAAAGACTGGATCTCAGGCCGAGCTATAATGTTATTGTGACATAAAATTTTGTATAATAAAATTGCAATTAATTCTCGTTATTTTGATGTTTCTCTCATGTAAATTCGTTGGATAGGACTGAAGGAATAATAATTTTAAAATACTTTTCAATCACCCTGTATATATTGTCAACATTTCTGTCATCTTCGAAGTGTCTATATTTCTGTTGCGTTTCCCACAGCACCAGCACATATCTGAGGTGAGCAAGGACTCACTGTTGGATCAGATAAGCAGGCTTCAGAAAGAAGTGAAGCAGCTTCAGCACGAACTTTCCAACATGAGTGAAAGAAGAGATGTTGATGTCAAAAGATATGAAGAACGAAAGCTCAGAACTAAGGCAAAGCTCATGAGAGCAAGGTCAGTCACTTAAAGGTCTAGGTTCACTCATTCTGAAAGCTACGTTAGCCACAGAATAATACCTAATACACAGTGATGCTGACATCTTTTTTTTTTTTTTTTTTTAATGAAGAAAAATATCCTGTTCAACCTTGTAATGTTATGATGTATGTATATAAGCATTACCTCGTCATCTACACAAGCACACACATGTTTCAGAAGGCACTCAGTAAAAGCATGTTCAGTTTGTAGCCATGTTTATTTACCGGATGTCGTACATGTCAAGATTCGCATTATATTACAATGTGTGGTTTCGTATTTATGTATTATATTACATCCCCCCTTTTTTGAAAAAAAAAAAATGTGTGCAAACATTTCCAACGAAATGTTTCATGTGATAAAGGATAAGTATGTGTAATGCTCAGTGTGAGTATATATGTCACTGTCTGTATCGGCTGGGAGGTGTCACTGTACGGCCAGAACGAGTGGTGTAAAGTGCTGGTGGTTCTGCGGAAGTCCCTGGTTTAGCTTGAGTTGGTTGTGATTTCGGCCTTGGCGCTTGTTGGTTTTGTGGGGCACCAAGGTCTGGAGTTACTGCATTGTCTGTTGAAAGCATGGGAATTCTCTGTTCTGTTGTATTCTGTGGGATTTCTCTTATGTCCACTCTGTTTCGCCTCAGGAGGTTGCTGCTGCTGTCTGGTCTTAAAGTATAGCTCCTGGGTTCAGGGTTTCTGGAAATGATTGTTGCTTTTGACCATGTGTCATTGTTGTGGTTGTAGGTAGTCACATGCTGACCAGGATATAATGGTGGTAAGTCTTTAGCACATTTGTCATAGTTGGATTTCTGAACTTGCTGACGATGCTGAAGTTGATCATATGTGCTGTCTCTATGTTGTGGACGGAAGTGGACCTTAGATGGTAGGAGGTCTTTAATTCTTCTATCAAACATAAGTTCTGCTGGACTGTCGATCTTACTGTCTACCGGTGTTGTTCTCCATCTCAAGAGTGCTAGGTGTACATCCTCTGTTCTTGTTTTCTTCATGATTGACTTGATAGTTTGTATCTGTCTCTCAATGAAACCATTAGATTTAGGGTATCTAGGTGATGATGTTGTGTGTTTGATCTTCCAGTCCTTAGTGAAGTTTCTGTATGCTTGACCTGAGAAATGTGGACCGTTGTCTGATCTAATTTCATCTGGGATGCCAAACATGCTGCAATACTTCTTTGTAATGTCTGCAATAACAGCTGATGGTGAGGGTTGTGGAAGTTTCTCAATGATGGGAAATTTGCTGTAGTAATCAGCAATAATAAGATAGTCATTATTGTCGATTGAGAAAATATCAGTTCCTATAATGCTCCAAGGGCTCAATGGTATGTCTGATGGTATGAGAGGTTCTCTGCACTGCCTATTTGCATGTTCTTGGCAAATTGAACAGTTTTTACATAGTGTTTCATGTCCTTGTTTATCTGTGGCCAGTAAACATCTTTCTTTGCTCTCAGTTGTGTCTTCACAATACCAAGGTGACTATTATGGAGCTGTTTAAGGATGATATCGCGTTGTGTTTCTGGTACAACAATGCGATCTCCTTTAAGGATCAGACCATCTTCGATGCTTAACTCGTCCCTCATCGAGTAGTATGGACGGATGTGTGTTGGAACTTCCCTGATAGAGCTTGGCCATCCATGGTATATCAGTTCTTTGAGAGAGTTAAGGATAGGATCTCTCATTGTGTCTTCTCTGATGTGTTCAAGCCGATTATCGCTAAACTTGACAAAATCAACTTTGATGTTTGGGGTAAGATCTGCTGTCTTGTTGGGGTTTGGTAGTCTGCTGAGAGCATCTGCAAGACCTATATCCTCTCCTGGGATATACTGAATATTAAAATCATAACCTTGTGTTTCCAATAACAGAGCTTGTAGTCGTGGTGGTGCTGAAGCTATTGGTTTTTTATGAATCATCTCAAGTGGCTTGTGATCTGAGAGAATTGTAAATGGGCGGTTGAAAAGAAATGTGTGGAAGCGTTTGATTCCAAAACGTACAGCTAGCATTTCTCTTTCAATGTTTGCAAGTTTCTTTTCGCCAGAACTTAATGATTTGCTTGCGTAAGCTACAGGACGAAGTTCTTTGGCATAGTGTCCTTCAGGATTTTTTGTCTGGTTGCAAAAGTGCTGCTCCTAGGCCTTTCAGACTGGAATCAACCATGAGAAAAGTGGGTGCTTGCATGTCATAGTATTTCAAGCATGCATCAGATGATATGAGGGTCTTCAAGTGGTTGAATATGTGTTGGTAGTCTTCTGACCATTCATACGGAGTTTCATTCTGTAGTAGAGATCGCAAAGGTTCTGCAGCAGCTGACAAATTTGGTATGAATTGTGCTAGGAAATTGACAGCACCTAAGAATTGTTGCAGTTCCTTCTTTGTAGCTGGTGTTGGCATGTCATGAATATCTTCAACCTTTTTAGGGTCTGGTTTTACACCATTCTGGGTGTACAGCAATCCAAAAAATTGTATCTCCGTTGCCTTAATTGTACACTTTTTGCTGTTGAATGTTAGCCCATTGGCCTGTGCTACATGCATCAAGTTAATCAAGTTACGGTCGTGTTCTTGTTCTGACCTGCCGCAGAATACAATGTCATCCGCAATAGCCACTGTACCAGAACATTGCTCAACAATGTTGTCAATCTTCTGTTGAAAGATGTCTTATGATACATTCAAACCAAATGGGAGTCTCTTGAAACAATATCTGCCGAATGGTGTTCGAAAAGTTGTAAGGAGTTGACTTTCCTCTGCTATCTCAACACTCCAGTATCCGTGTACAGCATCTAGTTTAGAAAAATATTTGGCATTGTGGAATCTGTGAGTTATCTCTTCCACTGTATGCATTTTGTGTGGACAGCGCTTTAGACTGTTGTTTAAGTGTTTTGGGTCAAGGCAAACCCGAAGAGAACCATCCTGCTTCAGAACGGTTGTGATACTACTACACCAATCAGAATGCTCTTCAACCTTTCTAATAACATCATTCTGCACCATCTTTTCTAGTTCTGTGGCAAGTTTCTGTTTAACATGTATAGGATACTTTCTAGGTGGGTCTATCTTTGGCTCAGCGTTGTCTTTTAAAAAGAATCTTGCCTTTCCTGGAAGTTTGCCTATTCTGTCGAACTGTTCTGGGAATCGCTGTTTAAGGTCATCTACTCCAGTGACGTGTAGAGTAAGATGTTCTTTTTTGTCAGCTTTAATGTTGTTAATAGTTACCACACTCAGCTTTTCGCACATTGGTAAACCCAAAATTGCAGGTCCTTCAACATCTACCAAGTAAAATGTTGATGATGTCCATTCAGAGTCTCTGTATAAACATTCAAGTGTTACTGCTCCGAAACAATCTATACTTGTTCCATTGTAAGCTCTTAGCTTTGTCCTGCCACTCCTACTTTTTACATCCCTTGTGGGAAATCCTTGCTCATCCACCTTGTCAGGCATGATCTGTCTGAATATTCTTAAGGGTAGAGTGTTACCTTGGGCACCCGTGTCTATCTTGAACCGAATATATCTTTCTTTGTGCCTTTTAATTCCTGGTATTCGGAATTGTACCTTGCAGAAAGCCTGCGTTCTCTTTGGTTCATTACTGAAAGTTAGTATCTTCACAGTATCAAATGTGGAAGGATCACTTTCTTTACTGGAGTCAAGGTCCTCAGTCATCATAAAGTGTGTTTGTTTTGATGACTCTCTGCTGTGAAGGTTGTGTTGAGCACTGTCTTGTTTCCTCTTGAAACATAATTTTATCCAGTGGCCCCTCTTTCTGCAGTAATGACATGTAGAGTCTTTAGCTGGACAGTGGTTTTGTATGTGGTTTAGGCCACAACATTTACACATAGCACCTCTGCTTGTGTTGTGTTTTTCTTGTTGCTTTGAACCAGTTGCTTTGTTGTGTCTAGGTTTATAGCTTTTCACTGCATCCACCTGGGCTGCTAATGTACCTTGCTGAATTTGTTTAATGTTTAGTGCTTGTGCCTCGTGTTTCCTGCCTTCATCCAGAAGTTGTTGTAAAGTTAGTGTATCACTCTGGCTCAGTAGCCATTTCTGGAACTCTGGCATTGGTGTGCTAAGAAGAATCTGTTCAATAATTCGCTCTTTTTCTTCTTCTTTGCTAAATTTACATACTCTTGTTTTCTCCTTAATGCGAGTGAAAAAATCATCTAGACTTTCATCAGGTTTCTGTCGCAGGTGGTGAAGTTCTAATCTTGCCGCTCTAAAGTTCGTGTGCTTTATTATCAGACGTTTTTCAAATTCGTCCAATATGGCTGCGGGGTCTGTCGCCGACTCCACAGGCATGGCGGTAGCAAAACTGTTGTAAATTTTCAAACCTTCATCGTCCAATGCTTCTAGGATATATGGAGTTAGGGTTTGTCCTTCCAGACCAATGGTCTTGGAATATAGATCTATGCGTTGGCGCCATAACAAGAAAGCTTCACTCTTATCATCTTGACCGGCGAATCTCATTTGCGGTGCGTTGCGATATTGTTTCGCCGCCATGGCTGACCTCGATGACGAAAATTAGCCGAATAAACTGTACTCACGTGTTATCGTGTAGCTGTTTTGCGTCAGTCCGGTATCGACCGCTGCCACCATGTAATGTTATGATGTATGTATATAAGCATTACCTCGTCATCTACACAAGCACACACATGTTTCAGAAAACACTCAGTAAAAGCATGTTCAGTTTGTAGCCATGTTTATTTACCGGATGTCGTACATGTCAAGATTCGCATTATATTACAATGTGTGGTTTCGTATTTATGTATTATATTACAAACCTCTGGTGGGTTATAATTAGGATATATATTGTTTTCAATTCCAAATAATATGAACAACTGCCGATATGAGAAGGTGGCATCACATCTGTCAGATCATTTTAAATAGGGACAATCACAATTGTGCTTATATGTTAAATAAATAAAAATAAACACACACACAAAAAAATCAAGAAGAAACTCTGAACAAGAATAATATTAAAGTGGAGGGGTGTAAAGGCCTGGTGGTTCCAGTTATATAACTGACTTTAACAGATATTTAATTGACTTTCATCTGTTAAAAGTCATATGCATTGTAAGCAAGCATCAGACCTTCACATTCCCAGCCACTATATATTAACATGTGTTCGTGTTAAATATTGTTTGACTATATTATGCAGTTCCCTTGGTCTGTCTATTCTTAACACCTCTTCTATATTTATAGGTAAGTTGGAAGCTTGCAAATAATCTGATATTGGTATTCTCATTTGTTCATACCTCTTACATTTTAACAAGAAATGTTCTATATTATTGTCTTGAAGACATCCTGTACAGTAAGGTTCTTCTATTCTGAAATAGCCTTTTCCCAGCTGTAGTCTGAGAAGTTTCTTATTACTGGGAATTTTCAATTCTCTAGATATCTGACATTTTCTTGTTGGAGCTGTTGCTGAGTTATTTGCCGGTTGAAGATCATGTGCTGAGTATAGTTATTATAGTGATTTCTTGTTCATCGTGCTTGTTTTATCATTACGCGAATTAGGGTGAAGCGTTCATACAACTCAGTAGCATGGTATGAAGAAGTAACATGTAATACTTGAACTCAGCAACATTAATGAAGTAATTAATGCCTTCAGGTTGAGTCCGTAATATTTAATCACATGTACACACAGGATGATCATTTCAAATATGAGCAGAACATAAGTCCGTATAAGTCATGCATAAATTAATCAATAACGTAGACTGCTGGTTTACGTGTCAATGTCCGTTTAAGGATACAATGCAGTATTGTCGTCAGAACATCACAGCTATATGCACGCGCAGATAGACATGGCTACCTGCCGACAGTGAGACTGCGAGTCTGAATATTTCATACGAATTGGACGATTATTCTCCTCCTTCTGAGGATTCTAGTTAAACACTAACCTCCATAAGTTTCCTCTCATATAGAGTTCTAGGACTGACCCTGGTCCATCATAAATGCACATATAAATGGCTATATCATGCCATTGAATTGGAAGGTTAGAAAACGCAGCTATTCAGCTTGGCGGTCAAGTAACAAAGGGTAGCGTCTCCTAGTTACCGACTGTGACCCAAACAACGCTAGACACGTCATAATCGATCGTGTATGGAGCGTTCAATAATTGAAACATCTATCGTAATATATTAAATGTCTTAACCTTTACAATTGCACGTCTGCTAACCTTTAGCAGACGGCGTTAATAACATATACCGTAACAATTCCCTGTACACCGGGGGGAAAAAAAATCGATAGATTTTTTTTCAAGATCTATCCGACTTAACAATTTTTCAAAAAAAATTTAACACAATTGTGACATATGGCCGACGATGTTCTGAGTAGAACCGTGTCGCGGTCATGTCAACTAACTATTTGTCATAGTCATCTAACATTAATCATATTATATATCAATATTATGCATATTATTATTATATCAACTAAATAAAATGTCTAATGTCAATAGTGAATGATAGAATTAAATTAAAGTAAGGTCTGTCGTATTAGTATGTCATATAGGAATTAATTTGACTAATTAAAATTAAATTAATTAATTAAACTAAGAGTTAAATTATTAAGATTCTAATGTAACACGATGTTATGAGAGAAGAAAAGACAAATAAGTGAGAAGAAATAGAAAGAAATTTGAATATAAGTTTAACTTAATTGTGTGTGTTAAGTGTTAGTGAATAATAACTATCTAATTTAACTAACTAAATAACGTATAGGTACATTAAAAAAAAATATTAATCTAATACTTGTGTGAGATTTATTTTCTCTTTTCATAATTTCTTCTTTTCATATTTCGTTCTTTTTTTTGTTTTTCATTTCATTTTTCTCACATTTCATTTTATTGATATTAATTCAATTAAGAAGTTAAGTTAACTAATTAATTAGTATAGGATATGATGATCCATCCGTAGTCCTGATCCTGATGAATTCTTTTAGACAAAGTGTTGAAGCATTTACGTCGGACAGAAATGTCAATTATCCTAGGATCCAAGAATTAAGTGCACATAGGATAATAAGTTTGACTTGTCGTCAGATATTGTTCCATGATTGTTCAACGAGTATTCATATATTGTGTATGGACGTTAGACGAAGTTTCAATGTCAATATGCATACCTTGATTGTCTTTAGTTCAATTCTGTGATGCATATAGTGTTTATAAATATTAAATTGAAGTCAAGGTTAGTTCCCTTATAGTTGATACTTCGTTCTATCCAATGTAGTGATGATTGACATATTTTAGGAATGTCAATGTTGATTATTCGTTGTCAATAGGATTACGTGACAAAGCATCCGCCACAATGTTTTCAGTGCCAGGAATATGTTCAATGGAGAATTCAAATGGCTGCAGGATGATCGCGTATCTGGCGAGTTTTGGACTTTTGTGGTTTGATCTACGCAAAGATGCTACAGCACGCTGGTCAGTCTGTATGGTGAATGGAGCACCAAGCAAGAACTTCTCTAGTTTCGTGATTGCCCATATAAGTGATAAAAGTTCCTTGTCCACTGTGGAATACTTTGTTTCTGCCGGCTTTAGCTTTCTTGAAATATATAAGGTAGGATGTAGAACGCCATCATGGTTCTGGAGCAGGCATGCACCGATGCCGTAGTTACTAGCATCTGTTCGTAAGAAAAATCTTTTGGAAGCATCGGGAAGTCTTAAAATTGGTTCATGCGAAAACAAATTTATAATTTTGTTGAAAGTTTCATTGCATATACCAGTCCATGTCACCTTCACCGGCATGTCTTTTTTTAACAATGAAGACAATACAGCCGTGATGGATGACAAGTTTGGTATGAATCTACTGTAATATTGAACAAGTCCTAACAAACTCCTGACCTGTTTCTTCGTCTGAGGAACTGCTATGTTTAGAATTTTGGAGACCGTACTAGGTAACATTCGGATATATCCCGCTCCAATGATATGTCCCAAAAAGGTTATCTCATTACACGCGATCTGCACCTTTGTAGGTTTAGCAGTTAGATGATAATTCCTTAGAGTGTCGAAAACATATCTAAGTCCCGAAACATGTTCCTCAAACGACGAACTAAACAAGCATATGTCGTCAATATATGTAATAACGTCTGGTCTACCTGATAAAATTTGTCGCATCAGGCGAATGAAGGTAGCTGGCGCATTAACAAGCCCAAAAGGCATCACATTCCACTGGTATAGACCTTGTGGAGTGGAAAATGCGGTGTAGTACTTAGCCTTTTCGGTCAGTGGTATCTGCCAATAACCTTTAGTTAAGTCTATCTTACTAAATATAGTTGCGTTGGATAGACGTGGCAGTAAGTCGTCGATAAGTGGATGTGGTTCGCTGTCAACTATAGTCTTAGCATTTAATTTTCTATAATCAACACATAGTCTGATGTTATTGTCCTTCTTCCGGACAATCACTAATGGAGAAGAGAATGGCGAATTACTAGTCTCAATGATTCCCAGAGACAACATCTGTTCAAGTTCCTTAGTAGTTTTAGCAAGGAAATGTAAAGGAACCGAATAGGGATGTACACGAATAGGTGTATCGTCATTGAGAGTAATGTCATGACTGATAGCCGATGTGCGACCCGGGACGTCGGTCAACACATCTGGATAAGATTGTAATAGATTAGCAATCTGTAGATGCTGTTGCGGTGTAACCGTTGAAGAAATGGTTACATCCCGCCAAGATTCAGTAGGTTGAACTACTGGTACTGGTAACGGTAACTGTACCTCAGGGAAAGAAGATTCTTCTTCCTGGATGACGGATAAGTTAGAATAATAACAAGTAGATACTGTGGTGTCATCTAGTTCATGAAAAATTGACTGTAAGTGTATAGGACGTGTATGAAATTGCTTGAGCATATTAATATGGAATATCTTTCTGTGTCCCTTGATATCTAAGACGTAATCAACGTCTGAAATTTTATCAGTAACCTTATAAGGACCAGTAAGGAAAAGAAATGATGAATGACTATGCTGAGTCATCAATGATATGAGACAATTGTATTACCATAGCATGTTATCTGCGTGACGCAGCATTAGGTACTAATTGTAACCGTAGACAATGATGGTTAAAGTAAGCACCATTATCATGCTCGATGACCATTCGAGCATCTCTATTGTTACGAAATGTAACTATAGCTTCACCATACCTGTCATTGGTAGGTGACAACAACCGTACAAACATAACGTCTACCGTGTCATTAAAGAAATTGCTAAGTGCCTGCCATCTGGTACCTTGTGGCAGATTGCGCACTAACACGGTGCGAGAATATGCACCCTTCCCAATGTAAGTGGGATCAGTGTCACTAACGTGATAAATAGTTCTTCTATTTAATCTTTTGGATATGGTAGTCTTATGAGATGATGTCTCATAATGATTGACATATTTATTTGTCCTAATTTTATTAGTTAAGTTCATAAGAACTTCACCATCATTACCTTTGTTCGGGACATCCCTTCTTTTCCCATTTTCAACCATTTTATTCAGATCACTGTTAATATGATCCTGTCGCCAACATCTATCTTCCGACTTGGCGGAATTCTCTTGAGAAAAGGTATATCTGCCTCGAAATGATTTTCTAATCTTCCTAGGATGGACTGGTAGTTTAGTATACTTTTTATCCTGTAGGAGAGTCTTATCCTTCTCCTTATCGATTTCCAGAATGGTACTGAGACTGAAATTGGAGAAAACTGTGCCACATGTATTTATTTTGTTGGCCCGTAATGTAGCTGTTGCAATGACAGCGTTAGCATTGCAATAAGATTGCACATTATTTAATTCCCATTCCTCAATTTCCTGTGGGGAACAATCCTTACTACCATGGATGCGTCCCAACATCAGATCTGCAATTGGATTCTGAAGCATGCATACCTTAACTTGTCCTGAAAAGAAAGGTGTATTAACATGGACAAGAGCTGTGGGGTAAAACTCAATAGTTCCCCCAAAAGTCATGCAACGGACATATTCCCCCGTTGCACAGCTAGGATGTACTAGCGACTGTCGCACTCCAATGGTTGTGGACCCCAAGTCTCTCAATACAGAAACTACAGAACCATTTACTATCCCTCTGTTAAAAATCAGAGAGCCTGTTCCATCATTGGCTGCAAGACCTACTTCTGGTGTAATGTGTCCGCAGTTTAGCACTGTCTCCTTTGCCTTCTGAAAAATAAGATTGCATTGTGGGCAACTATTTGCCACATTATAATTAATAGCAAAACATGCAGCAGAAGACTGTGTTGTATTATCGTCAAGTGGGACCTGAGCTATAGGGGTAGTATTATTTGTAACTGCCGCCCCTGTATTATGGTTGTACTGAGATGATCCCCGAGAATGAGATCGATTACGAGTATAATTGTTAGAATTATCTCGTCGTCCTCTATAGTAACTATTATCTCGATGTCTCGAGCCATGATTATTACCATTCCAGTTATTGTTATTATTGGGGGTATGTGATCGATTATAATTAGTGTTATGTTGACTATTGTGGTAGTTTGTTTGAGGTGAATAATTTCTATCTCGTGATCTACCTCTGTTGAACTCATTTTTATTGTTGAAATCATTATTATGTCCCTTCTGAAAGTTAACATTGTGATTTCTTTGGAACCTACTTCTGTCTACACTGTGATGTCTTTGTTTGTTATTATGATTGTAGGCCATATTAGATGCCACAGGTAGAGGTTCTCTTAATGAAGAGTTAGAAATGTTCGCATTCGGATGTGCCGAACAGTAGTTTAAAGAAATTTTTTCCAACTCATCAATAGTACCTGGTTTACGCTCCTGCAAATATGCAAAGAATGGTTGGCTAACCGAAGATAATACCTTATCCCGTAGTAGTAAATCAACTAATTTGTCATACGATTTGTTGACTTCTGCCAGTTCAACCCATCTATTAAATGTATTGCGCATGTTCGCAATGAATCCTGCAAAATCTTTTGGAGATTCAGGTAAAATTCCCTTAAATTTCAACCTACAGTGTTCCTCGTCCAGGTGAAACCTCCGTAAAAGCAAGGACTTAATAGCACCGTAGTTATTTGCTATTGATGGGTCAGCATTTTGAGAAGCCGTCAATGGTTCTCCAACCAAGAATTCATTTAACTTGAGTACCCATGACTCTTCGGGCAAATGATTTGTTTTGCAAGTCTGTTCAAAACGTGACAGGAATGATGAAAGGTCGTCCACGTTTAAGTTGAAAGTGGGTAATTTAAAGTTGTAGAAATGTTTAGTTTGGCTGGATGACGATCCATTTTGTGCGTTATTATTCTGGTTTGCATCAGCACTTTGTGCTTGTAATCTTGCTGTCTCCAATTTAATACGCGCCAATTCCATTTCTTGTTGTAAAATAATTTCCTCTCGTTTCAATTTATTCTCTTCTTCCTGTCTGGCAATTGCTCTTTGCTCTTCTCTTTCACGTTGAGCAATCTCTCTTTCTTTAATGCAACCTTTTGTTCCTCTTCCTCTTTCTTTAATGCAGCCTTTTGTTCCTCTTCCTCTTTCTTTAATGCAGCCTTTTTCTCTGCTTCTTTTCTTTCACGTTCCTCCATTTCTGCTTTATGTTTTTCCAGTTCTGCCTCAGCAAACTGACGAAGTTCTTGAGATTTATAACCATATTCTTTACCAATTTTAACGAAATGGTCTATAGTAAGCATTTTGACTTTTATCTGGTAAGTAATTATTGATAATTACTGATTAAAATAGTCAATAGTAGCTTCAGAGTAATTATTATACTTACTCAACTTAGGAATATTCAATATAAATAATCACAATAGTACTGAACTCTTATGTCTAAGTTCAACTAATAGACAATATTTTGTAACAATATTGTATCTAAGTACTAACTATATCATAAATAGTTATGATATCTGTTAACCATAATGTAATTACATCACACAATTAATCTTAATATCCAATAATGTTGGGCATGATTCCTAGTAATTATATTGTTCAATGTACTAAGTCACTCTCTTAGTACCAGAAAAGTATATTAAATAATATACAATGGGTCTGTTACCTCAAAGGTAGACTATAAGATTATTTTATTTGGTCAATATATATATTATATTATTATGCCCTAGGCATCTCTTATAAATTGTAGTGCTAATTTCTTGGACTATCACTGCATAATTATGCAATGTCCCATATTAACCTTAAATGTCAGAAAAAATTAATTAAATTAAATTACAAGTGTATTATTGAATATAATATCATATTATTAATGTAGTATTTAATATATATCATGAGGACAAACAAAACAATGATGCAACTAAAGGGTACAAACAATGTCAAGACGCAAACAAGACATTTTCACAATTAAAAATGAATTTATGAACTAAATAAAACCAGCGGAAGTGTCACAAGCCAAATGAAGGGTCAAGGACTGACCCGAGGTCAACTTAATATACAAAGTACACAAAAAAAAAATGAATGCAAAAAATGATGACATCACAGGACTCATAACGGACAAACATTTAACAATTATAAAATAAATTGATAGTAAGAGTAGACTGGACGAAATAGTTAACGAACATGATACAAAACTGAATAAAAATGTGAACTTAGTACAAATAAAATACGCCAGTTATCTACGGAACTGCACAGCTAACACAAACCGTCGAACGATAGCAGATCTGGACAGGCAGTCCACTGGCAAACCTCAATGGGGCTTCCAAAAGTGCAATCGTTTAACTGCCCTAAGACCGACTGAAATCTAGGTGGTCAGCTGTTCGCGACATTCCCCAGAGATTTCAGTTCCCTCCAACCGGCCCGCTAATTAACAACACATTAAAACAACCAAAAAATACATGAAACACATTCAGAAAAAACATGCCTATGCAGGCAAAAGGCATGGACTCAGTATTACTGTTTGCAATGACGACAGTTAAACAACTAGACTTATCTTTTCCGTTGCTTAGATCAGTGCTAGAGGTCGTCAACAGCTAGGCTAATGCCCCTGACTGTCTGCTCCTGTAGTCCATATCGTGTGTTTGCTTCAATGGCTCATGTTTCCCCTGGTTAGACTTAGAAAACGGCTTTGGTTTCTCCGACAGTTCACCTACACGACTTTCGGTGACGTCACGTTGTTAGGCATTATAATGAGTACGACGTCATCTTCGACTGGATCATGTGATCGAAACTTGATCGTAAATATTGTGGTTAACATGTGCGTAAGGAACAGAAGTTTGTATCTTTTTTCTGTCGTTCCCAACAATCGGCCGCCACTTTGTTGCTGAGTTATTTGCCGGTTGAAGATCATGTGCTGAGTATAGTTATTATAGTGATTTCTTGTTCATCGTGCTTGTTTTATCATTACGCGAATTAGGGTGAAGCGTTCATACAACTCAGTAGCATGGTATGAAGAAGTAACATGTAATACTTGAACTCAGCAACATTAATGAAGTAATTAATGCCTTCAGGTTGAGTCCGTAATATTTAATCACATGTACACACAGGATGATCATTTCAAATATGAGCAGAACATAAGTCCGTATAAGTCATGCATAAATTAATCAATAACGTAGACTGCTGGTTTACGTGTCAATGTCCGTTTAAGGATACAATGCAGTATTGTCGTCAGAACATCACAGCTATATGCACGCGCAGATAGACATGGCTACCTGCCGACAGTGAGACTGCGAGTCTGAATATTTCATACGAATTGGACAATTATTCTCCTCCTTCTGAGGATTCTAGTTAAACACTAACCTCCATAAGTTTCCTCTCATATAGAGTTCTAGGACTGACCCTGGTCCATCATAAATGCACATATAAATGGCTATATCATGCCATTGAATTGGAAGGTTAGAAAACGCAGCTATTCAGCTTGGCGGTCAAGTAACAAAGGGTAGCGTCTCCTAGTTACCGACTGTGACCCAAACAACGCTAGACACGTCATAATCGATCGTGTATGGAGCGTTCAATAATTGAAACATCTATCGTAATATATTAAATGTCTTAACCTTTACAATTGCACGTCTGCTAACCTTTAGCAGACGGCGTTAATAACATATACCGTAACAGGAGCCTTGAACATCTTATATGCTTGTCTTCGTTTCAGATTTTTATCCCACTCTGCTTTCCATTCATCTGTTATTAAATCTTTAATTAAGCTCTTAATCTCTGATTTACTCGTCCCTACATCTATTAGATTTTTATCAGATCTACAAGGGGATAGACATAAGTCTTGGGCCTGACTATGAAGGAGTCACAGGAGGAAGAACAATGGAAAAGAAGGAGGCCAGAGCTGTGATAAAATTTCTGATGTTTCAGGGAAAAACACCTACAGAAATACACAGGGAGATGGAACCAGTGTTTCGTGATTCTTGTCCTTCATATACTTCGGTAAAAAACTGGTGTCAACAGTTTAAGTGCGGCTGCTCAAATGTTGCTGATCTGCCAAGATCTGGTAGACCAGCCTCAGAGTGCAATGATGAAAATGCAACAAGAGTGAAGAAAATCATTGACCAGGATCGAAAAATGACAATTGTGGAGATAGCTAGTAGAGTAAAACTAAATGAAAGAACAGTTTATAGAATTTTACACAACAGACTGAACATGAGAAAAGTGTGTGCACGCTGGGTTCCGCGACTGTTGACACGTGAACAGAAGCAAACGAGGGTAAATTGCTGTCAGCAGTTGCTCAAAAAGTGTCAGTTAAAAAATTTTTTGGAGACCATGGTGACAGTAGATGAGACTTGGGTACACCATTATGACCTCGAATCCAAAATTGCCAGCATGCAATGGGAAAACCCGGGTTCCCCAACACCTGTCAAGCCGAGAGTGCAGAAATCTGCAGGAAAAGTGATGCTGACTGTTTTTTGGGACGGCAAAGGTGTCCTTTTGAAAGATTATCTGCCTCGTGGCAACACAGTTAATGGACAGTACTATGCAGATCTTCTCACCAAACTAAGAAAGGTTGTGACCAGGAAACGAGGGATAACGCGCACTCAAAATCTTCCTTTGCTTCAAGACAATGCGCCGTCTCATAAAGCACGGCTTGTGCAGCTAGCAGCCAACGATTTGAATATTGAAATTCTTCCACACCCACCATATTCTCCAGATTTGGCTCCATCAGACTTTTTTCTATTCCCAAATCTTAAAAAACAGCTAAAAGGAAATCATATTGACAACGATGAAGAGGTTATACTGGCATGTGATGACTGGTTTAGTTAGAAACATAGGGTGTTCTACTCCCAAGGTCTTTTCAAGGTCAAGCAGAGATGGCAGAAGTGTGTCAATTTAGACAGTGGCTATATTGAAAAGGAATAAACACTATACAAAATTTCAGCTCTCTGTGACGTGTCCTTCATGGTCAGGCCCAAGACTTATGTCAATCCCCTTGTACCTTTCTTGGCTTCTTTATCTGCCTTTTCATTTCCTTCTATGCCAACATGTGAAGGTATCCAAGCAATTAAGACTGAACATCCTTTGGATGTATGTAGTAGCCAGAAATATCTCCTCTGCTATATCAGGTCTACTACATTCTCATAAGTTTCTAAGTGCTTTAATTGTTGAAAGAGAGTCAGTTAAAACTGTTAGTTTTTTTGGAGGGTTATTAGAGAATATTTCTAGTGCTTTTAGTATTGCCACCATCTCTGCAGTGAAAATGGATGTATTTTCCGTGATGCTATATTCTTTTGCCATTTTCCATATTGGAATATATATTCCTATCCCCAATTTGCCATCTTCTCCCTTGGATCCATCTGTGTACACAGTAATTGTGTCTTTTGATATTTGTTGTATATATTTATTGGCTGTGTTTTTAATATTTTCTATATTATTTGTTTTCTTAAGTATTTCTGTTAGGTGGTAGTCCGTGTCTGGTTTCTTGATCTCCCAGGGCGGAATCACTGGCTTGTATTCACAACTGTTATTAATTGATGTAATTAATGTACCCAGGTGGACAATTTCCTCCATACACTTCCATCCTGTAGGGTATCTAGTGGTATTCATTGGATTGGCCTGAGTTGTTAGTTGGCATCTGGTAAAAGCTGTATGTGCTGGGTGAGACTTATCTAACATAACTCTGTTCATGTAATTTAGTCTTAACTCCTTTCTCCGTAATTCTAAGGGTAGAATTCCTAAAGCCACCTCTATAGCTCCCATTGATGTTGATCTGATTGCACCTGCTATTGTACATAAAGCCTGATGCTGAATTCTGTCTAATTTAATCTTGTTACTGTGTGCAGCAGAGTCATATATTATACTTCCATAATCTATTTTTCCTCTAATAAAAGATTTATAAAAAGTGAGCATTGTCTTAGTGCTTGCACCCCATCCATTACCTTTCAAATATCTTAATAAGTTAGTCAACCCTCTGCAAGACTCCACTAGTTTATCTATGTGTTTATTCCAGTTCAGCTGTTGGTCCAATATCATTCCTAGATATTGAGTGGTTCGCACTGTATTAATGATTTGCCCTTGGATATTTATTCTATAATTTTATTTTTTACAACCCTATCTTTACTTAAGATCATACCCAATGTTTTATTTGTATTCAGCTGAAAACCCCATTTTGTCATCAATTTACATACTTTATTTATTTGCTTCTGTAGATCCTTATATAATTTTGGCAGATGTCTCCCAGTCCTCCATATAGCAACATCATCTGCAAACTGTGACAATTTATTTGTTGTATCATTAAATTCCTCACCTAAATCATTTACCATTATTGTAAAAATTGAAGGAGACATTACTGATCCTTGGGGTATTCCATTTTGTTGTTCATATAGTTCTGATCTATCATTGTTTACCTGAACAGTGAAATATCTATCTTGCAGGAAATTATTTAAATAATTATATATTTTACCGGTTACTCCTATCTTCTTCATTTTAAAGAGAGCACCCTCTCTCCAGCATTCATCATAAGCCCTAGCTATATCTAAATATACTACCACAGTTTTTTCTTTCTTTTGAAATCCTGATTTTACTTCATGTTCCAATTTAATTATCTGATCCTTAGTGCATCTGTTCTTCCTAAATCTTGACTGAGTTTGATTATATAAATTATTCTTTTCCAAATAAAACTTTAATCTTTTATTTACTATGGTTTCTAATATTTTACCTAGATGGGAAGTTAAAGAAATTGTTCTGTATGAACTGGCATCATGGGCATCTTTTTCTGGTTTTAGTATTGGAATAATTACTGCTGTTTTCCATGTTTTGGGAATTTTTCCTGTATTCCAAATTTTGTTAAAAAGGGATGTTATAATTTCTATGGTACTTTTTGGTATGTGTTTCAAGATTTCATAGCTCAAGATGTCATGCCCTGCTGATGTATTTGTTTTGTCTTTTATTGTATTTTTAACTTCTTCCATTGTAATTTCTGCATTTAAATATAATAAATTTTCAGCATTATAAGGTACTTCTTTACTGAGTTTTTTAAGAAGTGTTGCTCTTCTGTTGACTTCAGCCTGTCCTAGATTTTCCTTAGAACTAACTCTATGGTAGTACCTGGCCAGCACCTCTGCTTTCTGCCAGTCAGTCTTTCAGGTCTTTTTATATTAGGTATTATCATATGTTTAGTTCTGCCTTTAATGGCTTTTAACTTATTCCACACGTCTGTTGTAGAGTTAGTTGTAGGGTTCAGTGTTTGGCAGAAATTTCTCCAATGATTTTCTTTTGCCTTAAGTATTATTCTGTTTGATTCATTTCTTATGATCTTATAAATATCTAAATTATCTTCAGATCTATGCTTTCTATATTCTTGTAGAGCTTGTTTTCTTTGTTTTTGAATTTTTGTACATCTAACTGTCCACCATGGTACTGGGTTTTTGTTCTAATGTTCATTCTTTTTTGTTTCCTTAATGCGGTGTGGAATTATGTGTTCTGGCATATATGCATTTGGTATATGTTTAACAGCTATTAGTAAGATTATCTGCAAATACATCTATATTTTCATTTTCTATATTATTCATTTTTATCTCTTCCATTTCTACTTGAAAAGCCACCCAATTAGCTTTATTATAGTAAAATTTTGGTTTTTCTACCAGTTTGTTAGGTTTGTAATTATCTTTTAGTGTTATTTCAATGGGCAAATGATCTGAATTTGTATCCCCAATAACTTCCCATTTTGCGTTAGCGAGATTTGGTGTTACAATGCTTATATCAATAGCTGTGTCTTGCTGATTTGCACAAGGGTTAATTCTTGTTACTGATCCATCATTCAGTATTATTAGTTCATTGTTTTCAATGAAGTCCAACAGCAGTTTTCCTGATTTGTCTATTACATTGCCTCCCCAAGCTGTATGATGAGCATTGAAATCTCCCACTATGATAGTTCTGTTGTTTATTCTTTTATTCACATCTGAGATATCTCTTTCATTTCTGTTTCCACTTGAACAGTAAAGGTTAACTATTTTTATTTCTTCTAACTCAGTAGACATTGTTATAATTATTCCTTCAAAATTTTCTGTTCTAAATGATTCCCAGTCAGTTATTATATATGTTTTATTAACTAGAAATGCCACAACTCCTCCTTTTTGAGTTTCTGTCCTATCATTTCGAAAGACTTTATATTCAGGGATGGTAAAACGTTGACTCGGATTAAGATTAGTCTCTTGAATGGCAAATATTACTTTAGATTGTTTAAACATGCCTATTAATGCTGGTATATTTTTTTTGGCACTTCTGCAATTCCACTGTATTATTCTAATGTTCTGTACGTCCATTATTTAATTGTTAAGTTTATTATAAATAGTGTTGTACTCTTTTACTCTGGGAAGTGTAAAATATATTTATTTATTTGTGAACAACAAAGTCTCCTAGATTTTTGGTTTCTCTGTTAAAGTGAGTCTGTAGTTCACTTTGAAGATTCAGCATAAAGGCTTTCACAATGTTTGATACAGAATGAATAAGTTTTTGACAATCTGTCATTTTTTCATTCCACATTTCTTCTTGTTGATATTTATCTGTTCGTTTTTGCTCACTCCTTATGAGTTGTCTTTCTGACTCAATCCTTTTCAGTAAATCTTCATTCTCCTCTTTGAGTTCTGCTAATTTGGCCACATCTTTAGCTACTTCATGCTGTATTTTTCTCATGGTTTTCAAGATTTCCTCTGCCTTTCTCACTGTACCTTCTGTTATTGATGATTTGATTATTTCACTTTCTTCTGGTAGATTGCTATCTTTTGTCAGTATTTTTTGGACTTTATTTTTCTTTTGGGTTATTTCTGCATTTCTGACTGTGATTTCTCTTGGTGACGGAGTTGTAGATGTAGCGACTGATGATTGATGTTGTTGTAGTGCTACTTTAAATGGTGTTTTAGTACTGACTTATTTTATTAGAGCTAGTTTTGTTTGTTGGTAATGTGGACATCCTAGGAAACGTGCACTGTGGTTTCCTAGACAATTTGCACATTTTCTGTTTATATTTCTTGTTCTGTAATCTTTATCATCTTCTACTAATTTGCAGTGATCATAGGTGTGGTCCCCTGCACAATATCGACATTTAGGCCTACTTCTACATGTTCTTTTGGTGTGACCAAATATCTATTTCTGTCTTCTACCTTTATATCTGAATCAGTAATCTTGTAAGCAGGTCACCACAAATACTTGGCAGCGTACGATGAGTGTAATATCCATATGATGTGTAAACATGTTCTAGCTATCAATAGGTTCCCTCAGTGTGTATCCTTATCCATTGCCAGCATCTTCTCATCTCTTAATCCACTGGCACCTGTCTGGTTCTTATGGTCACTTCTGAAATGGTGATTTCTGAAATGGTGATCTCGTTAATCCTTTTATTCTACACAAACACTCGTTTAAGAACATCTATAACTTCTTCATCGATTTCACAAAAGCCTTCGATCGAGTCTGTCATGAAGGCTTATGGCAAATAATGAGAAAATTCAATTTTGATACCAACATCATAGATATCATTGAAGCACTATACAAGGATGCAAGCAGTGCTGTTTTTGCAAGCAGTGACATTGGAGAATTTTTCAAAACAACTGAAGGAGTTCGCCAGGGATGTATCCTGTCCCCAGTGCTCTTTAATATATATCTAGAACATATTATGCAGGAGGCTCTCTACGATTATAAAACAACCATATCGATTGGAGGCCAACCTCTTTGCAATCTACATTTTGCTGATGATATCGATCTGATAGCTGGAACAGAATCAGAACTTCAAGACCTTACCTCTAAATTGGAGAAAGTAACAAGAACGTATGGGATGGAAATTAATATAGAAAAAAGCAAGATATTGGTGAATAGCCATAAGAAACATGTTCCGACCAACATTACGTTAAATGGGCAAACGTTAGAAGAAGTTAACACCTTTAAATATCTCGGGTCCACTATATGTAGTGATGGAAGATCAAGTAAAGAAATCAAGACAAGACTTGAGATGGCCTCAGCTGCCATGACAAGGCTGAATGTGATCTGGAAAAGTAACATCAGTTTTCCTGTGAAGATCAAATTATACAAATCACTTGTATTATCTATTCTCTTGTATGGGTGTGTGGACACTCACTGCAGATACGGAGCGAAGGATTCAGGCTTTCGAGCATAAATGTTATAGAAGAATTTTGCGCATTTGCTATAAAGAGCACAAAACAAATGTCTATGTTAGAGAGAAGATAAACACCTATGCAGGCCACCAAGAACCACTTTTGTCAGTAGTGAAACGTCGAAAGCTTGCCTGGTTTGGGCATGTAACTCGTCATGACTCCCTTTCGAAAACGATCCTCCAGGGAGCAGTCGAAGGTAAACGGAGAAGAGGAAGGCAAAGAAAATCCTGGGCTGATAACATCAAAGAATGGGCAGGACACGGTTTTTCCACACTTGTACGCATTGCTGAGGATAGAGAGCAGTGGAGGACCCTGTCTGCTGATGCTTCCACCATGGCACCCCTACGACCCATGACGGGTTACGGGTTGAGATGATGATGATAACTTCTTGGTTGTTATTTCTGTTGTTCTCCATATTTTAAATAAATAATGGAGGAAACCTGGAGTCCTGTGAACAGTAAATAAATTAGTAAATAAATAAATAAAGATAATTAACAGGTACTCATTGGACATAAAGGATGACACTAGACAACAGAAAAGAAAATATAAGTGATAGGCTTACAGGGAATCGAACGTAGGACCAACCAAATGACGCCATCGCCTTGCTGTGACAGTACATCGTGAAAGGACGTTCAGCCAATTTTGCACCCCAAAAAAGTGCATTATTTGCCGAGGTCATTCTCATAACACTCACACAACTATGGTATATAGGACCCATGGAAAACGCAGACAATTTAAAGATGCAATCACTAAAATAACTTTCCTATCAGCAAGTATAGACCAAATCAAGGCCAAAATACTTGTGTCCAGTAATGTGTAGTGGAAGACAAATAACACTGAATAGATGGGTAGGTTAAAGTCACGGATGGGTGAACTCTTAAATAAATAATGGATGAAACCTTGAGTCCTGGGAGCAGTAAATAAATTAGTAAATAAATAAATAAAGGTAATTAACAGGTACTTGTTGGACATAAAGGATGACACTAGACAACAGAAAAGAAAATATAAGTGATAGGTCAATTTTGCACCCCAAAAAAAGTGCATTATTGGCCAAGGTCATTCTCATGACGCTCGCACAACTATGGTATATAGGACCCGTGGATGACCCAGACAGTTTAAAGACGCAGTCACTAATATAACTTTCCTATCAGCAAGTATATACTATCAGCAAGTATAGACCAAATAAAGGCCGAAATACTTGTGTCCAGTAATGTGTTGTATGCAATATTGGCTGAGCGTCCTTTCACAGTGTACTGTCCCAGTAAGGTGATGGTGTCATTTGGTTGGTCCTAGGTTCGATTCCCAGTAAGCCTATCACTTATATTTTCTTTTCTGTTGTCCATCACCATTCCAACTGAATTCTTTTGTTTATCATATATTTCCCAACATGATGAAAGTCCCTCTTGCCTCTAGAATTCATTTTCTATATTTCTGTTCCTTCTACATTGTCTGTGTGTGCCTTGAGAGAATCTTGATAGTTTTGGCAGCCAACAACAGTTTATTTTATTACAGCTGAAGTGAATTATGTTTTCTTTTTATTTGGGGTATGACAGGTCACTCTATACAGCTGAACGCAGCAGATACATGGAGCAGATGAAGAACATGGATGACGACCTGCGACTGACTCAAGCCACCCTCACTAAGGAAAAGGAGTGGGGAAACAAAATGGATGAGAGTTACAAGCTGTTACTGAGGGAGAAACGAGATTTAATAACTCAGTAAGTAATTTGTTCTTTTCTCAGTCATTTGGCCTTAAATAATAATTTTCTGAGTAATCATTGTAATATGAATACATTAAAGTACGAACCACACATTGTAATATAATGCGAATCTTGACATGTACGATATTCTGTAAATAAACATGGCTACGAACTGAACATGCTTTTACTGAGTGCTTTCTGAAACATGTGTGTGCTTGTGTAGATGACGAGGTAATGCTTATATACATACATCATAACATTACATGGTGGCAGCGGTCGATACCGGACTGACGCAAAACAGCTACACGATAACACGTGAGTACAGTATTCGGCTAATTTTCGTCATCGAAGTCAGCCATGGCGGCGAAACAATATCGCAAAGCACCGCAAATGAGATTCGCCGGTCAAGACGATAAGAGTGAAGCTTTCTTGTTATGGCGCCAATGCATAGATCTATATTCCAAGACCACTGGTCTGGAAGGACAAACCCTAACTCCATATATCCTAGAAGCATTGGACGATGAAGGTTTGAAAATTTACAACAGTTTTGCTACCGCCATGCCTGTGGAGTCGGCGACAGACCCCGCAGCCATATTGGACGAATTTGAAAAATGTCTGATAATAAAGCACACGAACTTTAGAGCGGCAAGATTAGAACTTCACCACCTGCGACAGAAACCTGGTGAAAGTCTAGATGATTTTTTCACTCGCATCAAGGAGAAAACAAGTGTATGCAAATTTAACAAAGAAGAAGAAAAAGAGCGAATTATCGAACAGATCCTTCTCAGCACACCAATGCCAGAGTTCCAGAAATGGATACTGAGCCAGAGTGATACACTAACTTTACAACAACTTCTGGATGAATGCAGGAAACACGAGGCACAAGCACTAAACATTAAACAAATTCAGCAAGGTACAGTAACAGCCCAGGTGGATGCAGTAACTCCAGACTTTGGTGCCCCACAAAACCAACAAGCGCCAAGGCCGAAATCACAACCAACTCAAGCTAAACCAGGGACTTCCGCAGAACCACCAGCACTTTACACCACTCGTTCTGGCCGTACAGTGACACCTCCCAGCCGATACAGACAGTGACATATATACTCACACTGAGCATTACACATACTTATCCTTTCTCACATGAAACATTTCGTTGGAAATGTTTGCACACATTTTTTTTTCAAAAAAGGGGGATGTAATATGAATACATTAAAGTACGAACCACACATTGTAATATAATGCGAATCTTGACATGTACGATATTCTGTAAATAAACATGGCTACGAACTGAACATGCTTTTACTGAGTGCTTTCTGAAACATGTGTGTGCTTGTGTAGATGACGAAGTAATGCTTATATACATACATCATAACATTACAATCATATGAGTAAATTTTTTGTTGCTACCAGATTTGTTCTTTTGGCGACTGACTGTTTGTCCAGTCATCAAAAATATAATGTTACTATTGTATGGGGGGGGGGACTACGAGGGGAGAAAGAAAGAATATATCTACTGCTTCCACCACGATGTCTTCAGAAGCGACTAATATGAGACTGTGCTTGGAGCTGGCCCCATCATCATGTAAAACTAATTGCTTATGAAACAACTGCTGCTTGAGTACATTAATTAATGCTTTGTGCAGGCTTCCTTACAATGGGGGTCACCTGCAGTAATGGCTGTGTGCTCCGTAAAGGAGCGAGAGCAGAAATAAATGTTGCATGAAAGAGGAAAATGTTGTGACTAATACTAGGCTATTTCATCATCATTTTCCTTTGTACACCTTACAGAGCATGTAACTGGTCCCCCCTTGCAGGAAGCCTGCACCAAACATTCACATGCTCTTGCAGCGGTGGTTTCTGTGACAATCTGTTGTACTTGATGTTGTACATGATGTTGTACATGATGAGGTTGCCAGTTTCCATGACCGGCCTCATATTAGTCGCCTTCTATGACATGCCTGATGGGCCAGTAGTCGTATTCGTGTTTTTTTTTTGTCTATTCAGAGATGCCCACGATCTATATGGGGCACACATAGTGATGATCTGACACAAATGAACATGTGATGAAACTGACATGTAGTCATCACAAAATTAGTATTCAGCACTTTTGACAGTCGATTGTTAGTCTGTTTAGTTCCATGTCGGCGTCTGTGGCCTAATGGATATGAACGCAGTGTCATAATCCAGATATACCAGGTTCGAAACCTGCAGCAGGCGGTTTGGTAGCAGATCGCTTTGTGTGGATTTTTAACAATGGTATAAGTGCCGTACCGTTCAGAAAGCAATGGCAAACTGCTGAATTAAAAAATTTGCCTAGAAAAATCACAAACAGCCAATAAAAGCTGGGGTTGATTGCCACGTCCTGTAAAGGATAAGCAACTAACTTTTTTAGTTCCATGACAGGTAGATTTATCGATTTGGTTATGGTGTCAATCCATTTCTTTTTCTGTCTGCCCTGCCTTTTTTTTTCTGGTACTGTGCTTTGATGGAAAATTTTTGGTGCCCCAATTGATCTCAGTATCATGCCAGCTGCTGTCTCTTTATTACCTTGGTGTTATAAAACCTCCAGCTGTGTGTCTTATCTGTTATTTTACCATGATATGTTAGACCCATACACAGTGGCTCAGGTCACTTTTGTAAATCATGGTCTGAAATTTTGTGTATAGGCTAACACAGAATTAAAGTGTACATTCATAATTATTATTTGTTTTCTTATACGTAATTTTGGACCAGGATTTGCAACAGAGACCACAGAAATCATCTTCAGTGATTATGGATTTAGAGTAGTTCTCCTATTCTTTTGTAAACTGTTTTTATATGTCTAACCCCTGACAAAGACCTCATATTTGTGACATGGGCTGTTTTTTGTCCTTTATCTTTAAATAACTAATGAAGAAAAGGCTAGAGCCTTTCATTGCATTGGGAAATTTATGGAGATCAAAAGAAATCAGCTCCAACACAAAATTAAGGATTTTCAATTCAAACATCAAGTCAGTCCTATTGTATGGCTCTAAAACATGGAGAACAAACAAAAACAACAACCAAAAAGCTACAGACTTTCATAAATGGATGCTTTCATAGAATATAGGGATTGAAGTGGTATGACAAGATTACTAACTGATGACAAGAACCAGACAAGTGCCAGTGGAACAAGAGATGAGAAGAAGATGCTGAAGATGGATAGGACACACACTGAGGAAACCTGTTGATAGCATTACCAGGCAGTCCTTGTTCTTGAATCGCCAGGGGTGAGAGAGGTAGATGAAGACCAATGAACACATGGAGAAGAGAACTGGAGACAGGCATGAAGAAGGCACGGAAAGATCTTGAACTGACACGGAACAGGAAGGCCTATGCTCTTTGGGGAGTTGACAGATGATGACAAATTAATGAAGGAAACTTGAGGCCTGTTAGTTTTAAATAAAAAAATATAGGTCAATATATTTGCAAGACAATCCTACTACCTGTTTTTGTTTACCCTAAATCTTTTGATGTTTATTTTCGTGTATGATGTTTGTCCTCTTTTCTTACCCGGCTTTAAATTTCTGTAATTCCTGACCCTGTCTTTGTAAATGTCGTCAAGTTTTTATTTAAAGTTTTGCATTGAAATCCTAGTTTCTCATTTTTAAACTACTGATTATGTTAAATGTGAATTATGGTAGATTTAAAAGTAACTTACATTTTCTTGTAAACCCTGCACATAAATGAAAATATGTGTATGACAGGTAGCTATGTTCAATTTATTTCTCACTTTCACTGCATTAATTTGCTAGAACAGATTAATGCAACTGTAGTTCGCCATTTTATTTTACTTTGTTTTGTATGTTAGTTTTTGCCTGGTGGTCATGCAAATGGTTGTTACAGCAGTAGCATCTTGGAGAATCATTTTTGCTTTTAGGAGAATCATCTTTGCTTTTTTTATGGACCAAATTCTATATAGAAAAAGAGTTGTTACACTTAAATGTTGGATAATTTTTTTAATGTGTTACACTGAATTGTTGCAAAGTAAAAGTATTTTAAAAAGTGGTAATGCCCAATTCTTCACTCTAGTGAAATGAAGACATTCAGTCATTTATTCTTTCACTCAGAGTTGTTAAAATTCTATAAGAAATCCATGTCTGATATAGCATATCCAATTTTCCAGTGGAAAGATAATTGTGTCTGATGTGATTATACTTTATTTTATAAGGAAAAGACTGTACTTACTTACTTACTTAGTAGTTCCCCTTGTACCGTGAGGTGTAGAGGTAGGAAAAGACTGTACTTACTTACTTACTTGGTAGTTCCCCTTGTACCGTGAGGTGTAGAGGTAGGAAAAGACTGTACTTACTTACTTACTTAGTAGTTCCCCTTGTACCGTGAGGTGTAGAGGTAGGAAAAGACTGTACTTACTTACTTACTTAGTAGTTCCCCTTGTACCGTGAGGTGTAGAGGTAGGAAAAGACTGTACTTACTTACTTACTTAGTAGTTCCCCTTGTACCGTGAGGTGTAGAGGTAGGAAAAGACTGTACCTAGTGTAACTCATGCCATCATCATCATTGTCTCTTGTACTCCCCATGGAGCCACCACTGCAGCCAGCCTTCCTACAGGAAGCCTGCATGCAGCACTCACATACTCTTACAGCATATGTTTCTGTGGCAGTTAGTTTTATATCTTCTTCTGCTGCGTTCGTCCTGAAAATGACGTTTGTTATGTTGTGTCGCCGTTTACAGCAAAGCTGCGAAATTTGTGCCTTTTGACCCGACACATCCAGTTTCAGCATGGTATTTTTGGGACTGGGTTAGCCTTCCCTCTTCAATCCCTACTCTCTCACCCAGACTGCAGTGATGCAGCCTGTTTCCAGGACCACCACTTGGAGGTGGAGTAGCGTCTTGGTCAGCTCTGCTTCGCTGACCCTGACGCAAGCAGTCAAGCTATGGGTCGCTGACTACATTCATCTCTCTTGCTGCGTTTTCGGTCCCATATTAGTTTTATATGATCAGGTTCCCAGCCCCCATACGTAATCTCATATTAGTTTTATATGATCAGGTTCCCAGCCCCCATACGTAATCTCATATTAGTTGCCTTATATAACATGCCTGAGGGTACAGTAGTCCTGATCAATCCTTGTCTCTTTAGAGACCCCCTCAAACTACATAAGGCGTGATTCTTGTACAGTCTCATTTTTTTACGCAGCAGTGGTTAGTGCACTGGCTTCCTTTCTCAGTGGTCCATGGTTCGATCCCCAGTTGAGGTGGGCTTTTTTAGACCGCAAATGGCTCCGGGGTCGACCCAGCCTCTGAATTGGGTACCAGAACAACTCTGGGAAGGTTAAGGCTGCCGGCGTGATGCTGACCACATTACCCCTAGTGTGCCGATGGTCAAGAAAATACGGGCCTAACACCATATTCCCAATATGCCTCAATAGGTGTGTAACGAGATCCTTTACCTACTTTATTTACATATGAGTGTGCAACAAA
Source organism: Oreohelix idahoensis (assembly GCA_024509875.1). Classification (NCBI taxonomy): domain Eukaryota; kingdom Metazoa; phylum Mollusca; class Gastropoda; order Stylommatophora; family Oreohelicidae; genus Oreohelix; species Oreohelix idahoensis. The sequence continues at coordinate 170,312 of JAMPIV010001467.1, forward strand.
TTAATGCTACTTTATACTAAAGTAACAGCTTTTATTGCCCATAAATTATAATGGCAGTTTTACATGGGTTGGGCTGGGAAATTACAGTAAGACACCCACGAAATTTATTATTTTTATTTGTTCACACCAAATTTTGTATTAAACATGGGATTATGAATTTCCATTTCTTTACCTTAACTAAAATATATATATATATATATATATATATATATATATATATATATATATATATATATATATATATATATATATATATATATATATATATATATATATATATATATATATATATATATATATATATATATATATATATATAAGTCTGTAAAAACATTACTTTAATTTTCCCTTTAATATCAGTTAAAAAAAAAAAAAAAACCTACATTTATTCATGGCTTTTATATTGTGTAATTGCCTTAACATTTGCTTGGAGGTGGATTGATTTGATTGCAGCTGTGTTCTCATAGGGAAGAATACAACAATATTTACTCCTAAAGCTTCTTGAATCAGTAAATAAATAAATCTGTGAAATAAACAAATGAAAATGAGCATATTACTAAAACTCAGTGCATGTAGCAAGATTTAAAAAAAAACTTAGTCATTAGTGAAACCAACCATATATTACATGGCTAAGAAATGATAAAAAAAGTATTCAGATGAAAACAAAAAGAAGGAAAATGCAGAATTTCAGAAATCACAGATCAAGAAAGATAAACCAAATTCATTCAAATAACAAAATATGTTGTTGTTTATTTGCATTCATGGATGAAGGGATTTTAAAGAGTTAAGATACAACCTTTTATTTTACACATATGCAAAGAGATCCATCAGGTTGTACATGGTTTTCTTCTCTTTGGCTACAAATTCAGCAAGGAACTGGCATAAACTGTGGCCATTTTCCTTCTGAAGATACGCAGTTTGCCATTCTTGAACTCTTGTTTTTCACATTTTTTCTGTGTGTGGTATTTGCTAATACTTTTTTATTCTTTTCTCACCTCACTCATTAATTAATGTGCCTTTTTTCATTCATGCTTTGACATTTCACCTGTTTCTTTTTCTTTACTTTGCTCCCATTTATTTTTCTACATCATTTACTCAGTATTTTAATAATGGGCTGGGTTCTTTCCTTATTTCATACTGTCTCTGAAATTATCTTCTCTCATCAGCTCACCCTCCTTCATTGCTGCCTGAATTCTTTATCTGTTGTTATTCAATCACTCAGCCTCCATGTTTCACTATTGTTCTCCTTCATTCATTGTGTCAGCATGATTCATTATTATTTTTTAGCCACTTTACATCCATGATTTATTACTTTTTTTTTTTTTTTAAATTCTATCAGTCTCTGTGTTTCACTGTTCATCTCTTTTATTCAGTCTACCTTCCTGATTTTCTGTTTGCCTGTTTTATACATTCTGTCTTTGTGATTTATATTTATTTTACTTTTTTGTGTAACATGCCCCTTGCAACCATTTACCATATACTGTACATGGGACTGTTGGTTATATCAGGACTATGTGATTTTCTATCTTTCTTCATTTAGTGTGTCTCTGTAATTCACTATTCTCCATTTACAAACATAAAAATGCACCTCTGTATATATTATCTGTTCCTGGTTTGTGTACAACTCTGGTGTTATGACTGTTCTTGGTTTGTGTACAACTCTGGTGTTACAGCTGTTCCTGGTTTGCGTACAACTCTGGTATGATGACTGTTCGTGGCTTCTATACAACTTTGGTGTAACAGCTGTTCCTGGTTTGTTTACAACTCTGGCATGATGACTGTTCATGATTTGTATACTTCTTCTTCTTCTTCGTTCATCCTGAAAAGGACGGTGGTTGCGTTGTGTCTGTTTGCGCCTAAGCTGTGATATCTGCACCTTTTGGTCGACACATCCGACTTCTGCATGGCATTTTTTAAGGACCGGGTTTGCCTTCCCATTTCGATCCATGCTCGCTCAGCCAGCCTGCACTGCTGCAGACTGTTTCCAGGACCACCACGTGGAGGTGGAGCACGGTCTTTACCAGCTCTGGTTCGCTGGTCCTGACGCAGGCAGTCAAGCTATGAGTCGCTGACTGCATTCACTATTGCTGCATCTTGGGGTCCCATGATTTGTATACAACTCTGTTCTGTTGACTGTTCCTAGTTTGTGTACAACTCTGGTGTTATGACTGTTCATGGTTTATGTACAGCTCTGGTGTGATGACTGTTCCTGGTTTGTGTACAGCTCTGGTGTTATGACTGTTCCTAGTTTGTGTACAACTCTGTTGTGATGACTGTTCCTGGTTTGTGTACAACTATGGTGTTATGACTGTTCCTGGTTTGTGTACAAATCTGCTGTTATGACTGTTCCTGGTTTGTGTACAACTCTATTGTTATGACTTCCTGGTTTGTGTGCAACTCTGGTGTGATGACTGTTCAAGGTTTGTGTACAAATCTGGTGTTATGACTGTTCCTAGTTTGTGTACAACTCTGGTGTGATGACTGTTCCTAGTTTGTGTACAACTCTGGTGTTATGACTGTTAATGGTTTGTGTATGACTCTGTTGTTATGACTGTTCCTGGTTTGTGTACAACTCTGGAGTAATGACTATTCATGGTTTGTGTACAACTCTGGTTTTATGACTGTTCCTGGTTTGTGTAAACACTGTTGTGATGACTATTCCTAGTTTGTGTACAACTCTGGTGTAATGGCTGTTTCTTGCTTGTGTACAACTCTGGTGTTATGACTATTCATGGTTTGTGTACAACTCTGTTGTGATGACTGCTCCTACTTTGTGTACAACGCTGTTGTGAGGACTGTTCCTAGTTTGTGTATAACTCTAGTGTGATGACTGCTCCTAGTTTGTGTACAACTCTGGTGTTATGACTGTTCCTAGTTTGTGTACAACTCTGGTGTGATGACTGTGCATGGTTTGTACTCAGCTCTGGTGTGATGGCTGTTCATGATTTGTATACAGCTCTTGGTGTTATGGCTGCCAACTTGATTTGTTCTACAAATTTGTTATTGTCTGTCTTTACAGTATATATTCACAAAAACTTTCAGCAACAAAATGAACAAACATGGAGAAGAAAACTGGAACAGAAATAAAAAGAATGAAGAAGACATGGAAAGACTTTGAGTAGATGGCACAGGACTGTAGGGCTTGATATAAGTTTGTTGAAGGCTTATGCTCCTTGGTTATCTGAGGGTTAATCAATGAATGAATAAATGAAAACCTAGTTACCCTCAAGACATCTTCCCATCCCATGTTCTTCGAGTGTGCATGACAGTATTTATCCCAAAACTTTCAAGAATTTTATGGTCACTGCATGTTAAGCATAATCATTTTTTTTTTTTTAAATAAAGCTAATGATGTGAAAAATTTGAAATGAATACACATTTATTTTTGTCCATCCTGATGTAATCTGCTGTATACCCCATGCCTTGAAATTTTGAGAACCTTCTAGTAAAGGTAAGGCAAAAAATAGAATCCTGTTGCTTCATCTTTATCAACTCTCTTTTAACCTGAATAGCTTTGTAGCTTAGTCAGACGTCTGCATAATACCTGCATTATATTCAAGACCTGTTTGCTTCTAGGCTTGCACATATCTGTGTGATCTGTAAATGCAGATAAAATTAACAAAGTATCTTTAAAATAATTTTTATTGCGCAAAAAGACAGGGAAAAGGGTTTTAAAAATTATTTTGAAATGAGCATATTTAAGACAAATAAGTTTTATGTAACAGTATTTGAGTCTGAAAGATTATATTACAGGTTCTCAACCTGTATCACAAATGTGAAAAGCTTTAAAACCGAAAGATTTTTGTAAAGCATCACTCATTTACATGATATTACCCAAGCAGGTGTGAGGTGTTAGCTGAATAGACACAATACTTATATTCTATTACAGATGGGTCACAGTTATACATTAACCCAGACAGTACTATACAGTAGCACTCATTCTGTTATAGATGGGTCACAGTAGCACATATATTCTATCATAGATGGGTCACAGTTATACATTAACCCAGACAGTATTATACAGTAGCACATATATTCTATCATAGATGGGTCATAGTTATACATTAACCCACACAGTATTATACAGTAGCACTTATATTCTATTATAGATGGGTCACAGTTATACATTAACCCAGACAGTATTATACAGTAGCACATATATTCCATTATAGATGGGTCACAGTTATACATTACTCCAGCATACCTGTCAACCTCCTGAGACAAAAACCTGTACGCCGGAACCAAAAAATCCTTACAAACACCCAAAAATCCTTGCGCAAAAAATATATTAATAAATTATACACAATACAGTTTTAAAACGAGAATTGACACATACAAATCTATTAGCATTTGAATTAGTGTGATATAAAACATGCTAATAGTCTCATGGTGTTCTTTACATATAAAAAACTTAGTGATCATGAGGTACTATTCTTTCGATGCACAGTGTTTTGTATTATAATCAACACATGCACTTTTAGCACTTTGCAGAATTGCATTTGTGGGCTTAAAGTCTGCACAGCATGTATCAATGTTAATCTTACACTGTAAAAAAGTAGTGAGTGTGTCTGCATTCATGGACCTCCTGCAATCTGTGCGGATTTTTTTATTGAAAAATAAAGCAGCGAAGTTTACGCAAACAAACTTTTTTTCTAGTTATGTAGGGCAGACACAGAATATTATGACATTAATTTATTGGAAATATTTAAATGATCAAAATATAACTGGAAAGATTAAGAGAACGACAAAAAAAAATAAAAATAAAATAAAACGAAGCAAAGCAAACAGCTAATAGCAAAAAAAAAAAATTAAAAAATTAACCAAATTATGAACAAAATATCAAATCTAGGAAAAAAAACGTACCACCAAAAATTTACAAAATTATTTAAGAGTTGGTAGCCTAGACCAGTGATAATAGATTGCCACTTTATTAAAAAATAAAGCAGCGAATCTCGACCGCTGGAATAAAGTAGGTAGGCCTACTCAATGCAAATAAACTTTTTTTTTCTACTTTTGTAGGGCCTACACAAAATTTTATGATATTAATTTATTGGAAATATTTAAATGGTCAAAATATAACTGGAAAGATTAAGAGAACGACAAAAATAAAATACAACGAAGCAAAGCAATCAGCTAACAGCAAAAAATAAAAAATTAACCAAATTATGAACAGAATATCAAATCTAGGAAGAAAAAACGTACTACCAAAAATTTACAAAATTATTATTTAAAAGTTGGTAGCCTAGACCAGTGATAGTATTAACAACCTGGTCATTGGAGGAGGTGGAACACTTTTTCCACACAAAGAAGTGCACAAGGTATATTGGGAATCACCAAACGGATGGGACAGAAACCAGATAGATCACATAATGATCAATGGCAGATGGAGACATGCATTACAAGACGTGAAAGTAAGAAGAGATGCAGATGTAGGTTAAAGGGAAAACAAGATGGGCAGAGCACTTCAGAGAAACACTGAATAAGGAACCACCAGAGACTCAGCTGAATGTTCCTGAGGCTGAAAATGACTTAGACGTAAATACAGACATTCCTAGAAAAGAAGAAATCATCACAGCTATCAAAGGGTAAAAAAATGGAAAAGCGCCTGGTCACGACAATCTAAATGCTGAATTATTCAACATTAACCCAGACAGTACTACAGTATACAGTAGCACTAATATTCTATTACAGATGGGTCACAGTTATACATTAACCCAGACAGTACCATAAAGTAGCACTTATATTCTATTATAGATGGGCCACAGTTATACATTAACCCAGACTGTACTATACAGTAGCACTTATATTCTATTATAGATGGGTCACAGTTATACATTAACAGAGACAGTACTATACAGTAGCACATATATTCTATTATAGATGGGCCACAGTTATAAATTAACCCAGACAGTACCATACAGTAGCACATATATTCAGTTATAGATGGGTCACAGTTATACATTAACCCAGATAGTACTATACAGTAGCACATTACATCTTCTGTGTCAGCACATGATGATGAATTGGTGACATTTTCGAACATTTATTTATTCCATACATATTTTAGAGACTTCTAAAATTTAAAAATAGTGTTGTTTAAAATAGTTGTATGTTTTATACAAGGTAAAGCTGATACAATTTCAGTGTTAGAAAAAAACAACTTAAATAATAAAGATTATTTTAATATGAATTTTAGAAATATTGGCGTGTTTCCTGCTAGGGTGTTACTGTAATACACTATACTTGTAAAATAACTTACTACCATTCTGAATCCAACTAATTCTGAATTTTAAACACATCTGGCCTCATAGGTTTAAGATAAATGGTGGAGGACCTGTATTATTGCTTCACAGTTGTAATTATACATCATATTTATTGCTATTGCAAACAATTGTCAGTATTACTTCAGTGATATCTTTATGCATCATAATAGCCCCTTCAGTCATAACTTACTATGGAAATGCGCCCCTGAGGTGACAGCCCGCATCGCTGATTTTTTCCTGGTGTTCCTTTTGACGTTTGCGTCTCTCTTCTGCTTGCCGTGAGAGCTTATTTTCACTCATCTGAGATGGCTCCATAGAGAGCATCGCCACTTGGTTTGATCGGCAGCTTTATCCTCCCAGGTTGCTGGATTTATGTCCAGTGCCCTCATGTCTCTCTTACACACACATTTGAACCTCAGCTGTGGTCGCCCAACTGCTCTTTTGCCATCTGCCAGTTGTCTGTAGAAGATATCTTTCAGGATGCGACCATCTTCCATGCGATAGACATGGCCAAGCCAGCGTATTCTGCGCTGTCTAAGCAGTGTATACATTCTTTGAAGGCCAGCACGTGACAACACCTCAACGTTTATGTGGCGTAGACGCCGTAGATGGAAAGTATTGAGCCTTCTTTCTTGCTTGGCTGTCAATTTCTGTGTCCTGGGAGAGTTTTTCATTGATGATAGACCCCAGGCATCTGGAGTGGTGCACCACTACCAATTCATAGTTATCGATAGTGATAATTGGTGTTATAAGTATGAGTTTTTATATATCATAGTTTTAGTATCGCATCAGTTGTCAGTAATACTGCGGAGTTTTCTTATATCATAGTTTTGGTATCACATCAGTTGTCAGTATTACTTACTTACTTACTTAGTCATTCCCCTTATACCGTGAGGTGTAGAGGTTTGGAAGAGAAGAGCGCCAGACTATCCTATCGGCTGTCTTCCTCCTGGCCTGGTTCCATTCTAGTCCTCGGTCCTTCAAAGATTGTCTAATGTTGTCCTCCCAGAGGACTCTGGGTCGTCCTGTGGGTCTGGATCCCTGGCTCTTTGTTTCCCATGCTTGTCATGGTAGCCGATCTTCTCCCATTCTGCAGACATGGCCAAACCATCTTAGTTGGGACTGTTCTACTTGGGTCTGCAGGGGGTGGAATTTTAGGCCTTGACGTATTGTCTGGTTGCGTACCATGTCTCTTCTTGTTACTTCAACCACCTTCCTCAGATACCTCATTTCTGAGGTTTGGATCTGGCTTTTGTGGGTTGTAGTCATTGCCCATGACTCGCATCCATATGTCAAGACTGGGACATAGGTGGAGCGGTATACAGCCATCTTCGTTTTCTTACCAACCTCTCTCTTGCTGAGGAATCCTCAATTTATGGCCTGAAAAAGTCTCCCAGCTGCAGCTTTTCGAGTTATAAATCATAGTTTTGGTATTGCGTCAGTTGTCAGTATTACTCATCATCATGTGACATATTCTTTCCAGAACGTTGTCTCCATTACAGCTGCTCTGAACGCATCACGATTCTGGGCAAGTCGACCTGCATCAGCCAAAGACAAGTTCAGACTCTCTGTGATGTCCTGGGTCCACCGTCGTCTAGGTCGACCCCTTCCCCTTTTTCCAGGGACCATGCCTTCCATCACTGTTTTTTCCAGACTATTATGTCTTTTTATATGACCGAAAAATTTCAGCTTCCTTATTGCGATGGTATCATCATCATCTCATCTCAACCCATAACCCGTCATGGGTCGTAGGGGTGCCATGGTGGAAGCATCAGCAGACAGGGTCCTCCACTGCTCTCTATTCATCATAACATTTCAGTGGGCAAGAGGTTTGCTTGGCAGTGCCCATCTCCTCTCCAAGTATCCTTGCAGGTACATACAAAAATGTACCTGGAGCAGTAACAATAGCCCTCAATAAATCTGTAATGTTTTGAAACACTGTCCGGTTGACACATCACAAAAAAACCGCCATCTTGTTCACTCGGTAAACACAAACAGCGAACTCACATGACAGGCAAACTTGATGTTTTACGATGGTATTACTACAGTTATTATATATCATAGTTTTGGTATCACATCAGTTGTCAGTATTAGTGCAGAGTTTTTATATATCATAGTTTTGGTATTGCATCAGTTTCCAGTATTACTACAGTTTTTATATATCACAGTTTTATGTTCACATCAGTTGTCAGTATTACTGCAGACTTGTCATTATTACCCTGATTACCAGTATTAGTGCAGTTATTAAATATCATACCTTTGGTATTGCATCAGTACTATAGATCATAGTTAACACTACTGCATCAGTTGCTAGTATTACTGCAGTTGTCATTGTGTATCAGTTACTGGTATGTGTTGTTACAGTTGTCGGGTGTAACTGTAGAAACTATGTATCACAGTATTGGTATTGCATTCGTTGCAAGTATTACTGCAGAGTTTTCATAGTAAGTCATAGTTAGTGGTATTTACGCCTCTATTGCCACCATTACTTCAGTTAACATTATTACTATTCAATTAAATATAAACAATTTTTTTTATTCCAAACTGAAAGTAAAAAAAAAAATCTAAAAATGATATTTACAAAGTAATTTTTTTAGCCATTTATTTTGAAAGTGTAGAAATCAACATAAGTTTTTTTTTTTAAAAAGAACATGCTACATACAGAGAGTAGTTATATGGTTGTCGAAGTTTATTGCATAAGAATATGAGTAGTTAAATATCCTCAGGGTGGGGAGGGGACTGGGGATTATCTTCAACATCATCATCACAAGTTATGAAGCATAAATTCTAGTCAAGATTCTAGAAATCTTCAACGTCACCATCACAAGTTCATTTCACTTTCCTTTTTACTCCTTATGAACACAGATCCACTCCTGCAGCTGGTCTCTTTGCAGGAAGCCTGCATCACAGCATTCATGTGCTCCTGAATTGATAGTTTCTGTAGCAATCATTTTACATGCTGAGGTTACCAGCACCATGCACTGCCTTATATTAATGGTCTCTTACGACATACAACTTGAATCATACAGAGTCTAAATGCTCTGTATAGCTCCTTGGGAGAGAGGTCATAAAGAGGACACTGAGACAGAACTGTGTTAGTAGCAAATGGCTGACCATAACTCTTTCTACCCCATGAGACGTTTGGTATGTCACTATATGGTACATTATTCTCCCAAGGGCCACCTAGTTTACCTGTCTGGTCATAATCAGGTTTCCTCATGTCTACACTTAACATGCTATAAAATTACTTACTGCATATTATGGACTAACAACACTTCAAAATAATCTTCATCCTGTTCAAAAGGATTACACACATATATAATCCGTTTGTTGGTATGTCTGCAATGAACTAACACTAGTGTAAGGCAGTCATTAAAATAGTTCCAATTTTTAAAACCACATATATCAAGGCATATTGGTTGTATATTGGTTATAACATTTGCCTTCCAAGCATTCGATATTTTTTAAGTATTTAAAAAAAAAAATTCAGTCATGTGTCTTCAGTTTGTATGAGTGTATTTCTAGTAACTATAGTTTCCAAGTGTGTGTGTGTTGACGAGCTTACTTGCTCAGTGGAAGGTAGAAGAAAATGGAATGGAAGAAATACAATACAGGAGATGTGTTGCTATTCTCAGGATGTGGGTTAGAAATCGTTCTTGTCCATCATTTCTTGATGGATTACTTGCTAGTTATGAGGTATTTTCATAAGAATACAGACACTTATTGCTTGTTTTATAACCTCCTGTGCAAAACAAACTGGCGTTCGCTACGATGTCTGGGTAAAACCAAAAAAAAACTTCCTGTGACAAAGAGAGATAAGCAGTGAAGTTGAAACTGAACCGTTGAATGTTCTCAGTAGTAAATGAAGAGTCCTACATGTTAACACTTTACTTTTATTAACACAGTGCTACCACATAGTTGTTTTCTGGAAATTAAAAAAAAATTACTTACAAATCTTGGAAGAAAGTCAAAAGCTGACAGGGCATTTTTAAAACTACAGCTTTATTTGTTTTAGTTGCTATGTTCTTGTAGGCATTTGGTAACCATGTTATTTCACAAATCATTTTAACTAAACTTAGCCAATCTTTTCAGCTAAATTTACCAACTTCACAGAATACATTATCTAGTAATCTTTCTCAACTAAAATTATCATTTAACATCTAAACTAATTTTCTCACATATACTCTGCAACTAAACTTCCAAACTAAATTTAGGAACTAAATATTTCTCTGCAATCATTATCTCAAACCAGCAATTGTAGTTTTCTTTCCTTTTTTTTAAACCCCCTTTTGTTTTGTCCCAATATTCACTTAATTTTTTCCTGCTTTGTGAGCTTTTTTTAATGTAACAAAATGTTGTGATAAATGTTATGTGAAGCGATAAACTTCACAAAATGTGACAATCCTAAGATGTTGTGACAAATCCCAAATGTTGTGATAAACGTCAGAACGTATAATGAAACACACATATTGTGATAAGCCTCAAGTGTTGTAATATTGTCCTAACCTCAAAATTATTGATAAAAACTCAGATGTTGTGACCTCATATATTGTGATGAAACTCAGATGTTGTGGTAAACCTGAAGTGTCATGATAAAACCTCATGTTGTGATAACTTTAGTTGTGATAAAACCCACATGTTGTGACATTACAGTTTGTGTATAAATTATAAGTGATCACTATAATTCCCTCCTCTTCCATTTTGCTACGCCAGTCATAAGACATGTAGTCTTAACTGATTCCGTATGTAATTATTTTCAGCTCTGGACGGAATTAAAAAAAAATTTACACATACATAATTTACGTTTACTGACAATGTGTGTCTAATCATGAGTTAAGTATAACATATTATATATCAAATTAAAGTACATTGGATGAACAATATAAATCCATATGCCTTTCTAGCTAATTTTATGTTATGTTTATGTTATAACAGATAACATGTACACGGAAAAAAGATAACTTGAAATTTTGAACAAAAATTTTCGACTTACGTAAGGCTTGTAACATAAATTGTTATCACAATACAGTTTCACTGCTCTCTTTGTGCAGGTAATCCATTTAGAAACACAGAAAAAGTAAGAAAGTTATGGTTGATCACACAGTTTGTTCACTGTTCACATATTAGTAACATATCCTGTGTGTTTTTCTGCCATTATGGCGATACGACAAAACACGATTAAAGATGAAGATAAATGTGAAAAAATCCGTTCAAACGCAAATAAAAGACGTTGAAGCTTGTTGAAATTTGCCCAGTTTTGTGTTTACTTCCGTTCGAGATAAATTCCGGGCAGTATAAAATATCAGAATAGAAAGAAACAATGAAATAAATCAGCGTCTTTTAAAAGATCTTACGTCTACAGCGTTCGGCCTTTGCATCTATTATTAGATCTTGCGTACGGAATCAGTTAAGTGTCAGTTAATTGATCAACACAAAATTAACCACATCAAGGCCAATTGACCTCATCATCAAAAAAAAAAAAAAAAAACAATTATGTTGCATCTTTACAAATGAGTCTTTTGTCTGCTTTCACGAAAATCATGGAAACCTTTGATGTTGGTTGCAAATATGAATTCTGAGATTTTTTTCCATTTTTGTTTTTTGGTTGCTCTTTATAGAGTCTCTCCTGAAGCAGTGGTTTCTGCAGCAATTAGTTTGACATGATGAGGTTGCTAGCCTCATGTACAACCTTCTTTTTTACGACATGCCAGAGAGAGATCAGTTGTCCTATTCTTTGTCTCTTCTAAACCATCAGGAACTCCACAGTTTTGAGATTTGATGTACATAAAAGTGTTCAACTTCTCTGCTATCTAATGCCATAAAATATATGTAAAGTATTTGAAAGTATATTTGAAATTATTTTTATTGTATTTAACGTAAAACATTATTTGATATAATCTTAAATGGGTTTAAAGTGTGACTGAAAGTGATGACTTGTTCTGAAATATTAATGAAATGCTAAGCTTTCAGACTGACCTTTTCAGAACTTGACATTACAAACATGCTGTCATCAAATTTATGTAATTTCATCAATGACTGGTCATATGACAACTTTTGTTTTTGATCCATTTTCTTCCTTCTTCCATGTATACAAAATTTTGGGTTCTAGCATAAACTGATGACAAGAACCAGACAAGTGCCAGTGGAACAAGAGATGAGAAGAAAACAATGGCGATGGATAGGACACACACTGAGGAAACCTGTTGATAGCATTACATGGCAGTCCTTGTTCTGGAACCCCCAGGGCAAGAGAGGCAGAGGTAGACCAAGGAGCACATGGAAAAGAGAGCTGGAAACAGAGGTGAAAATGATGAGGAGAACGTGGAAAGAACTTGAGATGATGGCACGTGACAGAAGGACTTGGCATGTGTTTGTTGAAGGCCTATGCTCCTTTGGGAGTGGAGGGGTTATGAATGAAAATGAAAAATCCTAGCATAGTATTAAAAGGCAGTGCATGTTCAGGAATCCCCAAGATGAGGAGGTAGAGGGAGTCTAAAAAACACATGAAGAAGTGAACTAGAGACTTGAACTTTGTAGCATCAACCACAACAAAGATAAGAGCAATTCCCACAAATGCTGTACGAACAACCAAACCCATCTACACTGCACACAAGCTCCCAGTTCGGAAACAACATTGCTTCCCTGAAATTATAGAAAACATTCCTAGAATTGAGAGAAAGAAGAGTCAGACTGCAACAGAGAAAAACTAACGAAAAAATACATGAGAAACATCACCGAAACAACACCTGGACCCATGCATACACAGATGGATCAGCAACAGATGATGGAAGTGGAGGCATTCTTCTGAGCTTTAGCACCAGTACACACAAAAAAAGACTGTCAGTGGCAACAGGGAAATTCTCAAGTAACTTTAGAGCACAGGCAGAAGCTTGAAAACTGCATCAGAGGTTCTAATGACAAAGAAAAGCACAGAGAGACAGTCGCTTTCTTCACAGATGCACTGTCAGTAAATGCAATGCTGAAGAAACAAAGTATGCAAACTTGAATGACCTAAGAGTTGTGCTCTACAAACTATTTCAATGATTGAAAAGAGTTTTGATCCAATGGATCCTATCTCATTGTAACATCCCTGGCAATGAAAAAGCTGAAAGATTTACCAAAGGAAGGTGGAAAACTAACTCGGCCTGATACAAGCATAACTTTTGAAGAAGCAAAGAGTTTTATCAGAATCAGATACAGCAACAAATGGGATGCAGAGCATCCAGGTCACACACAAAATGATGCATGTTACCAGCTCAGCAGAAGAGAACAAGTGGTAATCTTCAGATTCTGCACAGGCCACAACATATTGGAATACCATCTATTCAACACGCTAAAGTTAAGAACTACTGATGAATGTAACTGTGGCATAGATAAAATCTACTTCAAAAATGCCCAACATATGAGCAACATATAACTGTCACCAGTACCATTCCTGGAAAAACAATGGAGATACAAATAGCCTCAAGCGGACCACTGCTTTCTTTGAAAATATTCATGCAGACGTCTGAGAGTGTACAAAGAACAACCAGAGACAGAAATGAAAGGGATAAAAAAGACATTGAGTGGATGGCACAGGATAAGAGGATGTGGCATGAATTTGTCTCCTATACTTCTTTGGCAGCTGAAGGGCACAGAAGGAATGATCATGCCTTCCACAGTGTGCACACCTGAGTGTATTTATAACAGAAATGCATGACAGTCCCATATGTCCAGATTAAAGCACCCAGATGTTTTGGCCGAGGTGTATTTAGTAAATAGTAGTAGGCACTCATGAAACGTTTTTACTGTATTAAACTAACATAGTAAATAGTAGTAGGCACTCATGAAACGTTTTTACTGTATTAAACTAACATAGTAAATAGTAGTAGGCACTCATGAAACGTTTTTACTGTATTAAACTAACATAGTAAATAGTAGTAGGCACTCATGAAACGTTTTTACTGTATTAAACTAACATAGTAAATAGTAGTAGGCACTCATGAAACGTTTTTACTGTATTAAACTAACATAGTAAATAGTAGTAGGCACTCATGAAACGTTTTTACTGTATTAAACTAACATAGTAAATAGTAGTAGGCACTCATGAAACGTTTTTACTGTATTAAACTAACACCATCAGATCATAAATATTTGACTTAAGTCAGCCTGACTGCGTTGGTCCTATTCCTTTCATTTTTACATACTTTTTTTGCTACTGTTTTCAGATGCCCATGGGATGTGTTTCAGACTTGCCGAAGCCGAGGAGAATTTGAAAGACAAGGCTCGGATTTTGTCTATGACACAGGCAAAAGTCACATACTTAGAAGAGGAGAATTCTCATTTACAAAGCGAACTTCAGACTATTACAGAGCAGAAAATTAATCTGCATAAGCAGTTTAAGAGTCATAATATAAAGGAGGTAAGTTAGCATGAATTTTCAATGGAAATAATTTATGTTCTTGATTTTTGTGAACCCTAGGATAGAAGAGGAATGACTAAGTAAGCAAGAAAGATTTTTATGTTACATAATGGTCCTTAAGAAGTATCCTTGTATCTAGTTTGTTGTGATAAGGGTAAAACACGAAGGTGTGTTAGGCTGGTTTTACAAATGCACAAAAACAGACTGACTAAAATTTGGTATAAGAAATGCGGTGCAACTAAAATTAGGAAACCAAACAATAACTTTCACCCGTGTGTTTCCGGGGCCCGAAAGGGGAGCAAAGAATAGTAACACTGTACCCTACCATGCATGTCGTAAAAAACGACTAACGAGGGTTTGGCATGGGGCTGGTTACCCCATCCCGTAAAAATCTTTTTACCAAAAAACTTCAACAAACATGGACAAGTCAAATACAGAATATAAATCAACTCAGCCGCCCAAGACAGAAGAAGGTCCTCTGGAAAGGAGGCGCATGAAGCAACCCAGAGAAAGCCAAAAGGAGTCTGGATTGCCGACTAACCTTTTTTCGTCTAGGAAAATCTCGAGGATTGGCACCTGGAATGTTCGCACTCTATATGAACAAGGGAAAACTGCCCAGGTAGCAGCAGAAATGACAAATTACAGGATTGATGTCCTAGGTCTCTGCGAGACACGGTGGAAGGGCATAGAGAGGAGGAGATTGATCACAGGAGAAATGTTGTTGTCCTCAGACTACAAAATGTCTTGGACAAAATGAAAAGAAAGGACATCACAATTTTGATGGGGGACTTAACGTGAAAATAGGAACAGACAACACCGGCTTTGAAGAAATCATTGGAAAGCATGGATTAGGTATGATGAATGAGAATGGGGAATTAGCTAACTTCTGTGGTTCAAATCAACTAGCTATAGGAGGAAGCATATTTCCACATAAAAGAATACATAAAGCAACATGGATATAACCAGACCACAGAACTGAGAATCAGATTGATCACATATGCATAAGTAAGAAGTTTAGGTCATCATTGCATAATGTAAAAGTATGTAGAGAAGCAGATGTGGTATCAGACCACTCTCTGCTGTTGGCTAAAACAAAATTAAAACTCAAGAAATTTACAACAGTATATAGCTATAGACAACAGTATAACGTGGGATATCTAAGAAATCAGAAAATAGGAGAAAAATGTTCAATCACAGTATCCAACAAATACCAAGTACTCCAACAGCTGGAAGATGAAGCAGATACGGAAGACCACTGGCAACAAGTAAAAAATATATTAAACAAGACATGTGAAGAAGTACTGAGAAAAAGAGAACATCAGCACAAAGCATTGATATCAACAGAAACCATTAGCAAGATAGAAGACAGGAAAAACAAGAAACAGTAGAATGAAAAAAAAAATATTACAAAAACACACAAATAGTAATATGTCTTACAAAGAGAAAGGACAAGAAAAATCTACGTTGCGGCCACAAGGCCTTCGTCAGGGACAGGAGGGAAAGAAAGTAAGAATTAAGTGGAGAACATGAATATAGAAATAAGAGAAAAATACTCCCTTAAGTGTTAGCACATGTTGGAGCAAAGATGGCTGCCACAAAACCGGAAAGCGGAAGTGGATAGTACAAAATAGCAAAAAATAATGAAAACAGGGAATGGAAAACGAGTGAAAAAAAAATAATAATAATAACAAGAAAAACAAGAAAGCAGATTTAAACAGAAGCTACAAAGCCAAGGCTCATGAAGTGTAGATGGAAGCAAACAAAGGAGTAAGAAGAAACATCAAAAGAGACAATCAAGTCCAACACGAAAATAAGAATCTTCAACTCAAATGTCAAGTCAGTACTATTGTATGGCTCTGAGACATGGAGAGCAACAAAAACATCAACCAAAATGCTAGACTTTTATAAATGGGTGCTTGCATAGAATAGAAGGACTGAAATGGTATGGCAAAGTCACAAATGTGGAATTGATGACAAGAACCAAACAAGTGCCAGTGGAACAAGAGTTTAGAAGAAGACGCTGACAATGGATAGGACACACATTGAGGAAACCTGTTGATAGCATTACAAGACAGTCTTTGTTCTGGAATCCACAGGGAAAGAGAGGCAGAGGTAGACCAAAAAACAAATGGAGAAGAGAACTGGATACAGAGGTGAAAATGATGAGGAAAACATGGTTCAAGCCCGAAGTATTCAAGACCTAATCTTCACACTCAGACAACTGAGTAAAAAGGCCCTTGAGTATAAGAGTGAGATCCATCTTTGTTTCATAGATCTGGAAAAGGCATTTGACAGGGTCCCCTGGAGCAAACTTTGGGACTGTTTGGCAAGGAAGAACATTCCAGCACCTCTGATTCATGCTATACAGAGCTTCTACAAGTCTTGCAGAAATTATGTGAGAACAGCAAACCATAAGTCAGAAGAGTTCAGGACCACCACTGGTGTAAGACAAGGTGATATCCTGTCACCTTACCTTTTCATACTCCTCATGGACGATGTCATTAAGGCATGTAAGGAGATAACAAGAAAGCATTCAGTGGGGTACTGGAAGATGAGACAGGTCTGTTTTTCAGAGCTGGCATTTGCTGATGATGTTGCGCTGATTGCTAAATCAGAGGCACATCTCCAATCCAACCTGCAAGTCTGGAAGGAAGAGCTGGAGAAGAGAGGGATGGTCATAAGCAGCTCTAAAACAAAATCCATGGTGATATCACGAGAATAAAGAAGACATCAGATTAAGCTGGGAGAACAGGTCCTGGAGCAGGTCGACCACTTTAAATACCTTGGCGCTATTATAGACCGAAAGGGAGGCATCAAAGAAGAGTTGGCCACTCGAAAAGCAGCAGCTGGGAGACTTTTTCAGGCCATAAATCGAGGATTCCTCAGCAAGAGAGAGGTTGGTAAGAAAACGAAGATGGCTTATACCGCTCCACCTATGTCCCAGTCTTGACATATGGATGCGAGTCATGGGCAATGACTACAACCCACAAAAGCCAGATCCAAACCTCAGAAATGAGGTATCTGAGGAAGGTGGTTGAAGTAACAAGAAGAGACATGGTACGCAACCAGAGGATACGTCAAGGCCTTAAATCCCACCCCCTGCAGACCCAAGTAGAACAGTCCCAACTAAGATGGTTTGGCCATGTCTGCAGAATGGGAGAAGATTGGCTACCACGACAAGCATGGGAAACAAAGAGCCAGGGATCCAGACCCCCAGGACGACCCAGAGTCTGCTGGGAGGACAACATTAGACAATCTTTGAAGGACCAAGGACTAGAATGGAACCAGGCCAGGAGGAAAACAGCCGATAGGATGGTCTGGCGCTCTCTCTTCCAAACCTCTACACTTCACGGTAGAAGGGGAACGACTAAGTAAGTAAAAAGAAAATATATAGTATCAGGCAAGTCATGACAAATCATTTCTTTGACCTAGTTTCACGTGTATTAGTTAACAATTCAACGTAATCCATTTTATCGTATTCTGGAAACTATCCTTGCGGTAGCCTCCTCAAGTCATAACTGGCTAAGGGAACGATGCACCTTGAGGTTACAGCCCTCAGCTGTTTTTTTTTTTGCATGACCTAGTATAGTGAAGTCTCTAACACTTCACTCCCATAAGGCAGTATCTGCTATGGGACTACCTTTACCTTTTGTTGTAATAGCTTCTGTTCACCCTATCTAAGGTGGCGCCATCAGGAGCATCGCCACTTGGTGCCTTCAGCAGCTTTATCCTCCCAGGTTGCTGGATTAATGTCTAGAGCCTTCAAGTCTCTCTTGCACACATCTTTGAACCTCAGTTGTGGTTGTCTGGCTGTTCTTTTGCCATCTGCCAGTTGTGTGTAGAAAATATCTGAGGATGTGACCATCTTCCTTGTGTTGGAAATGGCCAAACAAGCATAATTAATCTGTACTGTCTAAGCAGCGTACACGTTTTGAAGGCCAGCATGTGACAACAAAAACCTGTCCTATTCAGAAACATGGAGTAATACTAAACTAGGCATTGGGTCTACCAGAAATTTTACAACAGCATCAACTTTAATGGATAATAATGTCATTTTACAAAGTAAGAACGCAAAATAATGATACCAGTACAGTCATGTCGGTTGGTTTCAAAT
Organism: Oreohelix idahoensis; assembly: GCA_024509875.1. Taxonomy (NCBI): domain Eukaryota; kingdom Metazoa; phylum Mollusca; class Gastropoda; order Stylommatophora; family Oreohelicidae; genus Oreohelix; species Oreohelix idahoensis. Next base: position 189,090 of record JAMPIV010001467.1, read on the forward strand.
TAAATTTGTTTTTTAATTTGAAAAAAAAAAATCACTGATCATAAGTTCTCAATTATTGTTCATAGGATCCTGTGCATTGATCATATGTTCCTATTAATGCCAGTGGCATCAACGAATTAAGTGTTGATTGTCTGTTTAATGGCAAGAAATGTTATGTTGACAACCATTATTCATATGTTCACAGTTGACAATCATTTTTCATATATTCTCTTTTTCTTCTTTTCTTTGATCCTTAGCCGCCAACTGTCAAAGCAGTGAGTGGTCATCATGCCCGGTGGTGTCTTGTAGGGCATCAACAAACTGCTTTCACTTTGCTTGGTCAGCGGCCTTCCTTTGTGCAGTGCTCCAGCTCTGGTTCATTCTTTGCACCTTGGCTTCAACAGTCCTCCGCCAAGTTGTTTTTGGGCGGCCTCTCTTTCGCTTTCCTTCAGGGGTCCATAGCATAGCTATTCTTGTGATGGCATCAGGGACTCTTCTGAGGACAAGGCCAACCCAACTCCAGCATCTGCCAGCTATGATGGTGTGCATGTCCTCTTGGTTGCTCAGAGTAAGCAGTTCTTGATTGGGGATGGTATTCGGCCAAAAGATTCTGAGAGTTTTCCTTAGGCAGACTGTGTGGAAAGAGGGCAATTTCAACATTTCCTTCTCTGTTACTCTCCAGCATTCCACACCATAGAGAAGCACAGAAAGTACACAGCTCTCACATAATCTTAATTTGGTGTTTGTGCTGGACTGAGAGGACTTCCAGATGTTGTTTAGACTAACATTGGCTGTTCTCGCTTTATTCATTCTGTTGTTGATGTCTTTGCTGGTGTTACTATGCATCCTAGTTTGTAAATGTCTCTGTTCCAGCTTCTGGTTCCTTACTGTTATGGGCTCAGGATTGCCCACAAATGAGTGTCATGACCTCTGTCTTCTTTAGATTGATGTTCAGACCCACCTGCTGGCTATACTTATTCGTTGTATCTGTTTTTTTCTTGGATGTGTTGATGTGAATGTGCTAGTAGTGCAATGTCATCTGCATATTCCAGATCTTCCAGTGTAGAATCGTTGTCCATCTTGGACTGTAGTCTGGCGCATCACCCAGTCTATGACTGTCAAAAATAAAGTGGTTGATAAGGGGCATCCCTGTCATACTCCTGTCTTCCCCTCAAAAATTAGGTTGCTCTGCCCAACACTACAAGTAAAGTTAGCATAGAGGCTTTTTATGATAGAAACAATGCAGTTGGGAATTCCGTAAGCCCTCAGTATTTTCCATAGGCTGTCCTTCTGTATGTTGTCAAAAGCCATTTCATAATCAACAAAGTTAATGTATAGCTGTCTCTAACATTCCTAGCACTGCTCTATAATGTTCCTGAGGGTGAATATATGATCTGCAGATCTGTTTTTTCTGAATCCCGCTTGTTCTTTCCTCAGTTTATGGTCTACTGCTTTCAAAATTCTCTGGATAATTATCCTGCCTAGTATTTTACTGGGAATGGAGAGGAGAGTAATTTCTCTCCAGTTGTTGTAGTCTGCAAGATCGCCCTTCTTGGGCAATAAGACAGTTATTCCTTTATTCCACTCCATTAGTGTTGTCTCTGTTTTCCAGACTTGTTCAAATACTGGTTCTAATAGTTCTGTTGCTAGTTCAGGATCTGCCTTAAATAACTCAGCATTTAAATTGTCATGACCAGGAGCTTTTCCATGCTTTAACCCTTTGATACCTGTGATGATTTCTTCCCAACATGGAATGTCTGTATTTACATCTAGATCATTTTCAACCTCAGAAACATTCAGCTGCATCTCTGGTCGTTCCTTATTCAGTGTTTCTATGAAGAGCTCTGCCAATTTTGTTTCCTGCCCCTGTGTTGTGGTCATATATTCTCAATTATTCACATATTTCCAGTAATTGTTATACAGAATCGACATCATTGGACTCTGGGCAAACCCATAGGTGCTCAGTCTTCCTCAGTATATGTCGAAGAGTGTTAATGCTAACTGTTCCTGTAGCTCGCTGGTTGTACACATAATGGATGCATCCTCTCATACATCCATCTCTGCTAGCCTTATGTTTGATGCCAAATTCTTAACCTTGATGATTCATCTATTGCAGTGTCATTCTCTAACAGGTGATCATTAATTGTTCTCAGTATCACTCCCTTATCCATATCCAGTGTCCTCACTGTTGGTGCTCTTGATGCTAGTCTGTCAGCTCTCTCATTACCGCGTACCCCTGCATGAGCAGGACAGTAGATCCACACCAGCTCCTGCAGATTTGAAGCTTCTATGGAGGTCTTCCATTCGGCCGTAGCCAACTTTTTTGAACCTTTCAAAGCATGGACTAAGAGTCTGACACAATGACTACCTTTGTTAATGAAGTTTCAGTCAGCCACCTTAAGGCTGCAGTAGCTGCCTCTACCTCCATTCTCATGCTGGAAGTTGTTATCTTGTAAGTCCCACTATGTTTGGTGACGATTCTGCCCTTTACCCTAGCAGAAAAGCTCTAACCTGATTTCTCACCATGGATCACAGACCCATCTGTACGCACAATGGCATTTCTTGCTCCCATCACATATCTGGATCTAATCAACATCACTCCAAGCATTTACCTCATTGTTACAGTGGGGGTATCTCACGTACAGCCCAAGACTATACACATCTCTTCATTTTGAATGCGTTCTAGTCATTCACACTGTGTTACTCACAGCGTGAATATTCCCACCCATACTCAATGACCGATATGAATAGCTGATGATAAAGAAGAAATAGTAATCTCTGCTCCAGCCATTATTTTCAGGGCTGCCAGACCTCTCCTGCATTTCTGTATGATGTGATCAACATGGTACATCTACGATAGCCCGCGATTGAACGTAACTCCAAGGTATTTCAGCTTTTCTTGCGTTTCAATTTTCTGTCCATTCATAGTAATATCTGGGAGATGTGTTTTCACTATGAAGTTGTTCAAGGAGCACCACATCATGCAGGTCTTGTTGTGATTGACTGGGAACCAGTTTCCTCGCACCATTTAAACACCTGTAGCGTCCCATGTATGCTATTTACCATTCCCTGTCGGTCAGAGCCAATCCTGTAAATGAGTACGGTATGTCATCAGCAAAAGTCAATGTTCGTCCCAACCCAGTTGGTTGAATGGTCGCTACTTTTCTTCTCTTCTTCTTCCGTCCTTAGCTACCGACCATCAAAGCAGTCAGTGGCCATTACGCCTAGTGGCGTCTTAGGGCAACAGCAGATAGGTTTTCTTTGCCATTGTTTCCCATCACGCCTAGTGGCGTCTTTAGGGCAACGGCAAATCAACCCATTTGCTGTTGTTTCCGTAATCGAAGTGACTGGCAAACGGGTGATCAGCCCGTAGCCAGGTCGCTACTTTTGCTGTACATATATTAAACAGCACCGATGATAGTGGAGAACCCTGGGGTAGTCCTGGACAAGTGCGCATTGGGTCTGATGTCTATGTTCCCAAGCGAAATGCCACTGATCTCTCAGTTAACGCAGCTGCTATCCATCTTGTTAGCCAGTTGACAATTCTTATATATTTGTTCCTACTTAACAAACATTATTCATATGTTCCCAGTTTAAGAACCATTGTTCAGATGTTCCAAGCTGACAACCATTATTGGTATATTATCATTTGGCAGCAAATTATTCGTATATTTTTAGTTGGTAGTCATTATTCATATGTACCCTGTTGACAATCATGTTTCATCTATTCCAAACTGACAACCATTCTTCATGTGTTTCAAGCAATGTCATTCACATCAATTGGTTCATTGTTCGTTGTTTATTTACAAGCAAGACATTTTTTTTGGCAAGTAATTTATGATTTTTCCAAGCTGATATTTGTATGTATCACTTGCTTTCCAGCCAACACACGTGATGTCTCCTGTGGATCACACAGCAAGATCCAGTGGATTTGGAAGTAGCCAATCAGCAGTGTGCGATTCAGTCAGTCAGCTGGATGTGTTAAGTCAGTGTTGGCCATCACACATAGATCCTCCTGCCAACTTTCGGAGAACTAGTTTTAGTGGCGGAGATGTTGAAAGAGAGGGTAAAATAGTTTTAAACAGCATTACAGACAGTAACAGAGATGAAGGTGGTGCCGGTGATTCAAGAATTATTGCAGATTATCCAAAAGTTGGAAGTAGGCATTTTTTGCATATGACCAGCGATGGCAAAGGAAGTGGGAGTTTCTATTTCGACGGAGATGAATTTGAGGCATGAGAAATGACGCTTCTTGGATGTTGGATACATTTATGGTGATTGGAATTAAGGGGCTTCATGAAGATGGTAAAAATCAGAGATGTGGTGTAAAACAAAACTTCCATGTGATTGAATGCATGATGTGTGAGAAGTGGATTCCTCTATAATGATAGAGACATAGTTAAGACATTCAAACATAGGACTTCTGTGATAATAAAGAAATGATTATTTATGTAGTGCTTTAGAAATAATGAATATATGATTAAATATGCAGTTTTTATGTTAGAGAAATAAAGCATGTCTACAATGATGGAATAAATTGGAAGCACGTGAATGTGTGAAATGAAGTAACAATTTACCTAAACTTAACCACATATCATTATATTTCAAGCCACATTTGCTCCACAAATTTAATTTTATATTGCCACAGTTATTATACATATACTTTAATCCTGCATTTATATTTCATTTTTTTAAATGAATTTAAAATATTGTTTTCTTATAAAAATTGAATTTTTTTAAAAAAATTATTCAATCATTATTATCCTGTTTTCCTTTATTTGCCCCTTGCAGTCACCACTTCGGTTAACCCCCTTGCAGTCACCACTTTGGCTAACCCCCTTGCAGTCACCACTTTGGCTAACCCCCTTCCAGGAAGCCTGCACCAAATTATTTGTGCAGTGGTGGTTTCTGAAGCAACTTGTTTTACCTTGTGAAGTTGCCAGACTCATGTTTAATGTCTATTAGTTGTCTCCTATGACATGCCCACGAGTGTTGTAGTTCTATTCTTTTTGTTTTGTCTCTTCAGGGACCTCTATTTATACAGAGGGCTATATTATTCAATGCATAGGTAATATAATAATAATACGAGGGGCGGTCAAAAAGTAATGCCTTGTAATTTTTAATTTCATTCAATAGGCAAGAAAACAGATAAAATTCAAATTGAAATGTAGCCCCAAGTCTGAACTTCAAAAATTTATTTCTCAATGTAGTCTCCGTTATTTATTACAGTTTTTGTCCATCTTCTCACAAGGGCATGTATCCCCGCGCGGTAAACATTTGTGTCCTTTTTCCTAAACCACTGGCGTACGGCGCGTTTAAGGGTCTCGGTGTCCTCAAAGTGATGTCCGCGAAGATCTTCTTTCAGTGGTCCAAACAGATGGAAGTCAAAAGGTGCAAGATCGGGACTGTAAGGGGGATGTGGTAATAATGTCCAGCCAAATTCTGCAATCGCATCAATGGTGCGTTTAGCGGTGTGTGGCGCTGCATTATCGTGCAACAGTAGTGCAGTTCTCTGATCTTTTAATGGCTAAAGTCGCCGAAGACGACCTCTAAGCTTCTTCAAAGTTTCAATGTAATTGTCTGCATTCACCGTGTTTCCCTGTTCCAAGAAGTCGAGAAGAATCACACTCTTCTCGTCCCAAAACACGGAGGCCATAACTTTCCCTACAGATGGTGAACTTTTGAACTTCTTTCTTGTCGGCGATGTTGTCTGTCTGTCAACATTCTGGGTACTCACCATTCACAAACTTTTGAATAACCCAGGTCTTTAATGATGTTCTGGACACTGCCTTTACTAATGGACAACATGGAAGAAAGTTCATCCAGTGTTACCCGACGGTCACCATGAATGATGCCATCAACTCGATGAATGTTGTGTGGAGTCACTGCGGTAGACGGACGGCCAGTCCGCTTTGCGTCAGCCATTGAGGATTGACCTACTTCAGCTTCATCACAACGATGTACCCAACGTCGGACAGTGCTAACATCCACTGTTGAATCTCCATAAACATTCTTCAAACGTTCGTGGATGCAAATTGGGGTCTCGCCTTCAGCATTGAGGAATTCTATGACATAACGTTGTTTTAACTGAACGTCTTTGGCAGCCATTTTTAAACTGTTACAGTGGTGCCACCTGTTACTGAAACAGGTTGGTAATGCTATACAGTGCAGAAGAGTGTTTGAGGAATCCTGCTAAATTTACAAATTGCACACCGATGCAGTATTTACATACATAAAAAATAGGAGACATTACTTTTTGACCTTCCCTCGTATTACACATGAAGTATTGTAAGGAAGTAGTTTTTATTTAATGGGCATGGTAATTATGTAGTGGTTTGTTTTTTTTAAATCATGGAATGTAGGCCAGGGATTTGTCATACCATTTCAGTCCTTCTATTCTATGCAAGCACCCGTTTATAAAAGTCAAGCTTTTTCGTTGTTGTTTTTGTTGCTCTCCAAAATGTGGAATTGATGACAAGAACCAGCCAAGTGCCAGTGGAACAAGAGTTGAGAAGAAGATGCTGGTGATGGATAGGACACACATTGGGGAGACCTATTGATAGCATTACAAGGCAGTCCTTGTTCTGGAATCCACAGGGAAAGAGAGGCAGAGGTAGACCAAAAAACAAATGGAGAAGAGAACTGGATACAGAGGTGAAAATGATGAGGAAAACATGGAAAGAACTTGAGTGGATGGCACAGGACAGGAAGACTTGGCATGTGTTTGTTGAAGACCTATGCTCCTTGGGGAGCTAAAGGGTATTGATAAATATATGGCATTACGAGATATATTGTAAAATGACCACCACTGTTCAGTAACTTTTCTCTGTTTGCTTATATATCTACATCTCTTTCTATCATAAACTTGGCAGTTTGTCTCAGGATTCTCATATCGCCATAGAGTTTGTCACATTTAGATACTACCGTAAAATCTTGCGTATAATACGCACTCGTGTATAATACGCATGCTTGATTTATCCCAAAATTTTCTGGTAAAATGGAAATTCGTGTATAATATGCGCCATAATTTTTCAAGATTTTATTTTATGAAACATTTGTTAAAAAACTGAAAGTAAAATAACAAACAGAAATAGGTACGCAACACCTACATTTTAGGTACTTTGGACTGAAAGACCATGTCACTTCATAAAACGATAAGCCCATCCATATGACGCTTTAAATGATGTTGTGCCTGTACGAGATTCTTTAAACACCGATGCCTTGTTGCCTTCTATCCACTACCCACTCCAATAATGTTTTTTCTAGGTCTGGAAGATCTGGTGGTGACCCACGATTCGCCTTCTTTTTACTAGGCAACACTTGCAGCACCTCTTTGTTTTTTCGCCATAATCAAATGTTACACTCGTTAATGGAAAAATGTCGACTTGCTGCCCGATTGCTGTTAGATTCTGCATATTTTACCACTAAGAGCTTTTCTGGTGCAGTATAACATTTTCTCGAATTCATTTTTAGGGCTCAAAATAATAAAACGACAAACTTCACAACCAAGCTTAATATCAAAACGGATTGAAGACCAAGAGTGCTAAATGCGTTTTGCGACAATGAGTGACACATAAGAAAACACACGGCACATTCAATTTCGCGCCATTTTCACTGTTAAATTGTGAGAAAAACTTGACAGACTTTCCAATGTAGGTTACTTTTGAAATCGAAAATGACGTATTTGTTAGTACTCGCGTATAATACGCACCCGAGTTTTAGCGGGCAAAAATGAGTAAAAATTGTGCGTATTATACGCGAGATTTTACGGTAAAGACAATTAATGATCATCTTTTAGAGCAGTGGTTCTCAACATGGGCAAAATGCATGTGTATATATATATATATATATATATATACTGAAGCACATTAAAAACGCACCACCTGTATAATCCAGGAACAGAGTGTGACATGTAAATATAAGTATTTACAAGTTTACATATTTGGAATCTCTTTTCATTTTCCTATGAATCCATAAAAAAAAAAAAAAAGGTAAAGGAACCCGTTACACGCCCATTGAGGCATATTGGGAATATGGTGTTAGGCCCATATTATCTTGACCGTCGGCACACGAGGGGTGATGTGGTCGGCATCACGCCGGCCGCCTTAACCTTCCCAGAGTAGCTCTGGTACCCATTTGGGGCTGGGTCGACCCAGGAGCCGTTTGTGGCCTAAAAATTTTCCGCCTCATCTGGGGATCGAACCATAGACCACTGCGCTAGGAAGCCAGTGCACTAACCACTATGCTACCGCGGCTCCATGCTGGTCATTAATTTGTACATTTGATTGTTATGAAATTTATTGCATTCTGTGCAGGCAAGGGAGAAAACCAAAAATGCAACCAATAAAAAAACTCATTCACACTATCCTCAGTATCTGGTATGTCCACCGTGTGCTTGCAAACAAGCTTGGCAGCGGCTCCGCATGGAACGCACAAGTCTCTGAAGGAAATTCCGGGCAATCAAGTCCCATTCACGTGTAAGAGCAGCTTTGAGCTGTTGCAGATTAGCTGGAGAACCTTGCCTGTAGACTCTGCGTCCAAGCTCGTCCCACAGATGTTCTATAGGGGACATGTCTAGTGATAGGGCAGGCCAATCAATCATCACAATGTTCTGCTGCTGTAGATATTGCTGCGTAATGCATGTGGTGTGCGCACGTGCGTTACCCTGCTGGAGAAGCTGCAAGTCTGGATAATTTGTGAACGCAGGAGCAACCAATGCATCCAGAACCTCATGTCGATATGTCACAGCATTAACATTTCCATGGAAGACGTGAAGAGGCAAGCGATGGTGAAAACTGAAACCTCCCCAAATGTGAATACTGCCATCTCCAAATCGGTTGTGCTGACGAACACAGCAATCTGCAAAGCGCTCTCCACACCGTCGCCAAATCCGCATACATCCATCAGCAAAGGATATGTTGAATCTGCTCTCGTCTGTGAATAGGACAGCATTCCACTGCAGTCTAGTTCATCTGACATGTTGCTCTGCCCATTGCAGGTGCTGCTGACGATGTCTGTGAGTCAAGTTTGGCCCAACATAAGGTCGTCTTGCAGTAAGGCCTGTATCTCTGAGTCGTCGTATGACTCATTCGAGAGACTTGCCCACGTCTACCCACTATTGCTCTTGCTGTTTGACTTGCCGGAAGAGAACGATTCCTTAGGTGACTCAGCACAATATGACGATCTTGCGCAGAGGTAGTAACTCGTGGTTGGCCACTCCGAAGTCTATCCTGGGCTTTGCCAGTGGTTCCGTAACATTCATTGAGACGTACAATAGTGCTGTGGTGGCAATTCATCCTTCTGGCAATGGCCCGCGAGCTCATTCCGGTCTCCAACATACCAATGGCTCGTTGGCGGTCGTTTTCAGATAGTCGTGGCATTTTAAGCACATGTACTGGGTGTTTTGTCTCAACAGCCTTTTTATACCGAGTATACTGCCACAACGCGTACACATTTTCAGGGTCATAGCTGTTGGGAATCATGTAGCACGTGTAACTTTCATTGTTTTCATGAAGTCTGTACACAAACCCGTGTGTTGAATCATGCACTTTCCATTCCAGCAACCATTCGCTCTCTACCTCATGACAAACACGGGGAAAATCCATTCCCACACTTTTTTTTTCCAGCTTCTCGGCATCAGTATATATAATAGTGGTGCATTTTTAATGTGCTTCAGTATATATATATATATATATATATATATATATATATATATATATATATATATATATATATATATATATATATATATATATATATATATATATATATATATATATACGAGGCGTGTTCAAATGAAACCTGTCCCAGTGGCTTTATAACAAATATATGTAAGGTACATCAGCAGGAGTAGTAGAATTAAATACAGCAATTGTTATGAAGCAAGTACTCACTGGGATTCTTTAGAAATAGTCACCATAGGCATTCAGACACGCATCCCACTGCATGGGTAGACGGCGGATGCCGTCCGAGAAAAATGACTTTGGTTGCTTACTGAACCATTTGGTCACCGAGGCCCTGACGTCTGCATCGGAGTTGAATCGTTGTCCCTTTAGAGACTTTTTTAAGGGTCCGAACAAATGAAAGTCACATGGTGACAGATCGGGGCTGTAGGCTGGGTGTGGCAGAACTTCCCACCTTTTCCTTGCTAACGCTTCCTGCACAATGTTCGCAACATGTGGACGAGCATTGTCGTGCAACAGAATCACACCACGCGAAAGCATGCCGTGTCGTTTATTCTTGATGGCTGTATGCAGGTTGTCTAGTGTGTCTTTGTAGCGGATGGCATTGATATTCAAGCCAGGCTCTTTAAAGTCAACCAATAGAAGCCCTTCATGGTCAAAAAATGTGGTCAGCATAACCTTACCGGCGGAAATCCGTGACTTGAATTTTTTGGGTTTTGGTGATCCGGGATGTTTCCATTGCATGCTCGTTGTTTTGCTGCACGACTCAAAGTGGTGGCACCACGACTCATCGCCTGCCACTAAGCGCAACAGAAATGCATCACCCTCCTCTTCGTAACGCAGCAGGTGGTTCAAACTCCACCCCATGCGTTCTTCCTTATGGCGATGGCTTCTTCTGTCGCAACAATATGCACCTGACCTGGCCGCGGAAGATCTTTCGTTAACTGACGTCCTTCTCAAAACATTCGTGCCGTGTCTTTCACTGTAGTCTTAGACACACTTTTGTCACCATACACTGCTTTCATTCGGCGATGAATGTCGACTGGGTGACATCCTTCGGCTGTTAGGAACTGGATCACTGCTCGCTGATCGACCTTGGACGGATTCCATATCACACCGGCCATTATTTTAACGGTCTGCAGCACAAACAATGAATACTAGGAGAACGAACACTTACACACTTGTACATTCATATGTGCTTAATACATCAGATGTGACGTCATCATGCTCCTCCTACAAATGTCCACTTCACGCAGCACGGGCGGGTTTCATTTGAACACGCCTCATGTATATATATATATATATATATAGTTGTCTAGCCACCTTTGATTGAGTCGATCCTTATTGACCCAAGGTAGGAGCGCATGATCAATAAAAAGAAAGCCATATTGTCTGTCTGAAAAAATCTGTGTGTGTGTGTGTGTGTATATATATATAGTTCAAATCTTGTATGAGTTTCTCTCCAAGTGCAGTCTGGTTATACTTTACTGCATTTACTCTCACAATATTTGTCTTTTCTCTGTGGTTTTCAGAACTTCTCATACAACAACATCTCATATTCAGACATGAGAAAGTCCTTTGAAAAGGGAGTTTCATTATCATAAGTTGCCATCTCCACTTCAAAGGTCGGCTGCTATGGATCTCCAACAACTCCTGTCTCTCATCTTGATGGTGCACTCTGATAGACTCTTTCCTGTCTGCCTCTTGATGTTATCTTCCCACTTATAATCCTGTCTTCTTCCTGCATGCTTGCCTCAACTCTTCCTTGTATTATGGTCTTTAGCAAGGTGTTATGTCTTTTCACATGGCCAAAATATTGTTTTCTTCATTCCATGAGATGTGCCCCATTCTTCTATATGTACCTTGTATATATATATCCAAATCTCAATTCTTTCCTCTAATTGCTTGTTCATTGTCCATGTTTCTATACCGTACAATAAAGAATATATATATAACATTTGATGATTCTCAGATTGAATTTGTGAGTTAGTTGTTTCAATCAATCAATACCCTTTAGCTCCCTGAGGACCATAGGATTCAACAAACACATGCCAAGTCTTCTTGTCCTGTGCCATCTGCTCAAGTTCTTTCCATGTTTTCCAAATCATTTTCACCTCTGTATCCAGCTCTCTTCTACATGTGTTTTTTGGTCTACCTCTACCTTTCTTTCCCTGTGGATTCCAGAACAAGGACTGCCTTGTAATGCTATCAACAGGTCTCCTCAATGTGTGTCCTATCCACCGCCACTGTCTTCTTCTCAACTCTTGTTCCACCGGCACTTGTCTGGTTCTTGTCATTAAATTCACATTTGTGACTTTATCATACCATTTCAGTCCTTCTATTCTACGCAAGCACCCGTTTATAAAAGTCTGTAGCTCTCCATGTCTCAGAACCATACAATAGGACTGACTTGAAATTTGAGTTGAAGATTCTTATTTTCGTGCTGGACTTGATTTCTCTTGTTCTCCATGTTTCCCAATGCAATGAAAGCTCCTCTTGCTTTTTGTATTCTTATTTTGATATCATTGTCCCTCCAACTCTGTCTATAGTACTGCCAAGATATCGATTCTACATTCTTTAGTGGTACTTCTTCAAGTTCAACCTTGTTATCATTTCTTGCATTTATTCTCATAATGTTTGTCCTTTCCCTGTGTATTTTCAGGCCCACTTGTTGTGACCTCTCATCGAGAATTTTCATTTTCTCTTGCATCTGATTAAGTTATGGGACAGAAGAGCCAAGTCATCTGCAAAATCCAGATCATCAAGATGTTTAGCCAGATTCCACTGGATTCCATTTCTGTTGTGTGATGTCAATGTTTTCATAACCCAATCTATTGCAAGTAACACAAGAAATGGAGACAAGAGGCATCTCTGTCTCACTCCCGTTCTAATCCTAAATGGTTCTGTAAGTTGTCCTTCATGAAGAACTCTAAATAAATATTAGACAAACATAAAGGTGTGTTTTCAGGCACTCGTAAGAAATAAAAGAAGTAGAAAACTAGACAACAGAAAAACAACAGACTTGAGTGGCTTACCCAGGACCTTCCGTGCAACAACCCCGCCTAGCTATGCAAGCGAATCACACTATCCTCCCTGCCATCTAGGCATCACAAAAAGGATGCTTCGATGACGGGTCATTAGTGCGACCCGCAACACATAACACCGGTAATTTACCATGGGCAGTCCAGCCTATTAATGACGCAATCACTTCTGTTGTTCCTCTATTATACAGTATAGGTCAGACTTACACAAGACAAAGACCTTAATACTGTGTCTAGTAAATGATAGAAGTCTAAGAACAGTAAGTACAGGACAGAGGTAGGTTTTGGTATTGTATAAACATTAATAACACATAAGGAAGGGAAACCCGAGGCCTGTAAACAGTAAATAAATATTAGACAAACATAAAGGTATGTTTTCAGGCACTCGTAAGAAATAAAGAAGTAGAAAACTAGACAACAGAAAAACAACAGACGTGAGTGGCTTACCCAGGACTTGAACCCAAGACCTTCCATGTGACAACCCCCCCATTATTCTCAATGTGGCTATCTGGTCTGTCAAAAACCTGCTTGTTCATCTCTCAGTTGCTTGTCTATGGACTCTTTTAATCTCTCAAGGATGATTTTGTTTAATACTTTTCCTGGCACTGATATTAACATTATTCCTCTATAATTTGTGCACTCTTGTAAATTTCCCTTCTTATGCAACTTGACCAGATAACCTTCCTTCCATTCTGCTGGTATTTCCTCTCTCTCCCAGACTTTGCCAAGTAGTTTGTATAATATCTCTGTAGAGGAACCAATATCTGTTTTGATGGCCTCTGCTGGAATTCCATCTGGACCAGCTGCTTTTCCATCTTTCAGAAGCTTTATGGCTTTCTTTATTTCTTCTCTACTTGGTCGTTCACAGCTGATTAGCTGCTCATCTTCTGCTGGCTGGAAGTCTGGGGGATTAGTTGCAGCTAGTCTATTGAGAAGTTTCTCAAAATGTTCTGTCCATCTCTTCATTTGTTCTTGAAGCAATTTTCCATTCTTATCATTTATGAGACCATTTGCTTGCTTATATTTCCCTGTTAGCTTCTTTGTGTTGTTGTACAGGTCCCTCATATTTCCTTTGGCTGCAGCTTTCTCTGCTTCCCTTGCCAACTCTTCAATATACTTCCTCTTGTCTCTTTCGATGTTTCTTCTTAGTTCTTTGTTTGCTTCTATGTACACTTCATGAGCCTTGGCTTTGGAGCTTCTGGTTTTGCTTCTGTTTAAATCTGCTTTCTTGTTTTTCCTGTCTTCTATCTTGGGAATGGTTTCTGTTGTTATCCATGCTTTGTGCTGATGTTCTCTTTGTCTCAGTACTTCTTCACATGTCTCGTTCCATATATTTTTTACTTGTTGCCAGTGGTCTTCAGTATCTGCTTCATCTTCCAGCTGTTGGAGTACTTGGTATTTGTTGGATACTGTGATTGAAAATTTGTCTCTTATTTCCTGATTTCTTAGATATCCCACATTATACTGTTGTCTAAAGCTATATACTGTTGTAAATTTCTTGAGTTTTAATTTTGTTTTAGCCAACAGAAGATGGTGGTCTGATACCACATCTGCTCCTCTAAATACTTTTACATCATACAATGATGACCTAAACTTCTTATTTATGCATATGTGATCAATCTGATTCTCTGCTCTGGTGATATCCATGTTGCTTTATGCATTCTTTTATGTGGAAATATGCTTCCTCCTATAGCTAGTTGATTTGAAGCACAGAACTAAGCTAATAGTTCCCCATTCTCGTTCATCACACCTAATCCATGCTTTCCCATGATTTCTTCAAAGCCTGTGTTGTCTGTTCCTATTTTCACATTTAGGTCCCCCATCAAAATTGTAATGTCCTTTCTTTTCTTTTTGTTCAAGACATTTTGTAGTCTGGTGTAAAAGTCTTCTTTCTCAGATTCTTCTTTATCATTTGTTGGTGCATAACATTGGATGATGTTTATATTTACTTTCTTTTTGGCTGATTTAATCTTTGCTGTTATAATTTGGGGTCCCATTGCTTCCCAATCTATAAGTGCCAAATATATTTAGACACTTCCTGCTGGATTTGCAAGACATTGGAACAGGAAAGGCAAAATATCAACTGCAATATCTTTAAGGTAGAAATGAATTTCGGAAATCTGACTGGCATTTAGTGCCCCACCCTCAAACTACAAAAGTTCATAAAACAACAAATCAAAACAATTCAAACATTTAACAATAAGGTTGGTCCCTGAGCTTTACAGATCTGCCTGCTTGCCTATCCATTCATTGTACTTTAGAAGGCTTACGCTTCCTGAAAGCTAGGGAGAGAAGGGAGCAAAAAAAAAAAACACTCAGGTAAATAAAAAAAAAAGACTAATAATATCCGAAGCTCACAAAGAAGGCACGCATCCTTTGATCTTCAGAGATGAGGACAAATAAGAGGACAGGAAGATAATTAGGAATGCTAGAGGGAGCCACACTGGTGTAATGGTTACCACACTGCGCTGGTGATCGGGTGATCCAGGTTCAATCCCGGGCGAGGACATTTGTAGCAGTGTCATCGACCAGGGTATGGACTGGAATAATTCGAGCCCTGGCGAAGACATTTGAAAGCGTGCCGTCGACCAGGGACTGGAATAACCCGAAAGGCTCCTGAATCGACCCAGCTCTAATGGGTACACTCCGAAGATGGCGAGTATCTGCCTGAATGGTGAGAGGACACGTCAGCGTACAGGGACAATAGGATACTCGCGTGAAAATCAGTCTCAGGTTAGACTTACTAACAGGAGATTTCACCTCGAGTTATAGCGGCCGTACTTTTAAAAAAAAAAGGACCTCTGGTGCAGAGAAGAAGGTTGTACATACTATAAATGAAGACCTATGCAACACAGGGAGAGGTAGGGTATGACAGTTATAGTGACAGCCACAACAAACAGCATAAAAGAACAACTTTTTCGTAAACTGCCTCTATATTTTGTATACAGTTCTCATCTGAGAAGACAAAGACTATAATCCCAAGTGGTACAAACAATGGTGATCTCGTGTATCATGATAATAGACAAGATGTCTAGGTATTGATCAGCTAGTCTTCAGCAGGACTGCATAATAGAAAATGCGATGCCAAAAAAGACACAGCTGAGCCACTAAACAAAGCAATAACCTCAACAATAAGTGTAAAAGCATCACCAGGAACCATACATACAGCACACACAGTCAAGTAACACATCACAAAACATCCTGAAATAACTTTATTATTATCATGATCACATATACCATCAAAACAATGATGGGAGAAGAATTAAAGCCAACACCTTACTTTCAGCATCTGCAGCACATTTAGAAGACTGAGAGTGGGAAAAGGTAATCAGTGCAATTTGACATTTACATTACAGCTCTTTAATCACAATATATTTTGTAAATCTACCAGAGGGTTGATCAGGTGTTGATTAATTTGTAGTGTCAAAAGTTTACAATCATACGAGGTGTGTCCAAAAAGAAACCAAACTTCTTAAATAGGGCGCCAACGAGCCAACACAGCAGACTCGCGATAGTGGTGGTGTGTAGCGGTGACTTTGAGCTTTAGCCTCTTACTTGCTTGATCACGCCACGTGAATCAGTCATCGAGTACATGCAGTAGAGTGAAGTTATCTCCTGTGCCTTTTGCGATTTTTACGGATTGAAATATGAAGGATCTTGAAGAGCAACGTGTTTCCGTGAAATTATGTGTGAAGTTGGCAAAAACTTTTACCGAGACTTTTCAGATGTTGCAGCAAGCTTATGGAGAGGATTGTTTAAGCCGCACACAGTGTTACGAATGGTACCAACGTTTCAAATCGGGCAGAACGTCCATCAAAGACGACCCCAAAACTGGACGGCCTTCCACTTCAACGGACGACGATCACGTTCAGAAAGTGCGTGCTTTGATTCTTGAAAATCGTCGCCTAACTGTCCATGAAGCTGCTGAAGAAGTTGGCATTAGTAAAAGTTCGTGTCACCCAATTTTGACTGCAAAACTGCAGATACATCATGTTGCTGCAAAATTTGTGCCACGTCTCTTGACAGAAGAGCAAAAAGCAAACCTTGTCACAGTCAGGAGTTGTTAGATCGTTCGAATTCTGATGAAAACTTTCTGAAACATGTCATAACAGGTGATGAAACATGGGTGTGCAGGTACGATATGGAAACAAAAGTGCAATCATCGCAGTGGGTGGGGAAATCGTCGCCGCGACCAAAAAAAAGCACATCAGAGTCGATCAAAAGTGAAAGTGATGTTGATCGTCTTTTTTGATTGGAAGGGCATCGTTCATCATGAGTTTTTTTTGACAAAGCACGGGATGACTCTAGTCCCACAGCCACCCTACTCTACAGATTTGGCTCCTGCGGACTTTTTATTTTATTTCCGAAGTTGAAATCCACCCTGAAAGGTCGCCGATTTCAAACGATAGAAGAGATAGAAGAAAATTCGCTACGAGACCTACGCACTATTCCACAAAACGAATTCCAGGATGCGTTCCAGAAATGGAAAACACGTTGGGAGCGGTGTATAAGTAGAGGAGGGGTATATTTTGAAGGAGACAAGTCTGATTAAGTTATAAGCATATTAATAATTTTTTTTTTTTGTTTTAAAGTTCGGTTTCTTTTTGGACTGCCCTTGTATAACAAATAAAAATGCCTGCTTGTTGCGCACATATGTGTCGCACAGATTACAAATTTATGATATGACTAGTTGATATGAAAAAGAGATTACTTTTGTTTCAGTCAAAGTTATATCACCCATGATTTGATTTATACTCTTAATTATATGAGTGATCTCTCTTGAATATATATTGATTTGGCGTATGAATCTAGATTCATGCATTTCGCATTTTGTGATAGCCAGAAAATAGATTGGTCTTGTTCAATATGTTTATGGCCTGAATTTATATGTATTACTTGTCTAGTGCAAGAAGATTCGGTCTTATATTGTATATCTTTGTATGTTTAGGTCGGACTATATTCTTTGTGCTGAACTCTGGGGCAGGTATTCGTTTTTCGAGGCATGCGTAGTGAGTCTCGACGAAGCCGCCTGAATATGGCTGTGTGTGTTTTTTGGGCTGGTCCTGTAAAATGGTTGAAAGTGATCTGTGAATGATCTTTCAGAAGGAGATTGTGTCTCTGCGAGATTCTATTGTCAGAGATTCTCCTCATGTACTTTATTGTGTTTAATTCGGACTCCAGGTAATACCAGACCCTTTAATGATCTCCATTACGTTAGATCTAGATCAGCGGTGGCCAAACTACGGCCCGCGGGCCAGATTCGGCCCGCCAACCAGTTTTGACCGGCCCGCCAACCTGTTTTGGCGGCCTCTTATTGTTGATTGAAGCCACACTCTTCACAATGAAATAACACACAAACGTATGTTTGAAATAAATAATTACATGTTATATTACAAATTACAAAACAAATTAAAACAACAGATTCATTATATATATATTTTTTAACAGTAATTTCAGTCCAGAGACTGGTATACATGTCTTGGCAGATGTGCAGTACAGTAGTTCCTTTGCTTTCTGTACGTGGTTCATTATATATGTAAAACTAAATCTTAGAACGTTATTTTTTAAGGATTTTATAGGTCTGGCCCTCTGGTGTTACCCTTTACCATAATCTGGCCCTCGGCCAACCTTAGCTTGGCCACCACTGATCTAGATGAACATCGGGTTACCGAGCATCTAGAATCGTTTGTATATTGACGAAGATGACAGGTTATCTTACAGCTCTTGTGACTTACATGAAGCAACCCTATTGATATAGAAGTGTATGGAAACTCTATGAGAATATTTAATCCATATTACGAATTAACTTCGGCCCATCATTTATCCTTCTTCTGAGTGAGTGAGCGAAACTCAAGAAGGTGGCCATTTTGGATTACTGTCATTACAATGGATCACTGTCAAGAGAACGGAATATTTATCCTACTATCGGATAGTGGTACGGAGATCTTGCTATGATGGAAAACCCACTATCGTGGTTTAACATTATTGTATAAACATCTGATATATACGCTTAAGAACTTAACGAAGAAAAAGGGTTCGGCCAGTGAACTCTTATCCATGTCTACATATTCACCTCCACTGATGCGTTCAGTCAGTGGAAGTATAAGGCGATAATACACCACAACATTGAGGGTTCTACTCATATCGTCTATTGTATTTATGCTATACGAAATGATGTTTGATGTTGCCACCTACTATTCAAATACCATGATTTACTGTGTCAACATGTACCTATGACTTTATCCGTTCTGTCCAAGTGTGTGCGTCCTAATAAACAGTACGAAAAGACCACAGCAGTCTGTATCGGTGACTTATAGCTATGAGTGAATGAGTGCCTTATACTGGTCAACATACGAACATTCCACCATTCGCACAACTAACACGTTACACTCTCACTCCATATCTGCATAACCCTGCGTCGGTTGAGTTGACCTTTGCTCCACCTGCAGCACCCATCATATTCACCACTGGTGTGCGTAAGGAGAAGATACAGAAGAAGTCACACAATCTTTACAGAGTACCAGTATTTTTACACTGCTATGACTAAATTTTTCATCTGGAAGTGTTCTTGTGGGCGATTAAATATATCTTGCTGTAAATTCCCTAAATAAATTAAGAGAAAACTGTCAAATATGTATCAAGGATTTGGAGAAAATGACTGCTTTGTTACACCGTTTTATTTAAAAATAGAAAACTCAGTTACTGAATTTCACTTACAAGATGAACTCATTGGTATGTGTATGGATCATGAAGCTATATTGTTATAAAATAAAAGCTTCTGTGACCCTTGGAGCAATGTAAATTCCACAATATACCCCAAGTGTTGTTCTATTTCTACATACATTCATACAAATTTGAAGCTGGTTTTAGCCATGCTGATGCAATTTTATAAAAGCAAAGGAACAAAATGAACCTGGAAGAGCATGGTGACATGACTAATCCTCACCAAATGTCAATGCCCTTGTTAATGCTCAGCAGCCACATCCTTTCTATTAATAAATTTAACCAGCTGAATAAAAATAAATGTAACCAGTTCAATAAAATGGTAATGTTAATTTATTGTGCCTCTATAATCACTTCCTTATTTTACTTGTTTATCTTTTGTCAGGGGTTGAGATCAAGGATTCCATGGAGGGGTTAGGACTCAAAAAATGTTTGGGATCCCCACTTGAAACTGATGCGCGGAATGAAAACTCATCTATCTTAAATACTTCCTATGATGATTTGATGTATTTTGTATAAATTAATTCCTCTGTCTTTTAGTTTTAACAGTTTCAATAGTATTGTGAAGTCTTCACCACTTCACTCCCCTATAACAGTATATGCTGTGGATATACTAAAAAAAATAAAAATAAATAAAAAAACAACCTTTCTTGGCTTCTTTATCAGCCTTTTATTTCTATCTATGCCAGCATGTGAAGGTAATCAAGCTATTAAAACTGAATATCCTCTAGTATATAGGAATGTATTAGCCTGACAATTCTTATGGCAACTGGTTGAAAGGGTATGCTACGTGGAAATGTAGTAGTATGAAAACAAAACAAAAAAATTGCACGATAGTAACATTAAAGAGTTTGACAGAACATTAGTTGAACAAATCATTGTTTGTCAAAAGAAATATTTTAATACGGATTTGACAATATTTTCATCGAGAATTATAAATCATATTTATTTATATCCATCCATAAGACACAATCCTGTTTGCAGATAACTAAAGTCAAGACCAGACAAAACTGAAAGCTGGTATCAATGGTAGAGCTTGTCTTGTTATGACCATCAAAACTTGGTTTTTAATTGTCCTGCAAATAAATTAAAAGAGGAGCCATTTATACAGGTGTGTCTATATCTACAGTAGTCCTGGTTCTGGAGTCTCAAGGGTAAGAGAAGTAGAAGTAAACAGAAACACACACATGGAGAAGAGAACTGGAGACAGATATGAAAATGATGAGGAAGAGATGGAAAGAACTTAATCTGATGGCACATGACTGGAGGACTTGGCATGTGTTTGTTGAAAGTCTATACTTCATGGGGAGCTGAAGGGTACTTACTGTTAGATTAATTTATAACAGTTTTTTTTTAACTCTAAACATTAGCTATAAGCTTTGAAAATATACAACCTCTGAGGGATATAGATTGCATACTTAGCTGGGGAGGGGAAGGAATTAGTTTACTTATGTTAATGTATGTCACTGATTCCCATTCGAGGTTCTGTAGAGCACTGATATGGGTTCTGCAAAATCCTTGGATTAAACAAATGAATATCTGAAATAGTGCACACAATTTTGTTCAGCAATAATCAACACTGTGCTCTCATATGTCTCATAGCTTTGTTTAATCAGCTGCACACTTAATCACAGCAATTTGCACATGGTAGTTTAATTTTACCTGGAGCTCACTAGCTAGACTGAGGTCATTTTCAAATGTATATATGTATGACTGTGCAGTCCAATAAAAGATTACAAGATAGAACGCTCAAATTATCTGATGCTTTGCCTTCAGATGAAGTGGTCATAACTGTTGCACGAGTAAGATGCTGTAAACACGTGGAATTACTGGACTGCCTGTGGTATGGCTTATATCTAGTGTTGCTATAAATATACCAGATTGCAGAACATATTATTTGTGAATAAAAGAAACAGTGTAAAACCTTATTCATAATTCTTTTTTGACCATATATAATGTGCATAGGAATGTCTAGCATCGAACACAAATACGATAATCTCAGTTACACAAAACAATAAAGAAAGACGTGTTATAAATACTTAAATCTGGTGAAAAAATTGTCTCTTTTATTCTTATTCCAGACTTATTCAACTGACTACCTTACACTAACAAGACTCAAAACATAAATCAAATGAGGCAGAAATAATCTTCAGCTTCCCCTCGAGATATTTTTTAACTGGAATGTGCCGGAAAGAGTTTTAGATATTTAATTAATAAATATGTTACCTCCTGTATCAATTTCCTCAAATGATGATGATGTTATCTAACACCTATATATGCAGTTAACTATTATACACTAATGAAATTCAACACAAAGATAGTATTTTACACATAATTATTTAATTCAACATTATTTAGCT
Source organism: Oreohelix idahoensis (assembly GCA_024509875.1). NCBI lineage: Eukaryota > Metazoa > Mollusca > Gastropoda > Stylommatophora > Oreohelicidae > Oreohelix > Oreohelix idahoensis. Next base: position 210,876 of record JAMPIV010001467.1, read on the forward strand.
TGCAACTATCTTGAATGCATGTAAAAAGATTTACATATTGTTAAATCTGATGGCAATATTGTCTGTTCTTTTTATGCCAGACTCGTGAAATTGACTAGCTTACATTAACAAGACCTGAAACTATAGATAAATTTAGGAGGAAATAATCTTTAGCTTCCCCTCGAGATTTTTCTTTTGTAATTTTGAACTAAATCTGTGGTAGGGAGTTTCAGATAATTGAGTAAATTACCTCAGGTATCAATTTCTTCAAATGATCATGCTGTTTTTCAGACGCCTATTATATAGCTAAATATTAAAAACTAATGAAAAGCCAGACAAAGATAGTTCTCTGCACAAAGTTATTACATTCAAAAATATTTTAGCCCTCTGAGTACCCGCAATTCATGCAAAATGATTCAGATGTGACCAATTTTACACATAAAAATCAGCTGAGCTTTCCCGCCATGACAGGCACTTGACCTTCCTTGCGACATGGTTTATTACTTTGGGGTCAGCACTTTGGGCACCAAGCAAAGATAGCACCTGGCTATAAGGGAAAAGCAGCAGTTTGCTATTTAAGGTTGCTGAAAAAAGTGGAGACCAATGGGCAAGACCTGTGGTGCCTTAATAGAGGAAGACTAAACTCTTGCTGCAAGCTGTGTCGATTTCTGTAGTTCAAGTTAGGAAACACATTTTCTACATACTTAATGACCAGGCCAAAAAAAAATAAAAATTAAATCAAATTAATTTTTTTTTATACTTTTAGACCACTTAGGGTTTCCTTTCGACAGCCAGCATAACTGCACCTTTGCTAACATGTATGAAAACATGCAGAATATGACACATCAGCAATATTTTCCTCCTGTGTACAAACGAACAATTAACATGTAAAAAAAATTTATTCAAGAACCAGAAAACATCAATAAATAAAACTTACGCAAAATGGCAGATACGTCTGGTCAGTTGCACAAGATTTTCCGCCAAGACCATATGGGCCAACACAAGCTGCATATGCCATAACCATTGGAATATAGTTCTGTTCATGAACACCAGTGTAGAGAAAAGATTGTGGACCTGGGCACAGGAAAATAAATTGTCAGTTGTAGGGGACATGAGAATATGAGAAATTATCATTGGTATAAATGTCTCTGTTGGCTAACTAAATACACAACAATTTAAGAGCTGACAAGAATAAAGAACATTCAATTGTATATCAGACCAGATCAAGATGGATATACAACACATTACATAAGACTGAGAGCTGGTCTGATTGTGGCTTATTAGTCTCAGAGATATGATGAGGATTGAGTCTGACATTATTAGTCTCTGAGAAACAGGACAGAGGTCTGATCTGATGGAGACTTATTAGTCTCTGAGAGATAAGATGGAGATCATGTCTGCTGAAGAGTAATGAGTCTCTGAGAGATAGGATAAGGATAGTGTCTGACAGAATGTTATTAATCTCTAAGAGACAGGACAGAAGTCTGGTCTGATGAGACTTATTAGTCTCTGAGAGATAGGACTGAGATCAGGCCTGATGAAGAGTAATTAGTCTCCGAGATCAGATGGAGCGTTAATAGCATCCTAGTGATGACCCTGGGATTGTTTATATGGAGAGTTATTTGCCTCTGTCACAGTGTAACTACTGGTTCTTTCAGACTGTCACACAGCCAACTATTACTTTCGTTAATACCATAATTATACCATTACTTAAATCAGTGCTTCTTAACCTTTTAGAGGTCCTGCACCCCTTTACAGCATGTTAAGAAGCCTCACACCCCTTTACAGTATCTTAAGAAGCCTCGCACCCCATTATCTTCTAGTTCAAGAAATATGCCAGAAATAAGGCAAAGGGATAATAGTATGTTTGAGAAAATGTTATTTTCAAAATCTGACTACAGTTCGCTATTTAATTCATGTTGTTGCTGTTTTATTTTGTAGAAATGCATTTGGGTTAGTGTATTATACAGTGTTTATAAAGATTTGCCTTAAAAACTATATGCCATATCTTGCACCCCCAGAAGGTGGGTCTTGCACCCCTAGGGGGGCATGCACCCCTAGTTAAGAAACACTGAATTAAATTAATATCAAGCTGTCACCATCACTTTCAGTATTGACAAAATGCCATCATCACTTTCATTACTGTCAAAGTTACACCAAAATTTTCACTGTTGTCAAACTGTCCACACATCTCCATGATTGTCAAATTGTATTCATCACTTTAATATATATCTAGAACATATTATGCAGGAGGCTCTCTACGATTATAAATCAACCATATTGACTGGAGGCCGACCTCTGTGCAACCTACGTTTTGCTGATGATATTGATCTGATAGCTGGATCAGAATCAGAACTTCAAGACCTTACCTCTAGACTGGAGAAAGTAACAAGAACGTATGGGATGGAAATTAATATAGAAAAAAGCAAGATATTGGTGAATAGCCATAAGAAACATGTTCCGACCAACATTACGTTAAATGGGCAAACGTTAGAAGAAGTTAACACCTTTAAATATCTCGGGTCCACTATATGTAGTGATGGAAGATCAAATAAAGAAATCAAGACAAGACTTGAGATGGCCTCAGCTGCCATGACAAGGTTGAATGTGATCTGGAAAAGTAACATCAGTTTTCCTGTGAAGATCAAATTATACAAATCACTTGTATTATCTATTCTCTTGTATGGGTGTGAGGGCTGGACACTCACTGCAGATACGGAGCGAAGGATTCAGGCTTTCGAGCATAAATGTTATAGAAGAATTTTGCGCATTTGCTATAAAGAGCACAAAACAAATGTCTATGTTAGAGAGAAGATAAACACCTATGCAGGCCACCAAGAACCACTTTTGTCAATAGTGAAACGTCGAAAGCTTGCCTGGTTTGGGCATGTAACTCGTCATGACTCCCTTTCGAAAACGATCCTTCAGGGAACAGTCGAAGGTAAACGGAGAAGAGGAAGGCAGAGAAAATCCTGGGCTGATAACATCAAAGAATGGGCAGGACACGGTTTTTCCACACTTGTACGCATTGCTGAGGATAGAGAGCAGTGGAAAACCCTGTCTGCTGATGCTTCCACCATGGCACCCCTACGACCCATGACGGGTTACGGGCTGAGATGATGATGATGATTCATCACTTTCACTACTGTCAAACTGTCACCACAACTTTCATACCATCAAAATATCACCATAACTTTCATTATCATCAAGTTGTCCCTATTACTTTCATTATTGCCAAAATATTCTAATCACTTTCATCATTAAACCTACTAAAAATGATGATAGTGATTGTGGTATTTTGATACTTTTGGAAATTATGTCAATATTTTGATACAAATGAAAATGCATGGAGGAATATCTGGAGTCATCTTTATATGACCACAAACTACACACAATGCTACAGTATTCAAATGTGGAAGTGAACCCTGTCTGTGAAGCTAATTACACCCTCACTGACTCTTGAAATCACCCAGAAACAAGCCGACAAATTCAGGAGACCACCAGACCACCCAATGTACCATAGAATAAATGATCTTGGAAGGGGAAGACTCAAGTGAAGCAACTTTGCAGAATCAGCTAAAACAAAGATGACAGCAGATCCCATAAATGCAATTTCAACAGCTAAACCCATCTATACTGCACACATGCTTCGAGCTTCCAAACAACAGCGATTTCCAGAAATTATAGAAAACATTCCTGGTATTGAGAGAAAAAAAAGCCAGACTGCAACAGAGAGAAGAGCCATAACCGCAGAATACATACAGAAACATTACCCAAGCAACACCTGGACCCATGCCTACATAGATGGATCAGCAACAACTGCAACAGAAGATGGAGGTGGAAGAGTGATGCATATTACCCGCTCAACAGAAGAGGAGAAGTGATAATCACACAGGCCACAACAAATTGGGATACCACCTATTCAACAAGCTAAAGATAGGATCTACCGATGACTGTGACACCGATTAAATGACTACTGAACATTTGTTTCAAAGATGCCCAACATATGAGGAAAAGAGGAAGCATGTGTGGCCATCACCAGTACCATTCCTGGAAACGCCCTATGGAGATAGAAATAGCCTCAAGCCGACCACTGTTTTCTTTGAACATATTCAAGTTGACGTCTGCGAAGGTACAAAGAAGAAGAAGACATCCTCACTAACTCTTGAAATCATCAACACACTTTCAGGGATTCCTCCTGTGGTGAAGCATGTTGAGAACCCTGCATTGCACACTAAGCCTGGAGGAATCACTTGAGCACTAGACGTAACTCTGGCTTTTTACCTAGTTGGCTGCATCTGGTTGGGACCAGATGTGATGATTCGTTAAATGCCAGCCAAGCTGGAGAAATAGGAGCTCATGACTTCAACTCAACACATTTCAGAATGGCATAAAAGTCCCAGGAAAAGCCTATATCTACAATGTAGATAATACCAAGGTGTCTTCAACTTAATATTGGCTGCAAAGAGCAAGAAACTCAGCAGTCCTAGTTAAATAACAACAACACTAATGAAAAGTGTTATTGATGTTATTTGTTGAGTATCGCTTCATGGTGTGAAATCTTCTTGGTTAGTTCCAACTTTTGTCGATGTGGTTGCACCATGTGGCACCCTAAACTATATACGTAATTCATTATACGACGCACGAATGTGATGACAAGTGAGTGGTCTCTACAGTGAGTCTGCATTTCACCGTTGAGCGAACCCCATGTGTTTTTGACCAGTGTGGCTTTGTCACTTGCAGAGGTGTGGAATTACTACTTAGAATAGATGTATGAGTTTTTCTCATGAGGCCAAGTGGTCAATATATAAAAGGTAACAGTTTATTCGTGATATGGCATGTATAGCCAACTGAGAAAATAATTAGAAATATATTTATGTATATTTAAAGCGTGCAGTATGGCACCGGAATAAGGATCTTGATAACCCAGCATTATAACATAGCAGACTAGAAAAAGTGTGCATGTTTTAGCACTGAATTATGGCTGACATTGTGTACTAGAGTACGAGACATTTTATTATAAAAGAATATGTGCAAGGTAGCACCAAGATATGGCTGAAATTGCCTGAGAATGATTATATTGTCACAGTAGGAACTCTTGTGTGGTACTGAATTTATGTACGTAATTAAGTAGAATTACTGGATGTGATCATAAGAATGAAGTCTTCATACAAGTATGCGTTATTAAATGGGATCAGTGGTCATTGCCAGAGTTAAGAGAATTCTTCAGTCTTCTTCTTCTCGTTCGCTGTTGTTTAGAAATGTCTACACAAGAAGTCCGGTTTTCTGGATGTATGTTGCTGTGGTTGAAAGTTCTTCAAGACTCCCAAACAGCTTTGTGTGGATGTGCGTCTCTGTGGGCCAATGTTCAGTTCGCAATTGACTAAGCATGTGGCAGTCTTGCAGGATGTGTTCGGCTGTCTGTGCTGCCTGTCCACACGTACATAGGGGTGATGGGACCAATCTCAGTCTGTATAAGTGACTGTTCAGTCTGTTGTGTCCTGTTCTCATACGGAACAGGATCACCTGTTTTGCTCGATCAAGATATTGATAGTTGTCTCTTTGTTGATCAATTTTCCTGATGGCCTTGATAAGGGTCTTCTTTTCCTGGAATGTGATTGTTTGTTCTTTTTGTTCCTGTGTTGCTCCCTCTTTTGCTAACATATCTGCTCTCTCATTTCCTGGTATGCCACAGTGTGATGGTATCCACTGTAGCACTACCCTTCTTTTGATATTTACTTCGCATAGGACTTTGTTTAATTCTGGCAGTTTATCACTGTTGAGGGCTTGCAGAACTGACATTGCATCGGTAAGGAATACAACCTGCTGACATTGGCTTATTGTGTTATTTATTATTCCTGCAGCAATGCTTATGGCCTGTACTTCAGCAGCATAGTTTGAACAGAATATTCCAGTAGGTGAACAGGTGGATTCATTTTCTTTGTCTGGATAGACCACATAAACTCCTGCGCCTCCGTTCTTCACTGCTCTGGTTGCAGATCCATCAGTATATACTTGGATCCATGCTTCTCTGGGGTATAGTTCTTCAATCATGTCACATGCTGCTATTTTCCTTTGGAGAGTATTTAGCTCTCCCATGGGGCAGGTGGTAGTTATGGAGGTCTTAATACTGAAATTTTGATGTTGTTCCCATGGGGTTGGGAGGAGTGTGGGAGTTATTTCCTTAGTGATGTCTGGTAGTTCATCCTTGTATGTTCTAATTAGTTTTTTTGGACCGATGCACAAAACTGCTTCTCTTCAACCTCCCACTGGCTAAATCTCCAAATCTAGTTTTCATTGGATGTGCGGGCATGTTCTTGTACTTTTCTGCTTGGATCAGGGTCTTAGTGTCTCGTCTGTATAATAAAGGTGGAATGCCTGTGATTTTTTCCATTTCATTTATTGGTGTGGTCTTCATGGCACCCGTGATCAACCTAAGCGCTTGATTTTGTACTTTATCTAAGGCTTGTAGGTGTGATTTGGCTGCTGTAGACCATGCTGCTGATCCGTACTCTAATATAGGTCTTATTGCACCTGTATACACTTTCTTTAGTGTTGTTTCGTTAGCTCCCCAACTTGATCCAGCTATTTTCCTCAGTATGGAAAGTTTTCTTCTCGCTTTAGCCTCTGTTCTCTCGATGTGGTGCCTCCATGTCATTCTCTTATCTAATGTAATGCCCAAGTACACCGGTTCCTCATCTGTTTGGACATGTATATTTCCAAGTCGTATCTCTCCTGCTTTGTCTTTGTTGGAGAGCGTGAAAAGTGTTGTTGATGATTTTTCAGCGTTGATCTGCACCATCCATTTCTCTGCCCATGCTGCTATGTTGTCTGCTGCCCTTTGTATTCGCTTATTAGCGATAGTTAGATGTTCTTCTACACACCACACCACCAAGTCGTCAGCGTATAGGGCAGCTCTCACACCTTGTGGCAGATCGTGGATGAGGTCATTGATGAATACAAGGAACAGGGTGGGAGACAATACTGAGCCTTGAGGAACTCCATGTTTTAGGAGTATTTTCTTGCTGTTGTGACCTTCCATAGTGACTCTTGCTTTCCGATTGTGTAGGAACGACTGGATCCATTTTCTCATATTACCCTTGATTCCGTTCCTTTGCAGTTTTACTATTAACCCGTCTTTCCATACTTTGTCAAAAGCTTTTTGGAGATCTATCCATAGGGTAAAGACTTTTCTCTTTTCTTGGAAGGCATCTTCAACGATCTGTGACAGGTATGTGATTTGGTCTTCTGTGCTGCTGCACTCTCTAAACCCTGCTTGTTCTGGCACTAAAATTTTCTCGGATTCCAAGTACCATTTCAATCTTCTGTTGATCATCCTCTCCATTGTCTTACATACACAGCTTGTTAGGCTTATTGGTCTGTAGCTGGTGGCCTTCCTGTTGTCTTTTCCTTTCTTTATGATGGGACACATGAGCGCCTCTCTCCATATCTGTGGCACACTGCCTGTCATCCAACTGTAGTTGTATATTTGCAACAGTTTGCTCATTGCTGTATATCCTAGGTGTTTTAGCATTTCGTTGGTTATACCATCCGGGCCTGGTGATTTCCTGTCTTTAAGTTTCCACACGGCTGTTTTTAACTCGTCCATATTGAAAGGTTTGGACATAACGTCCGGACTGTTTCCATTAGTTCTAGTGTGGATTATTTCTTGACGAATGTCTCGTTGTCTGCGTAAATTGACGGAGATGTTACTTTCATTTCTGTAGGATTCCGCAAATATGTCTGCTGCTTGTTTGCCGGTATATAGTTTCCCTGCATCGTCTAGTGTAATGGTTTGTCGTTGAGAATTGTTATCGTCATTCAATTGTTTAGTGAGTTTCCACAACTTTCTCCCTTCCTTTTCAAGGTTTAGTTTATATGTTTTTTCCCTCCAGCTTCTCCTCTGGGCTTCTAGCTTTCCTTTAATGAATTTTGCTTTTGCCTTTTGTAGCATGATATGGTTCTGTTGGGATGGTTGTACTTCTGCAGTGTGCCTTGCTTCATTCATATCTTCATGTAGGTTTTGTAGTGTGTTGGACCAATATGGTACATAGTTCTTCCTCGCTCCTCTCGGTATTGTCTCCTTTGCTGCCTTGAGTACTCCATTATTAAAATCCCAGATGACTCTGTTAATGTCTCTGTCTAGTACCTTAGTATCTTTTGTAAGCAGATTTGCTCTGTGTTGATAAATGGACCAATTTGCTTTTTTATAATTCCATCTTGGCTGACTTGGACTTGTATTAATTGTTCTATTAATTTTGATGAATACAGGACGATGATCACTTCCACCGAGTTGTGTAGACATATTAAACCAAAGCGGGTTGCATGGTACCATGGTTGCTGGTGCGCCTCCTGGCCTGGTACATCTGACTTCAGCACCTGTTTCTTAAGGCAGAGTGTGCTCATGCCTCCCCCTCTGGCTGGGGGATTTGATTTTGCCTTTACCTCGTTTGCTGTCCCATCTTGCCTCCCGCTGGGGTTGATACCCAACCTTCGGCAAGATTACTGGGTATAACGGGGTCCACCACGAGTAGGTGAGGTAGACTTGGGCAGGAGAGGCTAAGAGACATGTTGAGTCTTGTATTGCGCATCACTGCCCCATTTGGACCCCAGAATTCTTCAGTCAAATGAATTGTGTTCCTGAATTAAGCTTCTTTTGCTTTATTAACATTTTGCATACTGAACTTTATTGAACTAACCCTAGACACTTGGAAAATTACATATAGATCAATATGAGAGATCTATACATAATGATTATAAAGAAGCAACAGTTCGCAAAAATCGTACAAGATCTCTAACAATCAGCAACGCATATAATAAGAACCTGGCTGTTGGGAGTAATCTCTTAACAATCTCTCAACGTATCTGAGAGAGGACTGTATTACATATTATCATTATCAAATCGATCCCCGAAGATTATTACACTTTTTTCTACTATTACGTCTACTGTACTTTCAGAATCTCTACCAATATCTCCCTCTACATCACCACTAATGTTTATCGAACTTATTATTTGTCATCAAGTTTTATCACATCACTGGAAGCATAAATGCAAAAGGTATCAAATAAAAAAAAGAAATATTTTTTCGTCCTGTATATCATGTGTCTCATACCACTAGCATAAATAGTGACATCTTCTCCTCCATGAGTCTCTGATGATATCGGAACTGCTGACTGAGACTTGTAACTTTTGTCGGCTGTGGAACGAGAACAAAAAAAGTGTGATAGCCAGCAGGAAAAATTAAAAAACACATACAGCAAATTTAATAAAAAACCCATGCAGGGTGATTAGACAATGTTGCAAGTTTGCATACCTACCCAAAGTATATGTAAAATTTTTGCTTCCTTGGCGACACTAGGAATTTTTGGGAACTATTGTTCCTTAACTCATGCACAATAAACACAGTCCAACGATGTACCTTACGCTTATACAAATCACCAGACCATTATTTACACATGTTTTCAGGAACCCCATGGCACTTATTTATGTTTTCAGAAAGCACACAGCTCTTACTTGTATCAACATTTCTTATGTATGTTTTTCAAACACCACTTAGCACTTACTTGTATCAACATTGGTTAAGTTTGGTCTTGGAGCCTGGTATCCTGGTCCAGTTGCATACAGAAGTGTGGTGTATGGCTTTTTGTCTAATACGTCACTCAAGCTGATTTTGGAGCCATCAGTGCTCAGTCCTTGAAGAGAAAACAATGCCAGAAATTATTCAGTCAGAATTATTATAATATAATTATTATTCAAAACAATAAATAAGAGGTCATTGAGAGGCCAGAACTGAAAACAGAAATGATCAAAGATAAAAAATACTGCAAGTTTCTTCAATATTATCACCAATATAGTTATCACCCGGACTGTAACTATTGCCTTCAGTGACACCATAAATGCTAACTGCAGTACCACTGGAATGGTTCATCACTAACACCACTGTCACCATAATCTGAAGATTATCTAAGTCTTCACCATTTAAACATTTCCATACTATTCTGACCAGTGACAATGCCGTCATCGTATTTACCATCTTTACCAACATTAATATAACTGTCAAGACAACAACACGTATAATCATTACAATACCATATTCTATAACACAGCATTTTTATCAACACCTTTGTTTGGCTTCGACCCTCTTCAGGATCTTCTTTATATTGCTTTTGAAACGTGCATTCAGAGATGCAACTGAAGGAATATGCCTTCACACTAGGTCAGATGGCTGACTGTTTAACCTCGCAAGGCTGAAGGCAAAAACAAAAATCAGAAGGGGTGCTATAAGAACTTGTTATTAGCTGATGACACTGCAATTATTACTCAAAAGTCAACAGCAGCTTCAGAGCTTGATGAATCGCTACACCCAAGAATGCAAGGACTTTGGCCTCACAATAAGTCTAAAGAAAACAAATGTGCTGGGTCAGGATGTGGATGTTGCACCAGTTATCACCATCAATAACTATGAATTGGCAGTGGTGCACCACTTCACATACCTGAGGTCTACCATCAAAGGGAAACTCTCTCTGGATACAGAAACTGACAGCCGCATGGGCAGAGCTACAGCCACACTCGGTATTTTGTGGAAGGACAGAGTGACAAATGTCAAGGTGTTGTCACGTGTTGGCCTTCAAAGCATGTATACACTGCTTAGACAGTGCAGACTACGCTGGCCTGGCCATGTCCGTCGCATGGAAGATGGTCGCATCCTGAAAGATATCTTCTACGGACAACTGGCAGATGGCAAAAGAACAGTTGTGCGACCGCAGCTGAGGTTTAAAGATGTGTGCAAAAGAGATATGAGGGCACTGGACATAAATCCAGCAACCTGGGAGGATTAAGCTGCCGATTGCATCAAGTGGCAATGCTCTCTACGGCGTCACCTCAGATCAGGCAAAAAGAAACTCTCACGGCTAGCAGAAGAGAGGAGATAACGTGGAAAGGAACACCAGGAAAATAAGCAGTTGAGGGCTGTCACCTCAGGGGTGCATGCCCATATTCAGTTAAGAACTGAAGGAGCTATAATTATTAGTGTAGTCATAGACATCATGGTCACAGGCTATCAACTAATCAACCACAATAGATTACTTCTAAATGAATTTTAATGATATTGATTCTGATGACAGCATGCTTTCGATTCTAAAAAGGACATTTCACAAATTTATTGGCATGATATTGTTTAAGTATTAAATCAATTAAATGGAGATAGAAAACTTGTTAAGTGGGATTCTGATTCAGCAATATGTCACTTCACAAAAAAAGTTATAACAATTAAAATTTTCATCTGTCTGTGATAAAACTTCTTGCAATGATTTTCAACTGGCTATAAGTTTATATTCTGGAGCTTTTACTGCCTTTGAATTAAGAAGAAATATTCTCATGCAAGTACACATTTTACCTTTTTTTTTAAATTTAATTTTTACTATCTCTACACTTTGCAAAACATAACAAATCGTATGCCATAATAAACAATTTTGTACATCACATAAGAATTAGCTGCATTTTGCAATATTCTTCAGTCAATTTCCTAAAGTTTGATATATAATATTCATGTCTACTTCATTTAATTGTGTCTAATGCTTGTTTTTAAAACAACACTTGTAGAAAAGAAAAAAAAAATGCATCTACTTTGGTCCTGGGTAAAACAAAAATACAGCCAGGGATAGAAAGAGTTAAGCAGCGGAATGAATGGACATTGTGACCTGGTTCATAATTTTCACTTTAACTGTCTGAATATCACATCATGTGTGGTTAACAACTACTGTAAAATTACTACAGGAAAGCGTATTGTTCTCTTGTCTCTTGATTACATCAGGACAAGATGTAATGCTGGTATGCATGTCTGACTTTGTATTCAGACGTCCATATATACTTTTTCTTTTTGAGATTTGAGGATCTAAATTCTTCCACTCCCTTACGAAGAAATAAAGCATGTAATATGAAAGGATCTGTCTTATTTTATCCTTTCAGCCATATTGTTCATCGTTAAAAAAAGTATGCAGCACAATATGTCTTATCCTAGGACTCAAGAGTATTTGCCAATGACTCATTTAAGCTTTATGGACATAACAATGCTGGATACATTTTTATGGTCAGAAACCTTGTATAGTAGATCATCATTTCAGTACCAATTGGTGCTCTGACCCTGACGCAAGCAGTCAGGCTGAGAGTCACTGACTGCATTCTTCTCTTTTGCTGCGTCTTCGGTCTCATTTAAAAAAAAAACTAACAGACATAGCTAAAAGGACACAGGTAAATTTTCTCTGAGCACAGACAATATCTGATGAAAAGAATTATTCACAAGTATAACTACTTTTTTTTAGCATTATTTTGCTCACCAAGTATTGGTGAGCCCCTTGTAGAATATCCTGCAATGCCAAGGACATGAGAGTGGTCAGCAGTGACTACAATTAATGTTTCTCTGGCGTCTGTCACTTTCAAGGCTACATCTACAGCATCAGCCATTGCCACCAGCTCAGAAAGTGCATAATGTGGCTGGTTAGCGTGGTGGGCATGGTCAATTTTTCCACCTGAAAATTTTTTTTATAAGAATACACATATTAATGTAAATTGCGGAAACAACTTTTGGAAGAAACCAAAAGCAACAACATAATACTGGAAAATACAAAGGAGCTATCTGAATGAAACTTTAAACATAAATATTTATCACTGTCATTAAAAAAGACGATCTAAGCATTAGAAAGAAACATTTATCTCTGGCAATCAACAATTGAAGAAAGAAACATATATTTGGCAATCAATAATAGAAGAAAATATCTATCACTGACAATCAACAATAAAAGAAATTTCTGGCAATCAACAACAGAAGAACATATTTATTACTGGAGCGCTGGTATCTCACAGCAAAGGTGCAGGGTTTGATTCACAGTATTGACACACTTAAGTTTACCCAGCTGTAAATGGGTGTCTGACTTTATACTTGAGTTAGGGAAGGAAAAGGCAGGGAGGAAGGGAACTCGTCACCCCACCTCTCAATGCTGAACCTAGCATAAAGAAGTCTCTAACACTTTACTCCCTTACTGCAGTATCTGCGGTGGGACTACCTATTTATTCCTGGCAATAAACAATAGAAAAAAATATTTATTTCTGACGATGAACAATAGAAGAAAACATGCAATCAACAGTAGAAGAAAACATTTATCACTGACAATCAAAAACAGAAGAAAACATGCAATCAACAACAGAAAAAAAACATGCAATCAACAATAGAAGAAAATTTTATCCCTGGAAATTAACAACAGAAGAAAACATTTATCACTGACAATCAACAACAGAAGAAAACATGCAATCAACAATAGAAGAAAATTTTATCCCTGGAAATCAACAATAGAAGAAAACATTTATCAATGGCAATCAACAATAGAAGAAAACATTTATCAATGACAACTGACAAGAGAAGAAAACATTTATCAATGACAATCAACAAGAGAAGAAAACATTTATTGATGACAATCAACAAAAGACGAAATCATTTATCCCTGGCAATCAACAATAGAAGAAAACATTTATTCCTGGCAATCAACAATAGACAAAATCATTTATCCCTGGCAATCAACAATAGAAGAAAACCTTTATCCTTGGAAATCAACAATAGAAGAAAACATTTATCAATGGAAATCAACAAATAGAAGAAAACATTTATCCCTGGCAATCAACAATAGAAGAAAACATTTATCCCTGGCAATCAACAATAGAAGAAAACATTTATCACTGGCAATCAACTTACTTACTTAGTCGTTCCCCTTTCGTCCGTGAGGTGTAGAGGTTTGGAAGAGAGAGCGCCAGACTATCTTATTGGCTGTCTTCCTCCTGGCCTGGTTCCATTCTAGTCCTCGGTCCTTCAAAGATTGTCTAATGTTGTCCTCCCAGCGGACTCTGGGTCATCCTGGGGGTCTGGATCCCTGGCTCTTTGTTTCCCATGCTTGTCATGGTAGCCGATCTTCTCCCATTCTGCAGACATGGCCAAACCATCTTAGTTGGGACTGTTCTACTTGGGTCTGCACGGGGTGGGATTTTAGGCCTTGACGTATCATCTGGTTGCAGACCATGTCTCTTCTTGTTACTTCAACCACCTTCCTCAGATACCTCATTTTTGAGGTTTGGATCTGGCTTTTGTGGGTTGTGGTCATTGCTCATGACTCGCATCCATATGTCAAGACTGGGACATAGGTGGAGCGGTATACAGCCATCTTCGTTTTCTTACCAACCTCTCTCTTGCTGAGAAATCCTCGATTTATGGCCTGAAAAAGTCTCCCAGCTGCTGCTTTTCGAGTGGCCAACTCTTCTCTGATTGCCCCCCCCCCCCCCACCCCCCCCCCACCCCTTTTTGGTCTATAATAGTTCCGAGGTATTTAAAGTGGTCGACCTGCTCCAAGACCTGTTCTCCCAGCTTAATCTGATGTACTCTTTCTTCTCGTGAAATCACCATGGATTTTGTTTTAGAGCTGCTTATGACCATCCCTCTCTTCTCCAGCTCTTCCTTCCAGACTTGCAGGTTGGATTGGAGATGTGCCTCTGATTTAGCAATCAGGACAACATCATCAGCAAATGCCAGCTCTGAAATACAAACCTGTCTCATCTTCCAGTACCCCACTGAATACTTTCTTGTTCTCTCCTTACATGCCTTGATGACATTGTCCATGAGGAGTACGAAAAGATAAGGTGACAGGATATCACCTTGTCTTACACCAGTGGTGGTTCTGAACTCTTCTGACTTATAGTTTGCTGTCCTCACATAATTTCTGCAAGACTTGTAGAAGCTCTGTATAGCATGAATCAAAGGTGCTGGAATGTTCTTCCTTGCCAAACAGTCCCAAAGTTTGCTCCAAGGGACCCTGTCAAATGCCTTTTCCAGATCTATGAAAAAAGATGGATCTCACTCTTATACTCAAGGGCTTTTTCACTCAGTTGTCTGAGTGTGAAGATTAGGTCTTGAGTACTTCGGTTTGCTCGGAATCAGCACTGGACTTCATCCAATTGTTGCTCAGCTAGGCGTCGGAGTCTCTGCTCTAGGATTCTAGAGTAGATTTTACCAGGGACACACTGAGAAGGGATATGCCTCTGTGGTTTCCACACTGTCAATTGTCACCCTTTTTGAAAATCGGTGTTATGATGGCAATCTCCCAATCCTTTGGTATGGCCTTGTTGCACCACGCTGCCTGTAGGACACTTAAGAGTAATAGGTCACCTGATGCTCCCATGTACTTAACCATTTCTGGTGTTATACCATCATGCCCTGCTGCTTTGCCCATCTTGATTTTCTCCAGTGCTGCCTGGCAATCAACAATAGAAGAAAACATTTATCACTGGCAATCAACAATAGAAGAAAACATTTATCCCTGGCAATCAACAATAGAAGAAAACATTTATCCCTGGCAATCAACAATAGAAGAAAACATTTATCCCTGGCAATCAACAATAGAAGAAAATATTTATCCCTGGCAATCAACAAATAGAAGAAAAAAGTTATCCCTGGCAATCAACAAATAGAAGAAAACATTTATCCCTGGCAATCAACAATAGAAGAAAACATTTATCACTGGCAATCAACAATAGAAGAAAACATTTATCCCTGGCAATCAACAAATAGAAGAAAACATTTATCCCTGGCAATCAACAATAGAAGAAAACAATTATCCCTTGCAATCAACAAATAGAAGAAAACATTTATCCCTGGCAATCAACAATAGAAGAACACATTTATCACTGGCAATCAACAATAGAAGAAAACATTTATCCCAGGCAATCAACAATAGAAGAAAACATTTATCACTGGCAATCAACAATAGAAGAAAACATTTATCCCTGGCAATCAACTATAGAAGAAAACATTTATCACTAGCAATCAACAATAGAAGAAAACATTTATCCCTGGCAATCGACAATAGAAGAAAACATTTATCACTGGCAATCAACTTACTTACTTAGTCGTTCCCCTTTCGTCCGTGAGGTGTAGAGGTTTGGAAGAGAGAGCGCCAGACTAGCTATCTTATTGGCTGTCTTCCTCCTGGCCTGGTTCCATTCTAGTCCTCGGTCCTTCAAAGATTGTCTAATGTTGTCCTCCCAGCGGACTCTGGGTCATCCTGGGGGTCTGGATCCCTGGCTCTTTGTTTCCCATGCTTGTCATGGTAGCCGATCTTCTCCCATTCTGCAGACATGGCCAAACCATCTTAGTTGGGACTGTTCTACTTGGGTCTGCACGGGGTGGGATTTTAGGCCTTGACGTATCATCTGGTTGCAGACCATGTCTCTTCTTGTTACTTCAACCACCTTCCTCAGATACCTCATTTTTGAGGTTTGGATCTGGCTTTTGTGGGTTGTGGTCATTGCTCATGACTCGCATCCATATGTCAAGACTGGGACATAGGTGGAGCGGTATACAGCCATCTTCGTTTTCTTACCAACCTCTCTCTTGCTGAGAAATCCTCGATTTATGGCCTGAAAAAGTCTCCCAGCTGCTGCTTTTCGAGTGGCCAACTCTTCTCTGTTGTCCCCCCCCCCCCCCACCCCTTTTTGGTCTATAATAGTTCCGAGGTATTTAAAGTGGTCGACCTGCTCCAAGACCTGTTCTCCCAGCTTAATCTGATGTACTCTTTCTTCTCGTGAAATCACCATGGATTTTGTTTTAGAGCTGCTTATGACCATCCCTCTCTTCTCCAGCTCTTCCTTCCAGACTTGCAGGTTGGATTGGAGATGTGCCTCTGATTTAGCAATCAGGACAACATCATCAGCAAATGCCAGCTCTGAAATACAAACCTGTCTCATCTTCCAGTACCCCACTGAATACTTTCTTGTTCTCTCCTTACATGCCTTGATGACATTGTCCATGAGGAGTACGAAAAGATAAGGTGACAGGATATCACCTTGTCTTACACCAGTGGTGGTTCTGAACTCTTCTGACTTATAGTTTGCTGTCCTCACATAATTTCTGCAAGACTTGTAGAAGCTCTGTATAGCATGAATCAAAGGTGCTGGAATGTTCTTCCTTGCCAAACAGTCCCAAAGTTTGCTCCAAGGGACCCTGTCAAATGCCTTTTCCAGATCTATGAAACAAAGATGGATCTCACTCTTATACTCAAGGGCTTTTTCACTCAGTTGTCTGAGTGTGAAGATAAGGTCTTGAGTACTTCGGTTTGCTCGGAATCAGCACTGGACTTCATCCAATTGTTGCTCAGCTAGGCGTCGGAGTCTCTGCTCTAGGATTCTAGAGTAGATTTTACCAGGGACACACTGAGAAGGGATATGCCTCTGTGGTTTCCACACTGTCAATTGTCACCCTTTTTGAAAATCGGTGTTATGATGGCAATCTCCCAATCCTTTGGTATGGCCTTGTTGCACCACGCTGCCTGTAGGACACTTAAGAGTAATAGGTCACCTGATGCTCCCATGTACTTAACCATTTCTGGTGTTATACCATCATGCCCTGCTGCTTTGCCCATCTTGATTTTCTCCAGTGCTGCCTGGCAATCAACAATAGAAGAAAACATTTATCACTGGCAATCAACAATAGAAGAAAACATTTATCCCTGGCAATCAACAATAGAAGAAAACATTTATCCCTGGCAATCAACAATAGAAGAAAACATTTATCCCTGGCAATCAACAATAGAAGAAAATATTTATCCCTGGCAATCAACAAATAGAAGAAAAAAGTTATCCCTGGCAATCAACAAATAGAAGAAAACATTTATCCCTGGCAATCAACAATAGAAGAAAACATTTATCACTGGCAATCAACAATAGAAGAAAACATTTATCCCTGGCAATCAACAAATAGAAGAAAACATTTATCCCTGGCAATCAACAATAGAAGAAAACATTTATCCCTTGCAATCAACAAATAGAAGAAAACATTTATCCCTGGCAATCAACAATAGAAGAACACATTTATCACTGGCAATCAACAATAGAAGAAAACATTTATCCCTGGCAATCAACAATAGAAGAAAACATTTATCCCTGGCAATCAACAAATAGAAGAAAACATTTATCACTGGAAATCAACAATAGAAGAAAACATTTATCCCTGGCAATCAACAATAGAAGAAAACATTTATCCCTGGCAATCAACAAATAGAAGAAAACATTTATCCGTGGCAACCAACAATAGAAGAAAACATTTATCCCTGGCAATCAACAATAGAAGAAAACATTTATCCCTGGCAATCAACAAATAGAAGAAAACATTTATCCCTGGCAATTAACAATAGAAGAAAACATTTATCACTGGAAATCAACAATAGAAGAAAACATTTATCACTGGCACTCAACAGAATCTGTTAGGAAGAAATATTGCAATAAACAGCTTGTTCCTAAACACTCTGCAAACCAAATTCGATAATTGTTGAATTTACGCTATATACCCTTGCTGAAAAATTTGACAGGAGTCAAATTCGTAAGACTATGAAAGCGACAGGATAGCTGTGTCGATAGTTTTACTAAATAAGCCTCATCCAGGTATTTATAGCATTCCAAAATGGCTGCACCAATGAATTATATCGTGTAGTGATGTTAGTAGTGAAAATTTGATTATTTTTTAGTACACGAGTCCATTCATTGTTTACATCATGAGTGATGACGAAAACCAGACTTATAAAAGAAACGATTATGACTCCGGCAGCAAATCTGGGGCTGAAAGTGATATCTCATAGCTAAGTAGAGATGGAACACTGAATAATAACACTAGTGACCGTAGTGACAACGAAATTGGAGGTGATGTAGGTAGGTCTGAAGCAGTAGATGGGCATTGCATAAAGGGCCATGGCAGGACTGCACATCAAAATAAGTCTTGGAAATGGAGAAAGCTTGCTCAAAATGAACTTATTGGGATTGATATTCTTCCTCCATATGAAGAACAACAAGGCAGACACAACTAATTCAAGTCCATTGATTTTTTTCACACTTTTTTTTTCCTGACACTGCCATAGATCTGATCACTGATGAAGTGAATAGGTATGGAGAAAAACACCTCACAGTACACAGGAAATGCTAAGTACAAGAAGCGCACTTGGGACAAAAACTGATGCAGTTGAAATTTCTACTGCTCACTCCAATGAAGTTATGGACAAGACAGAAAAAGAGGAATTCCTGAGGGCAGAACAGTTCAGAAGCCAGTGCTTGCAGAAAAATACAACAAAAGTATGTGAGGTGTCAACCACTTCGGCGAACTAGGTGCACGCTGCCCCTACCCACACAGATCCTATAAATGCTCCCTGCCATTATATCATTTCTTAGTTGAAAATGCCCTGGTCAATGGGTACATAACCTACAACACTGCCAGCTCTACAAGAAAGATCAAAGCAAAGAGGTTCAGGCAGGATGTCAGTCTTGCTCTTATTAAATCTGCTTTTCCTTTACGAAATGTGACACTTCAAAACTACAAGTCACAACTACACGACTTACTGAACGCCACTTCACTGACAAAAATGAAAGGGCAAGGTACAAATCAGACTGTAAAGTGTGTATGGCTGCTGGGAAAAGAAGCTAAACTTGCATGTACTGCCCAGATTGCAATGTACCTCTATGCCTGACACCCTGCTTCAAGTTATACCACATAGTAGAGGGTTATCAGTGGTCCTGACTCTTGCAGAGGCCCACAGCTGAACAACAGAATGGGATTCCTCAAGGATCAGTGATCTCTCCTTCAATTTTCACTATAGCTGTAAATGATTTAGCAGATGAATTTAATGACATAAAGAATGCAGTATCACAATTTGCAGATGACTGTGCCATTTGGCGATCTGGAAAAAACTTGGACCATGTTTACAAAAAACTTCAAAATCAAATAGACAAAGTTTCAGAGTGGATGAAAAGTTGGGGCTTTCAAATTAATGTAAACAAAACAGTAGGTATGATTTTCAGCAAAGGAAATTTAAAAAAAAATAACAAAATCAATATAACCATTAAAGGACAGAAAATATGTACCTCCTCAACAACAAGATTTCTGGGCATAACTTTAGATAAACAACTAAACTATAATAAACATATAGACAATTTGGTAGAAAGCTGTAGGGGACCCCTAAATATACTAAGGATTGTAAAAGGTAATGGATGGGGGGGCCAGCAATAAAATAATGCTTATGTTCTACAAGTCTTTCATCAGGGGGAAACTGGATTATGCCAGCATAGTCTATGACTCAGCTGCAGCTTCTAACAAAGCAAAACTGGACAGGATTCAAATGCAGCCATGAGAACCATTACAGGTGCATTTATATCGACACCAGTAGAAGCTCTAGAAGTAGCTCTCGGCATACCTCCCCTTGGTCTAAGACGGAAAGAACTGAGATTAAATTATTGGAGTAAAGTAGCACAAGAAGTGACCCACCCAGCACATAAAGCATTTGTCAAAAACCAACCAAGTGTATGGGACGTTCCCTTAGATAAAGATAGATATCCAACAGGGTGGAGAACTATAGAAGACCTAATACAGTTCAAAGAACTATCAAACACAATTGAAAATAGTAATAAATACAGAAGCAAAATACCACCATGGGAACTAAAAACACCAATCATAGACTACTCACTTACTGAAAAGATCAAACAAAACATAGAAGATAAGGAAGCCAAAATGATAAGTAGAAAGTTCATAGGGCAACTAACTAAACAAAGTCTGGCCGTCTACACTGATGGATCCAAGGGTGATAGTGGGCAACTAGGTGCCGGAGTTGTAATACCACAATGGGGAATAAAAAAGAACTACAGTGTAACGGAAGGGGCATCGATTTTTACTGCAGAGATGATAGCAATTCTTAAAAGTCTAGAAATAATCGAAGATAACCCACCAGAAGCTGTTACGATATTTACAGACTCACTATCATCACTACAAGCACTAGAACACCCAGGTAAATGTAGCCGGCCAGACATAAAGGAAGAAATTCTAGCAATTAATACATCACTAGAGAACAGAGGATGTAGTGTGAGGCTAGTGTGGGTTCCAGCACACATAGGTATAGCTGGCAACGAGATGGCGGACCAGAACGCCAAGAAGGGAAGAACAAGTAAAAACAATATAAAAGCAGGACTGGGAAGGTCAGAGATCAAGAGCCAAGTGAAGGAAACTATAAACGAGGAATGGAAGACAACATGGAAGAAAAGTAGAAAAGGTAGACACGCGTTCAAACTGCTGAAAGAACCAACGAGGACATGCCAGGTCAGAGACGAATTAAAGATACCATCGAACAAAAAACTGTGGCGTCTCCGACTCGGTGCAGCATACTTCATGGTAGAAGAACCACACTGCCAAGAGTGTCAGGAAGAGAATGACATAGACCACTACCTGATCCACTGTAAAAAGTATGAACAACAAAGGCTTGAATTAAAAACTTACTATAGAAATCACAATATAGACTTAACAAATGATAAGGTTTTAAGTATAGATGCCCCAAGAGATGCCCAATCAATACTTAAAAGATATATACATAAAACAAAGGAAAAAATATAAGGTTAGAACTTCAGGAAAACCATCCAACTAAATAGAAATTAAGCAGCAAGAACTAACAAAGCATTAACAAAAAAAATAACTACTCATAGGACAAGGAAAGACAAGGTATTAAAAAAAAAGGGACAACAACTCAAAAAGAACAAATACTAATACAAATTAAAACCAAGTGTAAAGGACAATAGTTATCTAGAACAATACAAAAGAGAAAATAAAATTGACAAATACTAATATAAATAAAAATCAGCAACTGCAAAAGTCAACAGTTATTGAAATTGAATACAAAATTAATAAATAAAATGACACTAAATACCCCAATTATAACCAACTTTCAGGTTGAACAGGGTAGACCAAGATGGAAAGAGAAGAGGCAACAAAAATCAGATGTTGAATGCCAGATCTCAACCCATCAACTCATCAAAACAACAACAACAAACAACCCACAGCTACAACTTCAACCCCAATTATTGAAGGAAGCAGCTCGACTCCCAACTAGAGGCACTTAACTGCTCAAACATTCACAAACACTCATCGTCAGATGCCTCAGACACAGAATCCACTCCAAAAAGAAAAATGTAAATATTAAATTTTTTACATTTTATTAAAAAATTTTCTTAGCCTTTTATGTTGAAATATGTGGTCAATCATTCAATCAATACATCAATCAAGCTTATTTTATTCACTGCCATTGATGTCCCTAACATTTCATTGCACTGACACTGAAAAGATTCAGTGAAAATTGGAAAAAGATAACTGCTTTTAAAAGTCTCCTAAAATTTCTATAACTAGTCACACAAATTCAAGATGGCCACCATGATCATGTGACCAAGTTGCAAGAAATTTATTTTTTTGGACGTAGCAACCATGAATGATGCTCTGAAAATTTAAAAGCCCTGTTAATTTATTTTTATCGGAGGAAGATAGTTGAAGTAACAAGAAGAGACATGGTCCGCAACCAGACGATTTCAGGGCCTAAACACCCAACCCCTGCAGATCCAAGTAGAACAGTCCCAACTAAGATGGTCTGGCCATGTCTGCAGAATGGGAGATTATAGCTACCATGATAAGCATGGGAAACTAAGAGCCAGGGATCCAAGCCTCCAGGATGACCCAGAGTTCGCTGGGAGGACAACATTAGACAATTTTTGAAGGACTGAGGACTAGAACGGAACCAGGCCAGAAGGAAGACAGACAATAGGATAGTATGGCGCTCTCTCTTCCAAACCTCTACACCTCACAGTAGAAGAGGAACGACTAAGTAAGTAAGTTAAGTTACTTTTTTCACTTTTAAAAATAAATTTTCCAAAAAAATAGTTCTTTTTAATGAAATCTGCAAACATCCTTGGTAATGGGGGACAATAATGCTCCGGACTGCTGGTCAGCAAAGTGTTAAAATTTTTTAAAAAGCAGTTGCTTGAAATAATTTCTCCAGGTATTTATGTTTTATTAACAGTAGAATGGGACACGAGGGCTTTGCATCAACTGAATGAATGCTGATGCTCTACAGGGGACTGAATGACAGTTATGATTAAAAGAATATATGTTGACAAAAAACATGTGTTTTTAGGAACCTAACAAAACATATGATGAAGAAAAACTTGCTCATATTCAAAGAATATCTCATATGATGTTGACTCACTCACCTGCCTCCTAAAACATTATTGGTTACATAAACTGTTAACATTCATTCATCTTCATCATTACTGAGACAACTCATTCACCTGCCTCCTAAAACATTATTGGTTACATAAACTGTTAACATTCATTCATCTTCATCATTATTGAGACAACTCAGTCACCTGCCTCCTAAAACATTATTGGTTACATAAACTGTTAACATTCATTCATCTTCATCATTATTAAGACAACTCAGTCACCTGCCTCCTAAAACATTATTGGTTACATAATCTGTTAACATTCATTCATCTTCATCATTACTGAGACAACTCATTCACCTGCCTCCTAAAACATTATTGGTTACATAAACTGTTAACATTCATTCATCTTCATCATTACTGAGACAACTCACTCACCTGCCTCCTAAAACATTATTGGTTACATAAACTGTTAACATTCATTCATCTTCATCATTACTGAGACAACTCATTCACCTGCCTCCTAAAACATTATTGGTTACATAAACTGTTAACATTCATTCATCTTCATCATTATTGAGATAACTCACTCACCTGCCTCCTAAAACATTATTGGTTACATAATCTGTTAACATTCATTCATCTTCATCATTACTGAGACAACTCATTCACCTGCCTCCTAAAACATTATTGGTTACATAAACTGTTAACATTCATTCATCTTCATCATTACTGAGACAACTCAGTCACCTGCCTCCTAAAACATTATTGGTTACATAAACTGTTAACATTCATTCATCTTCATCATTACTGAGACAACTCACTCACCTGCCTCCTAAAACATTATTGGTTACATAAACTGTTAACATTCATTCATCTTCATCATTATTAAGACAACTCAGTCACCTGCCTCCTAAAACATTATTGGTTACATAAACTGTTAACATTCATTCATCTTCATCATTATTTCTAATTTTGCTCCTTAAAGAGCGGGATTGTAGCTGGTCCCCTTGATGGAAGCCTGTCCTAAAGTATTCATATGATCTTGTAGCAGTGGTTCCTTTTAACACTGTTTAACCTTATGTTTTCAAAATAGTTTAACTTTCCATATCTTCAACAAACAGGCGCTTGTTCAACCATGCATAACTTCAAACAATTTCCCTCTTTTAGATGCCCTCAGCAAATATGAACACGAAACCAGAATTGGTTTTTGTAATGTCAGAACCATGAATGAGGCAGGAAAGCTGAGACAGATCACAGCAGAGATGAGGAATTGCAAACTACATATCCTGGGAATAAGCGAGAGCAGATGGACAGGGATGGGAAGAATAAAAACAGCTACAGGGGAAACAGTACTTTATTCTGGTAGAGAGGATGGTCAGCACAACGAAGGTGTAGCCATTATCCTAAAGAAAGGAATGGAAAAGTCTTTACTGGAATGGAAACCCATTAACAACAGACTAATAAGAGCTAGACTGAGAGGGAGATTCACCAACACCACAATTATACAATGCTATGCACCAACAAACAACAGCGATGAAGAGATCAAGGACGAGTTCTATCAACAGGTACAAAAGGAAATGGGAACTGTACCCAGGTACGATCTTATTATAGTAATGGGAGACCTAAATGCGAAAGTTGGAACACACAATAATTATAACGAAAGAGTAATGGGGAAATGCGGCAGTGGAACAGTAAATGAGAATGGGGACAAATTAATAAGCTTCTGCAGTATTAACAACCTGGTCATTGGAGGAACACTTTTTCAACACAAAGAAGTGCACAAGTTAACATGGGAATCACCAAACGGACGAGACAAAAACCAGATAGATCTCATAATGATCAATGGCAGATGGAGACATGCACTACAAGATGTGAAAGTAAGAAGAGGCGCAGATGTGGGAAGTGATCATCACCTAGTAGTAGCAAGACTAAAGGTGAAACTCAGAGCTGCTGGACCAGTTGTAGTCAAACAGAAAAGATACAACATCATGAAACTTAAGGACCCCCTCACCAGAAAAGCGTTCGTGGTTGACGTAAAGAGACGATATCTGATTACCAAAAGCCAGGAAAGAACAGAGACCGACGATGTTGACCAGAAATTCAACACCATCTCAACAATATACAAAGAAAGCAGCAAGTCATGCTTGGGATTCCAGGAAAGAAAGAGCCAAGACTGGATAACACCAGAAACGCTAAACACCATAGCGAAGAGAAAGAAAATAAAAAGAAAGAAAACAGAAGCTAAGTCTCCCAGGTTAAAGGCAATATATAGTGAACAGTACAGTCAGCTGGACAAGGAAGTAAAATGTCAAACCCGTGCTAACAAAAGGACATTTCTGGATGACCTTGCAAGACAAGCAGAAGAGGCAGCACTGAGAAATGAACAAAGCACAGTCTATAAAATAACTAAAGCTATCAGTGGAAAACGAGGTGCAAACAACATAATGTTAGTAAGAGACAAGCAAGGAAATCTCATCACCACAGCACAGGGGCAGGAAACAAGATGGGCAGAGCACTTCAGAGAAACATTGAATAAGGAACCACCAGAGACTCCGCTGAATGTTCCTGAGGCTGAAAGTGACTTAGATGTAAATACAGACATTCCACGAAAAGAAGAAATCATCACAGCTATCAAAGGGCTAAAAAATGGAAAAGCGCCTGGTCAAGACAATCTAAATGCTGAGCTATTCAAGACAGACCCTGAACTAGCAGCAGAACTATTAGAACCACTATTTGCACAAGTCTGGGAAACCGAGACAACACCAACAGAGTGGAGTAAAGGAATAATTGTCAAATTGCCCAAGAAGGGTGACCTTGCAGACTGCAACAACTGGAGAGGAATTACCCTCCTCTCAGTTCCCAGCAAAATACTAGGCAGGATAATCATCCAGAGAATTTCAAAAGCAGTTGACCATAAACTGAGGAAAGAACAAGCAGGCTTCAGAAAGAACAGAAGATGTGCAGATCATATATTTGCCCTCAGGAACATTATAGAGCAGTGCTCAGAATGGCAGAGACAGCTGTACATTAACTTTGTTGATTTTGAAAAGGCTTTTGACAGCATACACAGGGACAGCCTATGGAAAATTCTGAGGGCTTGTGGAATTCCCAGCCGCATTGTTTCCATCATAAAAAGCCTCTATTCTAACTTTACGTGCAGTGTTGGATCGAGTAATGTAACTTTTGAAGTGAAAACAGGAGTACAACAGGGATGCCCCTTATCAACAACATTATTTTTGACAGTCATAGATTGGGTGATGTGCCAGACAACGGAGGGCAGTCCAAGAGGAATTAGATGGACAATGTTTTCTACACTGGAAGACATGGAATATGCAGATGACATTGCACTACTCGCGCATTCACATCAACACATTCAAGACAAAACCAATAGACTGAATAAGTATGGCCAGCAGGTTGGCCTGAACATCAATTTGAAGAAGACATAGGTCATGACACTAAATGTGGGCAATCCTGGGCCAATAACAGTAAAGAACCAGAAGTTAGAACAGACAGACACATTTACTTACCTAGGAAGCATAGTAACACCTGACGGCGGAACAAGCAAGGACATTAACAACAGAATGAATAAAGCGAGAACAGCCTTTGCTGTTCTCAACAACATTTGGAAGTCTTCCCAGTACAGCACAAACACCAAATTAAGACTGTATGAGAGCTGTGTACTTTCTGTGCTTCTCTATGGTGCGGAATGTTGGAGAGTAACAGAGAAGGAAATGTCGAAACTGTCCTCCTTCCACACAATATGCCTAAGGAAAATTCTCCGAATCTTTTGGCCAAACACCATCAGCAACCAAGAACTACTTATTCGGAGTAACCAGGAGGACATGCACACCATCATAGCTGGCAGACGCTGGAGTTGGGTTGGCCATGTCCTCAGAAGGGACCCTGATACCATCACAAGAACAGCTATGCTATGGACCCCCGAGGGAAAGCGAAAGAGAGGCTGACATAAACAACTTGGCGGAGAACTGTGGAAGCTGAAATGCAAAGAATGAACCACAGTTGGGGCACTGACGAAGGATGGCCGTCGACCGAGCAAAGTGGAATCAATTTGTTGCTGTCCTACAAGAAGCCACCAGGCGTGATGGCCGCTGACTGCTTTGACGGTTGGTGGTTATGGATCAAAGAAGAAGAAGATGTGGTCAATCATTCAATCAATACGTCAATCAAGCTTATTTTTTTCACTGCCATTGATGTCCCTAACATTTCACTGCACTGACACTGAACAGATTCAGTGAAAATTGGAAAAAGATAACTGCTTTTAAAAGTCTCCTAAAATTTCTATAAGTAGTCACACAAATTCAAGATGGCCACCATGATCATGTGACCAAGTTGCAAGAAATTTATTTTTTTGGACGTATGAATGATGCTCTGAAAATTTAAAAGCCCTGTTAATTTATTTTTATCTGAGGAAGGTAGTTGAAGTAACAAGAAGAGACATGGTCCGCAACCAGACGATTTCAGGGCCTAAACACCCGCCCCCTGCAGACCCAAGTAGAACAGTCCCAACTAAGATGGTCTGGCCATGTCTGCAGAATGGGAGATTATCAGATACCATGATAAGCATGGGAAACTAAGAGCCAGGAATCCAAGCCTCCAGGATGACCCAGAGTCCGCTGGGAGGACAACATTAGACAATTTTTGAAGGACTGAGGACTAGAACGGAACCAGGCCAGAAGGAAGACAGACAATAGTTTAGTATGGCGCTCTCTCTTCCAAACCTCTACACCTCACAGTAGAAGAGGAACGACTAAGTAAGTAAGTTAAGTTACTTTTTTCACTTTTAAAAATAAATTTTCCCAAAAAAAAAGTTCTTTTTAATGAAATCTGCAAACATCCTTGGTAATGGGGGACAATAATGCTCCGGACTGCTGGTCAGCAAAGTGTTAAAATTTTTAAAAAAGCAGTTGCTTGAAATAATTTCTCCAGGTATTTATGTTTTATTAACAGTAGAATGGGACATGAGGGCTTTGCATCAACTGAATGAATGCTGATGCTCTACAGGGGGCTGAATGACAGTTATGATTAAAAGAATATATGTTGACAAAAAACATGTGTTTTTAGGAACCTAACAAAACATATGATGAAGAAAAACTTGCTCATATTCAAAGAATATCTCATATGATGTTGACTCACTCACCTGCCTCCTAAAACATTATTGGTTACATAAACTGTTAACATTCATTCATCTTCATCATTACTGAGACAACTCATTCACCTGCCTCCTAAAACATTATTGGTTACATAAACTGTTAACATTCATTCATCTTCATCATTATTGAGACAACTCAGTAACCTGCCTCCTAAAACATTATTGGTTACATAAACTGTTAACATTCATTCATCTTCATCATTATTAAGACAACTCAGTCACCTGCCTCCTAAAACATTATTGGTTACATAAACTGTTAACATTCATTCATCTTCATCATTATTAAGACAACTCAGTCACCTGCCTCCTAAAACATTATTGGTTACATAAACTGTTAACATTCATTCATCTTCATCATTATTGAGACAACTCAGTCACCTGCCTCCTAAAACATTATTGGTTACATAAACTGTTAACATTCATTCATCTTCATCACTATTGAGACAACTCAGTCACCTGCCTCCTAAAACATTATTGGTTACATACACTGTTAACATTCATTCATCTTCATCATTATTGAGATAACTCACTCACCTGCCTCCTAAAACATTATTGGTTACATAAACTGTTAACATTCATTCATCTTCATCATTATTGAGACAACTCACTCACCTGCCTCCTAAAACATTATTGGTTACATAAACTGTTAACATTCATTCATCTTCATCATTATTAAGACAACTCACTCACCTGCCTCCTAAAACATTATTGGTTACATAAACTGTTAACATTCATTCATCTTCATCATTATTGAGACAACTCAGTCACCTGCCTCCTAAAACATTATTGGTTACATAAACTGTTAACATTCATTCATCTTCATCATTATTGAGACAACTCAGTCACCTGCCTCCTAAAACATTATTGGTTACATAAACTGTTAACATTCATTCATCTTCATCATTATTTCTCATTTTGCTCCTTAAAGAGTGGGACTGCAGCTGGTTCCCTTGCTGGAAGCCTGTCCTAAAGTATTCATATGATCTTGTAGCAGTGGTTCCTCTTAAAACTGTTTAACCTTATGTTTTCAAAATAGTTTAACTTTCCATATCTTCAACAAACAGGCGCTTGTTCAACCATGCATAACTTCAAACAATTTCCCTCTTTTAGATGCCCTCAGCAAATATGGTTGATTTAACCCTAAATACCTTAACAAACATATTTCAATCTTGAAAGGTACAGGCAGTCCAATAAAAGATACTGCCATAGAGTATCAAAGTTCAAGAAACTACAGTATACTAGATCTCAGCTTTATGAAGTGAGGCAACTACTTCTCCTGCTCATTGCCTTTACTTTCTCCAACTCAAGAAAGCAGAGCCAGGCACCCATTTACAGCAGACTGTAGCATGACACTACAAGGTTTAGAAAATGGCAACTCTACTTTGAGAATGACTCCATTCCTCAACGCTTAGCTCAATCTTATTCACTTAAAAAAAAGATGTCAATCTTTTATACCTTCAGTAAAAGTTTGTCATCTTACATGCCCTCAAAACCAGTGTTCAACTTTATGTACCTTCAACACACACTGTTCAACTTAAAAAGGTAAAGGTAAAGGATCCCGTTACATGCTCCCTGAGGCATATTGGGAATATGGTGTTAGGCCAAAATGTTCTCGACCATCGGCACACTATGGGTGATGTGGTAAGCATCACGCCGGCCGCTTTAACCTTCCTAGAGTTGTTATGGTACCCAATTCATGAGGCTGGGTTGACCCTGGAACCCTTTGCGATCTAAAAAATCCCACCTCAACTGGGGATCAAACCATGGACCACCGAGCTAGGAAGCCAGAGCACTAACCACTGTGCTAAAGCGGCTCCTTCAACTTAACTTTCATCAAACAGTAAATCTGTTGACCCTAACATACCTTCAACTAGCAGGAAAAATCCCTTGTCATTCTTTTTCAAAATCTCAATAGCTTTATGTGTCATTTCAGCAAGAGAAGGTTCATTAGTCTTATTTCTGTCCAGCTCATACGTCATATGATCCTGATTAAAGAGACCTGAAATGAAGTGCTAAGATTTAAAATGATCATCATCCATTATTATCAACATAATCATAACTCATTTATTGCCATTGTCAATGCTAGCATAATGAAACCTGCCCACAAAATGGAAGGCAGTTCCATGGTAATCCATAACATAGAACAAGATCTTAATAGCTACAAGGTGCTTCTTGAAGAGATAAGATGGCACAGCAAAGCAAGCTTGATTGGTATTTTTTTTTTTTTTTTAAGTCTCCTCTAATATCTTCTGTGCCCATTGACCATGCAGCCGTGCCTACTACATCACGAGCCAGAAAAACTTTTTCACCTACAAAACCTTCTGCTAACCAGTCGTCTGATGATGACAGCTCTGCTGTGAAAACTGTAGCTACAAGTGACGGAAGTCGTATCGATTAAAAGTTCTGTAACATTTTTTGTAAGTACGGTACATATATAACATTTTGTTCGTGTTCAATAAGTTTGATAATTATATGTAGTTAATAAGCATTGTTAACTATTTAGTTTTGTTTTGCATCACTTTTTTATTAAATTTTTATACAGCTTTCTGTACCTGATGAATGAATGAATTTGTTTTCTATTAATCCTTATGGGAATTAAATGTTCGTTAATCGCCTTTTTTTGCTTGTTTGTTAGCACCTGATTTTTCAAGAATGAATTAACAGCGGTAAGCGGGGGATTGCTGCATTACAACTACAAACACTCACTACTATTACTACATACATTTTAAGCAAAGAACCATTTGAGAAGAACTGATGTGAAAAAGACGATGTTGAGCAAAACATGCTCTGATGAAGCTATAGACTAGCATTACAAGGTAATTTGTAAGCCCTTAAAAAAAAAAAAAAAAAAGGCACGGCCCAAAAGCATGGAGATGTGAGACAGAAATAAGTAATAAAGCACATTAAGAAAATATATACAGTAGCCAGTCTACAGCCAGCAGTATTGGAGAGATTTTGATGCAGGTCAGTGCTCTTTCAAGAAGTTCAAAAACAAAAAGAAAATAAATGAAGTAAAAAATCAGATTGAATGTAATGTTACACATAAATTATCTTGCAGCACTGAAAGACACAAACAGTGGTAATTTACTACCAATAAAAACACAGAGAAACTAAAAAATGACTCGCCTCGTTTATATCCCAGTGGTCTGTGATGAGACAAAGAGAGCACAGGACTACTGCTGCCTCACGCATGTCACAAAAGGCAACTAATATGAAGTTGTGCCAGAGGCTGGCAACCCCATCATGTAAAACAAAATGTACAGAAACTACCACTGCAAGAGCATATTGAATGCTGTCACTCAGGCTTCATGCTAGTTGACCAGTGGCAGCTTCATGCTAGTTGACCAGTGGCAGCTTCATGCTAGCTGACCAGTGACACATTCATGCTAGCTGACCAGTGGCAGCTTCATGCTAGTTGACCAGTGGCAGCTTCATGCTAGTTGACCAGTGACACCTTCATGCTAGTTGACCAGTGACACCTTCATGCTAGTTGACCAGTGGCAGCTTCATGCTAGTTGACCAGTGGCAGCTTCATGCTAGTTGACCAGTGACACCTTCATGCTAGCTGACCAGTGACACCTTCATGCTAGTTGACCAGTGGCACCTTCATGCTTGTTGACCAGTGGCAGCTTCATGCTAGTTGACCAGTGGCACCTTCATGCTAGTTGACCAGTGACACCTTCATGCTAGTTGACCAGTGGCAGCTTCATGCTAGTTGACCAGTGACACCTTCATGCTAGTTGACCAGTGTCAGCTTCATGCTAGTTGACCAGTGGCAGCTTCATGCTAGTTGACCAGTGACAGCTTCATGCTAGTTGACAGTGGCAGCTTCATGCTAGTTGACCAGTGACACCTTCATGCTAGCTGACCAGTGGCAGCTTCATGCTAGTTGACCAGTGGCAGCTTCATGCTAGCTGACCAGTGACACCTTCATGCTAGCTGACCAGTGACACCTTCATGCTAGTTGACCAGTGTCAGCTTCATGCTAGTTGACCAGTGGCAGCTTCATGCTAGTTGACCAGTGACACCTTCATGCTAGCTGACCAGTGGCAGCTTCATGCTAGCTGACCAGTGGCACCTTCAGGCTAGCTGACCAGTGGCAGCTTCATGCTAGTTGACCAGTGGCAGCTTCATGCTAGTTGACCTGTGGCACCTTCATGCTAGTTGACCAGTGGCACCTTCATGCTAGTTGACCAGTGGCACCTTCATGCTAGTTGACCAGTGGCACCTTCATGCTAGTTGACCAGTGGCACCTTCATGCTAGTTGACCAGTGGCAGCTTCATGCTAATTGACCAGTGGCAGCTTCATGCTAGCTGACCAGTGGCAGCTTCATGCTAGTTGACCAGTGGCACCTTCATGTTAGTTGACCAGTGGCACCTTCATGCTAGTTGACCAGTGGCACCTTCATGCTAGTTGACCAGTGGCACCTTCATGCTAGCTGACCAGTGGCACCTTCATGCTAGTTGACCAGTGGCAGCTTCATGCTAGTTGACCAGTGGCACCTTCATGCTAGTTGACCAGTGGCACCTTCATGCTAGTTGAAACCAGTGGCACCTTCATGCTAGTTGACCAGTGGCACCTTCATGCTAGTTGACCAGTGACACCTTCATGCTAGTTGACCAGTGGCAGCTTCATGCTAGTTGACCAGTGGCAGCTTCATGCTAGTTGACCAGTGGTACCTTCATGCTAGTTGACCAGTGGCAGCTTCATGCTAGTTGACCAGTGGCACCTTCATGCTAGTTGACCAGTGGCAGCTTCATGCTAGTTGACCAGTGGCAGCTTCATGCTAGTTGACCAGTGGCACTTTCATGCTAGTTGACCAGTGGCACCTTCATGCTAGTTGACCAGCGGCACCTTCATGCTAGTTGACCAGTGGCACCTTCATGCTAGTTGACCAGTGGCAGCTTCATGCTAGTTGACCAGTGGCAGCTTCATGCTAGTTGACCAGTGGCAGCTTCATGCTAGTTGACCAGTGGCAGCTTCATGCTAGTTGACCAGTGGCACCTTCATGCTAGTTGACCAGTGGCAGCTTCATGCTAGTTGACCAGTGGCACCTTCATGCTAGTTGACCAGTGGCACCTTCATGCTAGTTGACCAGTGGCAGCTTCATGCTAGTTGACCACTGGCACTTTCATGCTAGTTGACCAGTGGCACCTTCATGCTAGTTGACCAGCGGCACTTTCATGCTAGTTGACCAGTGGCACCTTCATGCTAGTTGACCAGTGGCAGCTTCATGCTAGTTGACCAGTGGCAGCTTTATGCTAGCTGACCAGTGGCAGCTTCATGCTAGTTGACCAGTGGCAGCTTTATGCTAGTTGACCAGTGGCACCTTCATGCTAGTTGACCAGTGGCAGCTTCATGCTAGTTGACCAGTGGCAGCGTTGTGCTCCATAGGAGGTAAAAAGAGAAATGATGACAAAAGAACCCCCTCATGTAAAACAAAATGATGCAGAAACCACCATCCACTGCAACAGCATGTGGATGCTTTAATGTAAGCTCAGAAACCACCATCCACTGCAGCAGCATGTGAATGCTTTGATGTAGGCTCAGAAACCACCATCCACTGCAACAGCATGTGAATGCTTTGATGTAGGCTCAGAAACCACCATCCACTGCATGTGAATGTTTTGATGCAGGCTACCTGCATGTGAATGACAAGTGATTGTGGCTTCATGCTCTGTAACGAGTGAATAGTGAAAGCATAATGATGATGATAATGATGAAAAAAGACAACAGTGAGACTGCTCATACATACAGGAGATGAAACAAATGTGTACCCTAACTGTCTTACCCAGGAGATAGTCAGTGTCTGCCACATTGACTTTATCAAATCCCTGTTGGTTGTACACAAACTGGTGAGTCAGGTTCCTTGTGGCCTTGTCACCCTTCCATTCCTAAACAAATAGAAAACTAAGTGTTTACATTTCTTTAGTCTCCCATTTATGTAGAAAACTGTTGCTCAGGTGGTCGTATTTTTTCCCATATCTTCCAACTCCCTGTGGAGAACGAACAAACAAACGAACAAACTTTATTTTCAAAGGATTAAGAATTGGGCGCACGTCTGACAATCTGCCCTTCCACTCTCACTTATCTTGCATACTATACCCTTTCATTCCCACATGTTACTTTAAGCATTAATTTAAAGGCATACAACATTATAAAGGTAATATAATAGCATAAACTGACAGTCCCCAATCATACTCAAAATTAAGTATGGTTTTGTTAAAAACAAACATGGTAACGAAAAAAAAACAAAAAAAAACAGCAACAACAAAGGCCAAAAAAAAAAGCCAACAAACAAACAAATCCAAACTTCCAGCTAGATTTTTCAAAATGTTCCTGTCCTGGACATCCAGCTGTATTCCTCCCTATTTCTTTCAGTCTTTATGATATCAGTTCTCATCCTCCTTTTCTACTCTCATCCCCATCTTTCATTCTGATCTCCAAGCATTTTCGGGCCTCAATTTTCCTGAATGAATGTACAAACAATCAATCAATACCCTACAGCTCCCCAAGGTGCACAGGGCTTCAACAAATACATGCCAAGTCCTCCTGTCACGTTCCATCAGCTTAAGCTCTTTCCACGTTTTCTTTACAATTTTCCCCTTTGTTGCATCACGCGCCATCCTGCCAGAGGACCTTCTCCTGTCTTGGTTGGCTGAGTTTTATTTTCTTTAGTTGATCTGTCTATGTTAGTTGAGGTTTTTGTGGTTTAACATTGTTTACAGGATGGATGAACCAACCCCATGCCCAACCCTCCTTAGCCACATTTTTACGACATACATGGTAGGGAACAGTGATACCATTCTTAGCTCCCTTATCAGGCCCCGGTAACACACGGGTGAATGAATATACAAACATTGTAGCAAAACCTTCATTGGCAGGTCTAGTAAATGATTTGGTGATCGTTTCTGCCAACATCTTCATGACATCTCCCATATGTCCCCTATAACATGTAAGCCACCCCTTTTAACAACCGGCCCTCAGGGTGCCCTTGACATCAGGGTCACCATGATTAGATTCTGTTCCTTAGATGACAATAGTCGGTGTGATTGGGAAATCCATTCTGTCTTCTTTTATGCGATGCCTTAAACCCCACAGCTTAAACACCCAACACTCCTTTATCTGAGGTAGTTTTCTATATACATCATTTTCCTTTGCATTTCTTACAAAGCCTGAAGTCACCACTGTCGCTGGCCACCTTGCACAAAGCATTCACATGGCTCCTGCAGCACTAGTTTCTGTGGTAAATTATTTTACACATTGAGGTTGCCAGTCACCAGCACAACCTCATATTAGTTGCCTTCTAGGACATGCCTGAAGGTGTTGCAGTCCTATTCTTTATTTATCAGACCCCTGGAAACTATATAGGGCACACTCTCTCTCTCTCTCTCTCTCTCTCTCTCTCTCTCTCTCTCTCTCTATATATATATATATATATATATATATATATATATATATATATATACACACACACACACACATGAAGTTATGTCCATATGAGAGAGAGAGAGAGAGAGAGAGATAGATGGAGGGAGTGAGGGAGGGAGAGGGGGGAGAGGGTGAGAGATGGAGGGAGAGAGAGAGATTTTTTTAAAATGTGTATTTCTTAGTTTTATGGATTTTTAAAAACCACAACAACTCTGATGACTATAATGATTATTAATTGGTAAATAAGTTATTAATGATATTTAGAATTTTAACAGTAACAATACAGTTTCTCAGAGGATCTCTATATGTTCCTTACTGTTAGTCTTTTCTATCTATAATGGTATAAGTCTCTCTTGTCTTTATTTTTTGTCAGTCATATTTTCTATCTCTTCCTATCTGTCTTTAGCTCCATATCTTTGTCTATAATTTTATGTCTGCCTCAATCCCTGCCTCCGACTATCTGCATTTACTGCTGTCTTCATCATTCTTATCTGTTTCCAACTCTCTATCTATGTCCATGTCTCTACTGGTTTTGAGTCTCATTCTAACTGCCACTCCATATTTATGTGATCTCTGCCATTCTTGAACTTTCTTTTCCAATCATATTGGGCCTTGGTCCCTGTGTGTCTCACTCTCTCATTGACTTTGTCTATCCTTTGCTCTCTATTTCAACAATTTTCTGTCCTTATCACTGTGTCTCTGGTAGTGTATCTTTGTCTATTTTTATACCTTGTTCTTTCTATCTATTTCTTATAATATACATTGCTCTTTCTATCTATCTCTTAATCTCATCACAAATATTTCTCTTACCTCCACTAAGTTTCTCTTGTCCAGCCTGCTCACTTTGTTTGTGTTAAACTTAGGATCAGGATCGGGGTCAGTAAAGTTCTCAGGGTAGAAGTATGCTCGACCTCCTCCCATTATCACCTGTAGTGAAAAAAAAAAAACAGTTAAATAAAGCGTTGTAGACTTTGTTGTCTGACTTAGTTGTTTGGACGACAGTGTTATACAAACTTAGTCGTCTGGAGTGGGGTGTTATGTAAACTTGGTTGTATGAACAGGAGTGTTATACAAACTTGATTACCTGGATAGGCATATATAGACTTCATTGTTTGAGCAGCGGTGTTATATAGACTTGACTGTTTGAGCTAGTGTTATGCAGACTTAACTGTGTGAACAGAAGTGTTATAAAAACATTTTTTGTTGATGTTTACCTTAACAAATTGTTGTATATACTTGCCTGTCGCAGTAAAACTATTATGTAGGTTGTTATTACAAGGGTGTTATATAGATTTTCTTGTTGATGTTTATTGCAATGGTTTTATCTATCATGAGCTGTCACAACAGAAATATTATGTAACTTTGTTCCTGAACAAAAATGTCATTCAGCTATCTAAAAAAGTAATAATAAATAAACTTTTCTGTTTCCACTGAGGTGTTACACAGACTTAATTGCAAAAGTTATATTGATAAAAATGTTAAGAAAAATATAGTTTGTGATGTTGAAGGAAACGTTACAAATTTGCATCACCTGATGGTAATTTCTGTAATGTGTACATTCGTTTTCTCCTTACAACTATGGATGTGCCAAAAAGATTAGCAAACAGGTACATTATGTGCTTCTGATCTAGGACACGAATTGCAGTAACGTTTCTGTGTATTTCTGAAGAAACTCTATCCCTCTTTTCATGGATCATTCCATATTTATGTTGCTGTCAATTTTTATAATATATGAACATGCTGTTGGCAGAATGGATGTCATCCTCATAAGGTGTCCAATCCAACTAATTCTTTGTTTTTCTATATTCTCAACTGATGCTGTTCCAACAATGACCTCCATCGACAGAGGGGGGACAAAGAAAGAATTTTTAAGCTCAGGAAGTTTCGGAGTAGCTCTCTCTTGCCTGCACTTAAAAGTGCGATGTTCCCAGGATTAAAGGTACTTCATCTGCATTCCCAGGGGAAACCCATGAGCCAGCTTTCTAAAATTCACTTTATTCATGACATGCATAAGATAGGGAAGACAACATTGAGTAAAATATTATTTAGTTTAAATTTCAACCGCTCTGTAGATGGAAATGCAGGAAACATATCTTGTGGTGTATCTTGTATACCGTGCTTATTCCAAACTCCAGCTACTTTGAAACTTGAAAACAGATATGTTATCAAGGAAGATCTTCATACATCTCAGTAAATGTAAAGTAGAACTCACAGCCCCACAGTTGCCTAATGCTGCCATAGCAAATACTGCCATAGGAAATTAGGTGTTTAAGGCTTCACCTTTTTCTTTAAAATAAAATTTTGCCTAATTTTGTCGAGGCGTGTCCCGTTTAACATAATTGGTTATATTAGGGCACATGTCCAACAATAAATGACCCCCTATAGTAGCTCTCAGCTTTGTTTGATGGGATGATCAGTTCCTTCCTTGCTGTCTTTGCCTTCCCGGATTCAAGAGTACAGTTGGGTACACATTTTCACTGCTTGGCAAACTAGAGCATGATGCTACCTGGTTTTGACGTGCCCCTTTGCCTCATGAAGGAAGAGCTCTAACCACTCAGATGCTCTGCTTTTTAAGACATCTCATTTCACACAAGTCAATTTGTCTTTTGTGTTCATCGATTACAAGTCTAAGCTTCGTCTTCTTCGTACACTCTCAGAGATCTACTTGAATATTTTCAAAGAAAGCAGTGGTGAATTTGAGGCTATTTGTATCTCCATAGAGTTTTTTCATGAATGGTCCTGGTGATGGTCATATGTGCTTTATTTGTTCTTTGTATACATGACATCTCTGAAGCAGATGTTTAGCAGTCATTTTATCTGTGCCACTGTTACACTCACCCATAGTGCCTATCTTTATCTTGTTGATTAGATGGTATCTCAATCTGTTGTGGCCTGTGTGGAGTCTGAAGATTGATTACCACTTATTCTCTTCTGCTGAGCTGGTAATATGCATCATTTTGTGTGTCGCCTGGATGCTCTGCATCCCATTTGTTCTTGTATCTGATAAAAAATATTTGCCTCTTCAAAAGATATGCTTGTATCAGGCTAAGGTAGCTTTCCACCTTCATTTGCCATTGTCAGATTCTTCATTACCAGGGATGTTACAATGAGATGGGATCCATTTGATCACAACCCTTTTGAACCATTGACACAGTTTGTGAAGCACTACTCTAACGTCATGCAGGTCTGCATTATTTTGGCTCTTCAGCGTGAAGAAAGTAATTTGTCTCTTAGTGCTTTCCTGTTTTGAAGGCCTCTGCTCTGAAGTTACATGAGAATTTTCCTGTTGCCACTGACAGCCTTTTTAAGTCCAAGCGTGACACTAATCTGCATAAATATTGCATTAATCAGTTGTTTCTTTGTAGCCATTTTCATATTTGAATGCTTCAGTTACTAAGAAGACACAGCCTATATTTTTATGGCCTAAATTAAAATCAAGTGTTACCCTATATTCTACACCAAAATCACTATTCATCTGTCATTAACAATATGTATTATGAGAACCTCATCAGACCCTAACTTCCCTGCAATGCTCTTACTAATCGTTTTATATTAATTGTTGTTTGTGTTATATAGGCTACTGTTTTACTATATTGTCTAGTTCTTCCGGTATCTGTTCTCAGCCCCTGTTCTACTTACACTGAGAATGCAAAGCAGCAATTGGTGCTGACACAATGACCACTTGTAACGTGTACATTGATGAGCTGGTTATATGCAGTGGCTGGCTGCCTAATTGAATGAGGAAGGTTCTCTTTATATAGGGAACAAAGTTTTAGAACAATCACATTCTGGTAACTTGTTGAAGCAGACACCAATCAAATTCGGTGATAACAAAAATGATGACGTGAACACAATAGAACACAAATCTTCTTTTTTGTGCGCTACAATTAATGACGTCACAAAAAACCCCTACTAAGCACTGAAAGATAATGACAGTATACTCACGTTAATGTCACTGTTTTTGGCGATAAGTTGCAGGGCTATATCTTCGCAAGCCCTCTCAGAAACTGGTATTTTTCTGTTGATGTAAGCACAAAGAACAAGGGTGACAATAGGTCATTTAGTCTATATAAGTGTTTCTCAAGCTTTCAGAAAGTGGGGACACGACTTACTTCGCTGATTTTTCCCCATCATTATGTAACCACTCTATAAAGAAAGAAGCTACAACTCTCCTAAATTGGTGCTTGCGTAGAATAGGTTTGAAATGGTACACGATCACCAATGCGAAACTGATAACAAGAGCCAGACAGATACTAGTGGAACATGAGATGAGAAGAGGACACTTGAGAAAAGTAGGACACACATTGAAAGCAATTGACCCAGGAATCTCCAGGATAAGGGAAGCAGAGATATATCGAAAAAATACATAGAGAAATGAACTGGAGACACAAATGAAAATGATGAGGAAGCCACGGGAATACTTTGAGCTGATGGCACGTGACTGTAGGACTTGGCACGCGTTAGTTCAAGGCATTTGCTCCTTGGGGAGCTTATCAGTTGTAGTGAAATTGACAGAGATACAACGGTAAAATACCTCCAAAGATAACATGTAAGGATAAAAACATAATGCGTAGGCTGCTGATAGTACATGATCGCCCAGACCGCGGGTCATCACCCTCCATAAAAATTGACTTGCTAGACAGGAGGGGAACGGCGGATAAAAAGGAAAAAATATGACTGGAAAGATTGCGTGAGACTAGAAAGGCTAAGGAGACGCAATTGGGGGGGAAACGGAGAAAAGTCACGTTTCCCAAGTTGACATAAAGTAAGGAACTCGACAGAAGGGACCTTGGATATGTTACGCCACAGTCATTTATTGGTCGCTTTTGCGATACCAAGCCTTTGATTTGAATTCAGCGGCAGAACGCAGATGTTTGGAATATTACAAAAATTAAAAAGTAACTTTTTCGTAATATTAATGTTAGGAATATAAAAATTAGCTGGCCGGATGGCCCATTCTGAGCAGTGAACTAATATGTTCTTAATTTTACAGACGGATAGATAATATTGAAGATAATGACAAAAGACAGTGTTGTTCACATCAGCGACAGACTGTATGGAATAAAAAGTGTCGCTATTTGCACAAAAAAAAAACACGACCTTGAGACGCAGGTGTTCAAATCTACTTAGTAGGGAAGCGAAGGGACATTGGTGGGAGCTGTGTCTAAATATAACTTTTAACGACAAAATTTTGGAGGGGAGAGAAAGGTTGGTTCAAAAATCAAGTACGTTTTTGAAAAAAAAAAACAAGTAGAGACGGACAGACTAACAGATAAACATCCATACTTGACTGAAGCATGACTGAAATGACTTTAGGGTAGGAAATTTGAATTTGAAATAAACCTAGGCAGTGATTGGCCACAGACAATCATTTTATCGGCGCTCAGACGCGCAAGTGGGGCCATTCCTCAATAGTTGTTCGATGATAGACACAGTATTTTAAAGTGTGGTGATTTCCAAATGAAAGAAAGTGAAATAAGTTCAGGGACGCCATACTATAGCCAGCAGCTCAGCTGAGTTTTGCTAGCATTTCTGTGTTCTTTATTCATAATCTGGTAAGATTGAAATTATTTCTTTGTATATTTTGAATATTGTTTAATGTTCGAGGGATTTGATACTGCCATATCATAATCTAGCCTTACAAACAAGTAGGGATTTGCTCTAGACCCCCCGCCCAAGTCAGGGTCTAGGGACCAACAATATACATAAACTCCAGCAAGGGTTAGGAAAGACAGATCAAATGTTGAGAATAATGAAACATATTACCTATCCACTTTTAGGGAAGGAAACTAATAAATATTTTTCAGAATCTATAGTCTGGGAGGACCTATCTGATGTAAAACCACCATGGTAAATGTGCTGTTTGGTCAGAGAGATCTGACCTGTCTGTATGATGTGGTTGTTGTGTCCGTGTTGTGTCCAGACGTGGGTAGAGAATAGAATTTTGACACATAGCCAATACTTTGATTGCAGAGCTGTGAGTTTCAGTTGTCAACAAGGCGGTGTCCATTCAGTTGGTGATTTTTACTCGAGTGTATCTGTGCAGTACGTTGTGACAGAGACCACTATTATTGCCCGCCAGCACGGAGAGGTGGGACCACCAGATTTCAGCACCAGAGCTACATATGCCAGTTGAGTGAGCCTCTGGTCTGCTGGAAGTTCACCAACGCCTTTTAGTTACTAATACCCCATAAAATTCCTGCAATTTACTGGACACTGTGTAGTCAATATAGACAGGTGTGATGAGGCCACCCCAACAGCACAAGCATTAACTATCCTCCCAAGTAGATGACTACTAGAACATTTTAATAAAACTAACTAGTCTAGTACTTATATATGTACACTCTTGCATTTATTATGTAACATTCCATGCATTTCTTTCATAATTTTTAAATCCTTTTTTTTTTTTAAAAAGTTCTGGTCAACATAAAACTTGATCCAGAACAAATAAATGTAATATAATTCTATCAAAAATTTTACACTCTTGAGTTAGTTCAGTGTATTATAATATTTGTTAAATATTATTAGTCTGCTTAAATATCTGTGGGTGTATCTATAACTATCACACCACATTACATATCATTACCCTAGACATTTTACATAGCTACATTCATTAAGAAAAAAAAATTGAGTGTGAGGTCGTAGTGGTAGCAAGAAAGGCCTTCTGACAATTCACAACTACATTTTATCTCAGGAGCCTTCACAGCTGGCCTCATACATTACATTTAGTAATATCACCATCATACAATACCATCAAACCCACTACATACATTGGGGTCTTGTCCAGGGATAATTAGCCCAACAGTAATATTAGGATCTC
The DNA here is from genome assembly GCA_024509875.1 of Oreohelix idahoensis. Taxonomy (NCBI): domain Eukaryota; kingdom Metazoa; phylum Mollusca; class Gastropoda; order Stylommatophora; family Oreohelicidae; genus Oreohelix; species Oreohelix idahoensis. The sequence continues at coordinate 253,330 of JAMPIV010001467.1, forward strand.
CTGGTTGGAGAAATAAAATTAGGGAAAAAAAATTGTGCAATTCCCTTTAAAATTAAAAGTGTCCCTGCAGATAAAAGTTGGTGAATCTTCACAGCCAGTGATAATTAATTAGTTAACTGGTTAGTTAGAATTAGTTAGACTATAGTCATAAGAAGTACTTAGTGTATTTACTGGTTAGAGATTTAGCTTGTATATTATTATATTGTCTGAAAAGTATGGCGGAGCTAGCAAAATTCCGATCAGCTGCTGTGCTGACCGCAAAGGAGATGGGAATGGATGGTCAGATTTTAATTCAATATGTAACGGCTGAATGTGATAAATATATTGAAAGGGAAGATAGAAAGGTAGCTGAAGAGAAGAGGTTACAAATTGAGGCTGATAGAGAAATTAAGAGGCTGCAGATTGAGGCAGAAGAAAAACGACAGCAAAGGGAGGCAGAAGAAAAAAAGGTTGACTGCCGAAAGGGAGGCAGAAGATAGAAGGTTGCAAAGGGAGCACGAATTACGACTAAGGGAGCTGGAATTACAAGGCCCGGCTCCTGAAAATGGTGCCAGCCCTTTTGCCTCAGATGCTACGCCCAGTCTGGGAGCCTCAAACTCAGCTATGGGGTTTCATTTAGACCATTTTGTTGAAAAAGACGATGACATAGAGGGGTACCTAGGACGTTTTGAGTTATTAGCTACTACATATGGGTTAGAGAGAGAGAGGTGGAGTGTAAAGCTATCACAGGGATTGAGAGGTACTTCTTATGAAGTATTTGCCAAAATGAACAGGGAAGACCAAGACAATTATGACATGTTAAAGCAGGCTTTGTTATTAAGGTACGAGAAGAATGGTGAATTTTATCGTAAGAAATTTAGAAATGCCAAACTGTTGTCTGGGGAGACATACCACCAATTCTCTGCTAGACTAGAAACCTATTTGGAGAAATGGACGGCTCTGGGGAAGACCCAAGATCTTAAAGAAATGATCATGATTGAGCAATTGAGAGAGTCCATGGCTCCAGACATGAGAAAATTTCTCATGGAACAAGGTGCAGAGAAGTTGGGGGAAATTTTAAATGTTGCTGAGAGGTATCAGGCAGCTCAGGCAGAGGTAAGTGGTGCTAAAAAGAAGCACATAGACAATTTTAAAGCTCCACAGCAATTTAATAAATTTGATAATAGAGAGCAGGGAAATAAAGGTAGGACAAACTTTGAGCGGCCAAGAAATGACTATCGCGACAGAAACTCACAGTTCAATGACCAAAAATTCAATGAAAGAAAACCGTTGAACCAAGGAAAAAGATGGTGTAAATGGTGCAAGAAGGATAACCATAACACCGAATTTTGTAGAAGGAAACCTTCAAAACATTGCTGCAATGAAGTCGGGGACGCGAAGATTAAAGGTTAATCCTAATGGACAACAGGAACCTTATCACCCCCCAGTTTGTGAGGATGTTATTTGTAATGGGGTCACCATAAGGTGCCTTTATGATACAGGTTTGGATTATGATTCAGTTGTGAAGTCTAGCCTAGTGGACCCAAGTCAGTATACCACAGAAACAGTGGAAATACAAGGGGCGACTAAGGACATACCACTCATGACACTTCCCATCGCAAGGATAACGGTGAAAACTCGCTATGTGGAAGGAGAAATCAGAGCAGCAGTGATAGATGAACCAATCTACCCTCTGATATTGGGGTGTAGATACGTCTTCTTGGGGAATCCCGAGAAACCTGTGATCATGGCGACAGTGCAGACCAGGTCACAGAAGAAGGAGGAAGAAGGTGAACCTATAAATGCTCATCCAGAGGAGATGAGGAAGGCGCAGGCTGAGGATAGGACACTCAAGCCCTGTTTTAAAAAAATTGCCCAAATGTCACACACCTCCGAGCAAGGGGGAATATTTCATGAAGAACAAACTCTTATACAGGAAGGCCGGAACTGGAACAAATGGTCACAACCAGCTGGTTCTTCCCACTTCATATAGAGATAAAGTGATGGAACTCGGGCATGCGATTCCCTTCAGTGGTCACATGGGGATCAGCGCCACAGGACAGCGTATAGCTTGTCATTACTTCTGGCCAGGGATAACGGGGGATATAAAAAGATATGTCAAATCCTGCCCAGAATGTCAAAGGGTAGCTCCAAAGCACTGGACTGCTCCTGCAACTCTAGGGGAAATGCCCATAGTGGGAACACCTTTTGAGAGGGTTGCAGTGGATATTGTAGGACCTCTCACTCGGACCAAGAGGAGGAACAGTTACATCCTTACTCTGGTGGACACTTGTTCTATGTGGGGAGAGGCGGTAGCCCTGCCATCAATTGATTCAAAACATGTAGCAGAGGCACTACTTACAATATTCACCCGATTAGGATTCCCGCATCAAATCTTGACGGATAATGGTTCTCAGTTCAAGGGGAAACTAACGGAAGAAGTTTTTAAGCTATTTCAAGCCAGACACTTTCATTGTAGTCCGTACCATCCACAAGGGAACGGCCAGGTAGAGAGGTTCAACGGGACTCTCATTTCTATCCTGAGAAAGCTGGCACACGAAAAACCGGATCTGTGGGATCAATTCCTGCCCGCCGCATTGTTTGCGTACCGGGAGGTACCACATAGTTCAACCGGGATGGCTCCCGCAACTCTGCTATTTGGGAGGCCAATAAAAGGTCCATTAGAAGCTCTATTAAGGACCTGGACAGATGAGAAGGCGGAAGAGACTGTTACCTCATCGTATCAATACGTGAACGAACTGACCACTCGTTTGAAAGCTGGATGGAAACTGGCAAATGATAATTTGAAGCAAGCCAGGAAGAAACATGCAGCATATTTTAATATGAAGGCAAAGGACAGGGAACTGGCAGTCGGAGAGAAGGTGCTGCTTCTACTACCCGGAAGCCAGAATAAATTACAAATTGGTTGGCAAGGTCCATATACGGTTCTAGAGAAGGTGTCTAGAACAAACTATAAAATTGACAAAAAGGGGAAGGAGAAAGTTTATCATGTAAACCTGTTAAAGAAGTATCTGGACAGACCACTCCAGGAAAGCACCCCCTTATTGACCTTGGCTATTGCAACCCAGATGCAAAAAGAACCACTCACCTCACATGAATACCCATTACATCCTTGTGAAACCGCAGCACAGGTAAAAGTCAGTAAGCACCTGACTAAAAACCAGAGGGAGAGAGTTCAACAGGTTCTGGAGGAACATACAGATGTATTAACAGATAAACCAGGCCATACAAATTTGCTACAGTATGACATGAAACTGGTAGACTCAAACCCAATCTGTATGAGAGCCTATTCTATTCCGTTCGCGAAGGAGAAGGCATTGAAGGAAGAAATAGAGTATTTGTTGAAGGAGGGGATTATTTCGCACAGTGAATCATCTTTTAGTTCTAGTGTCGTTTTGTTGAGAAAACCGTCTGGGGAACACAGACTGTGCATAGATTACAGGAAACTGAATGCTGTCACAGAAGGACAAGTGGATCCATTACCAGACACAAAACAGTTATTTGCCAGACTGAACAAGGCAAAATACTTTTCAAAGGTGGATCTTAGTAAAGGCTATTACCAGATCCCAGTGAAGCCTGAAGTGAGACCTTATTTGGCTTTTAGCACTTCGGATGGACATTATGAATTCAATATGCTACCATTCGGACTGAAAAATGCTCCGAGTGTGTTTTCAAGGATGATGCGCAAATTGTTGGATCCCCTGAATAACCCATGTATCACGAATTTCATGGATGATATTCTCGTCGCCACAGAGACATTTGAAGAACACATTGAAGCTCTGGAGATGTTGTTTGATAGACTTCGGGAGGCGAACTTAACTGCTAGGCCAACAAAATGTTGTATTGGATGCAAAGAGTTGGAATTCTTGGGACACACTGTATATCAGGGTAATATGACCCCTGATCCTAAGAACTTGGAAAAACTGCAGAGAGCACCTAGGCCGCAAACAAAAAAGGACGTGCGATCATTTGTGTCGTTATGCGGATTTTATCAGAAATACATCAAGAATTTTAACGCTATTTGTGCTCCTCTGACTGATCTGACTCGCAAGGGACTTCCAGATAAAATTATTTGGACTGCACAATGTGAACTAGCGTTCCAAGAGTTAAAGGAAAAACTCACTAGCAAGCCTATTCTCAAACTGCCTGATTTGACACAGGACTTTGTCTTAAGAACCGATGCAAGTAATGTAGGACTAGGAGGGGCTTTGTTGCAAAGATCATCTTCACCTGATGGGGAACTGAAACCAGTCGCTTATGCAAGCCGTAAATTGAATGTCGGTGCAGATTTCCTCAGTCGGCACCCCTGTGATCAAAATTAGAGTAGTGGCAGACGTGAGGAGTAATTTTACCTATGTGTATCGCTGGTTTTGGAACTTGCCATAGGCATGTTTTCAAGTGGGGAGATGTGTAGTGAAATTGACAGAGATACAACGGTAAAATACCTCCAAAGATAACATGTAAGGATAAAAACATAATGCGTAGGCTGCTGATAGTACATGATCGCCCAGACCGCGGGTCATCACCCTCCATAAAAATTGACTTGCTAGACAGGAGGGGAACGGCGGATAAAAAGGAAAAAATATGACTGGAAAGATTGCGTGAGACTAGAAAGGCTAAGGAGACGCAATTGGGGGGGAAACGGAGAAAAGTCACGTTTCCCAAGTTGACATAAAGTAAGGAACTCGACAGAAGGGACCTTGGATATGTTACGCCACAGTCATTTATTGGTCGCTTTTGCGATACCAAGCCTTTGATTTGAATTCAGCGGCAGAACGCAGATGTTTGGAATATTACAAAAATTAAAAAGTAACTTTTTCGTAATATTAATGTTAGGAATATAAAAATTAGCTGGCCGGATGGCCCATTCTGAGCAGTGAACTAATATGTTCTTAATTTTACAGACGGATAGATAATATTGAAGATAATGACAAAAGACAGTGTTGTTCACATCAGCGACAGACTGTATGGAATAAAAAGTGTCGCTATTTGCACAAAAAACACGACCTTGAGACGCAGGTGTTCAAATCTACTTAGTAGGGAAGCGAAGGGACATTGGTGGGAGCTGTGTCTAAATATAACTTTTAACGACAAAATTTTGGAGGGGAGAGAAAGGTTGGTTCAAAAATCAAGTACGTTTTTGAAAAAAAACAAGTAGAGACGGACAGACTAACAGATAAACATCCATACTTGACTGAAGCATGACTGAAATGACTTTAGGGTAGGAAATTTGAATTTGAAATAAACCTAGGCAGTGATTGGCCACAGACAATCATTTTATCGGCGCTCAGACGCGCAAGTGGGGCCATTCCTCAATAGTTGTTCGATGATAGACACAGTATTTTAAAGTGTGGTGATTTCCAAATGAAAGAAAGTGAAATAAGTTCAGGGACGCCATACTATAGCCAGCAGCTCAGCTGAGTTTTGCTAGCATTTCTGTGTTCTTTATTCATAATCTGGTAAGATTGAAATTATTTCTTTGTATATTTTGAATATTGTTTAATGTTCGAGGGATTTGATACTGCCATATCATAATCTAGCCTTACAAACAAGTAGGGATTTGCTCTAGACCCCCCGCCCAAGTCAGGGTCTAGGGACCAACAATATACATAAACTCCAGCAAGGGTTAGGAAAGACAGATCAAGTGTTGAGAATAATGAAACATATTACCTATCCACTTTTAGGGAAGGAAACTAATAAATATTTTTCAGAATCTATAGTCTGGGAGGACCTATCTGATGTAAAACCACCATGGTAAATGTGCTGTTTGGTCAGAGAGATCTGACCTGTCTGTATGATGTGGTTGTTGTGTCCGTGTTGTGTCCAGACGTGGGTAGAGAATAGAATTTTGACACATAGCCAATACTTTGATTGCAGAGCTGTGAGTTTCAGTTGTCAACAAGGCGGTGTCCATTCAGTTGGTGATTTTACTCGAGTGTATCTGTGCAGTACGTTGTGACAGAGACCACTATTATTGCCCGCCAGCACGGAGAGGTGGGACCACCAGATTTCAGCACCAGAGCTACATATGCCAGTTGAGTGAGCCTCTGGTCTGCTGGAAGTTCACCAACGCCTTTTAGTTACTAATACCCCATAAAATTCCTGCAATTTACTGGACACTGTGTAGTCAATATAGACAGGTGTGATGAGGCCACCCCAACAGCACAAGCATTAACTATCCTCCCAAGTAGATGACTACTAGAACATTTTAATAAAACTAACTAGTCTAGTACTTATATATGTACACTCTTGCATTTATTATGTAACATTCCATGCATTTCTTTCATAATTTTTAAATCCTTTTTTTTAAAAAAAGTTCTGGTCAACATAAAACTTGATCCAGAACAAATAAATGTAATATAATTCTATCAAAAATTTTACACTCTTGAGTTAGTTCAGTGTATTATAATATTTGTTAAATATTATTAGTCTGCTTAAATATCTGTGGGTGTATCTATAACTATCACACCACATTACATATCATTACCCTAGACATTTTACATAGCTACATTCATTAAGAAAAAAAAATTGAGTGTGAGGTCGTAGTGGTAGCAAGAAAGGCCTTCTGACAATTCACAACTACATTTTATCTCAGGAGCCTTCACAGCTGGCCTCATACATTACATTTAGTAATATCACCATCATACAATACCATCAAACCCACTACATCAGTAATAAATAAAATTAATTATAGACTAAAAAGATGGAGATGTTAAAGAGAAGTAGGATATTAAGTAGTCACGAAGAAACATATTAGGACAAGTAAGATAATATATTTTTTTTAAATTAATAAATAAAAATATCCCGTTCAACCTCTGATGGGTTATAAATTCCTGCAGATGCTAATTCAGCATTTCTCAAACATTTGTTCTTAGATCCACAAGTAGTCTGCGAGCAATACTTCAGCCGCCCCGTCAAGACACTTTCATTACCATGCCATTTGATGCCATGCCATATCTGAAGTTAACTGTTGAGTTCTTCGTTCTCCATACACAACATGTACTTCAGTTACTTGATTTTACTTTGTTAACATAATTTGTATTTCTTTTAAATTTTTATTTTATTTTTTATGTGAGTCCGTTGAATTACTAGTACCGGTACGTCTTGTGGGGTTTATTCTTCGTAATAAGTAGAGAAACACTGTCCTAATTTATTTGTTGTGAGTTGAAGTCACGTTCTTTAACTTGTCGAAGAAAAAGTGCACTGGAACAAATACGGGTTTTTTTTTTTTTTTTCGTTTTCGCCCAATGCTGCTATTATGGGTTCCACGGATGTACGGATGTTGAGTTGTTAACACGCACGCTTTTCACGCAGACATTCGGTTTCAAGAAGAATTGTGATATTTATAATATTTATTCATTCATAAACCTTCGGCTCGACAAGGAGAATAAGGCTTCAACAAATTGCCGTCCGCTCAACGCCCCCATTTCCTCTCCATCCCTTTAATTTCTGTCTCCAGTTCTCTTCTCCGTATGTTTTTTGTCTCCTACTTCTCCTAAGCTGGGGATTCCATCATAAGGCCTGCCTATTAATGCTGTCAACATGTTTCCTCAGTGTATGTTATCCACCTCCAACGTCTACTTCTCATCTCTTGCTCCGCTGGCACTTGTCTGATTGTTGTCATCAATTCCACATTGGTGATCTTATCGTACCATTTCAATCCTTCTATTGTACGCAAGTAACCATTAATGAACGTCTGTAACATTTTTGTTTCTCTTTTTGTTGTTCACCATCTTTCAGAGCCATGCACTAGGACTGACTTGACACGTGTGTTGAAGATTCTGGTCTTTTATTTTTATTTATTTTTTTTGTTTTTTTATGGACTTATGTTTGTGTGTGATTTTCATATATTTCCTAATACAGAGAAAGTTGCTCTTGTGTTTTCAGTGTTACATGGCTAAATTAAATAAGTGGATATGTCTTGATGACAAATTGTAGAAGATATTTCATGTTGATATGATAAATGCGCTCAACTGTTAATAACAAATGAAGAAATCCGGATTTAATATGATAGACGTAAATGTGTGGCTAACAAAAAAAAAAAAAAAAAAACATAACTGGAATCGTTTTGTGGTGCCTACCTGTCACTCTCCCAGTCTCTATCTGCAGAGTGCGCGTAGGAGGCCGCCGGTGTCGCATGAGTAATTCTTGTGGTCGTCAACACACCTGTAGACTTACCTGGCGGATGATGATAATGATGATTGTTACAACGACAGGGATAGTTACATGTAGCACTGGCAGTGGTAGTTGCATTGATGGCGATTTAATTCTCGGTAATGAAGAAGAAATTGATGAGATAACAAATGTAGCCTTAAACGTATTCTACACTATCTGTTGCATGTTAGATTTACAACTCTTCAAAAAAATACAAATCATGTGGGGAGAAAATTAGTTATCCATTTTGACATCTGTGTAAAACCTAAAACTGCCTGGGACAGAAAGAGTTAAGAAGTAAAACTAGGAATAAAATTAATCTCAAACAGCACGTGGCACATGAAGTGGATTCAAACAAGGGCACACTAACGATAAGTAAAACTTATTTTCGACCGAAATATGGAACAACGAATTCAACCGCTTTGGAAACCCTGTAACAATAGATATGTAAAACCTGGCATGTTCCCACGAACCAATGGCAATACAAATGTTAATATTTGTGGTTGAACGCGTTGATAGCTTTGTAAATTTCTGCACAAATTTAGGAAATACATGATTTTTGGTGTATCAGACAGTGTAGATACGAGACACTTTTCCCAGTCATAAATACAGGCAGTCATGCACAAAACGTGAAATCCCGTTTAATAATATGGAACGATCGGGAGTCCCGTGGATGAATGAGACGTTGGAATATTATTTAGGAATGATGCGTTGAGGGCCAGCTTTAGCCATAAGTGGAATAAACTACAGCTTAGGGCCTCACAGTCTGAAGGGATTTCTCTTGCCAAGTTCAGCTGTGGCACGGCCTTATTCTCTCTTACCAATTGCCAAAAGGGGCCTCCACAGCTTCCTATAGCTTTTAGGGCCTCGCATTAGACTAAAAATGTCGAGAACTTCAAGTCTGGCGAAGAACATCTAATGATGACTAGAATTACAACATGGTGACTTAGCAATTGCACAGCACACATACTCTACCTGCTGCAGCAGACCATCGAAGTATGGACTGAACTTCAGCTCCGTGTGCGGTTGCACATTTGGCCCTGCTGGCGACGGCGCTGAGACCCAGCATACCTTGGTTGGTCTTCACACCAGTCAGATAAGCAGTTCCAGAGGCGGCAGAGTCTGTTACTTGGGAGTTGACATTGTAGGTCTGGAAATGTATATATAAATTATTTTACAGCGTTACTGGTCTAGGACTGGTGTTGAGAGCACATCATGGGGCAGGGCAATCGTGATAAAGGTATATTTAGATGGATTGCTGTGCACCATGATGTTCCTCACCAAAACGCATAAAATTCGAAGTAGTAGCTATGACAATGGGGGGTATCTAGGGATGACGAAGGGAGATTGTGTCCACGCCTTACAGCGTACACGTGTCAGAATATGTGGCCAAGTCCACTTAAAGTGTAGCATAGTCTACTTCTATGTGTATTTCATGAGTCTGGATTTGACTCTAAAGTAAGTGTAATACTCGCTGAGTTAATTTTGCCAAAATGGCTATGACTATAAAGATAGATGATTTCTCAAGAAATTCAAGATGTTTCCAAGGTCAGTAGCACCTATTAAAGATATGGAACATGATTTCTCAAGAAATTCAAGATGAATCCAAGGTCAGTAGACCACAACCATGGACACAGACAATTATGTATAAGAAATACACAGGAACAATGGTATTACAAGTATCGTCAAAGTTATCGAAATAGCAAAAGTGTGTAGAAAGGATATATATAAATATAAGAAGTCGATTCGTACTACTGAGTACCTAATAGTAAGTTGATTGGAGCATGTTGTGATTCATGACAGTTATATGTGTGGAATAAAAGAAAGTCGTTATAAACAATATCGTTGAAAAATCTATATAAGATTTCACATTCATCATTTGTATTCGTTATATCAAGTTGAGAGTTCTTTCTCTGTAATAAACACGAATACATATCAAAATACAAACGATTGTATTGGAATGGTTAAGCCAGATTTAAACAGGAAAGTTGGAAAGAAACACTCAAACACGAATAGCAATTCAAAGGTAATATTTATTCATTGAGCCAATATTTGATCAGAACGAGAAATTGAGAATAATCCTAGACATTAAAAGAGAACTATAAATCTGGTTCTTAACAACTGGACTGAACAGAGTAGAATATTTTGAAGACGTGCAGATCTGTAAATGAACCTACGTCCTCATCATCACTTTTCTTTTGCGCTTCTTACAGAGCATAGAGTCACCATTGAAACTGGTACCCTTGCAGGAAGCCTGCACCAAGCAGTCACATTCTCTGGCAGCCGCTGTTTCTGTAGCAATTAGTTTTACCTGATGAGGTTGCCATCTCAATGTATAACCTCATACTAGTCACCTTTTACGACATGCCTGAGAATGTGGTAGTCCTTTTCTTTCTTTGTCTTTTCTGAGGGGGTAAAGGGGGTAAATGATCCCGTTACACGCCCATTGAGGAATATTGGGAATACGGTGTTAGGCCCATATTTTTTTGACCATCGGCACACTTGGGGGGATGTAGTCAGCATCACGCAGGCCGCCTTAACCTTCTTAGAGTTGTTCTGGTACCCAATTCATGAGGCTGGGTCAACCCCGGAGCCGTTTGCGGTCTAAAAAATCCCACCTCAACTGGGGATCGAACCATGGACCATGAGCTAGGAAGCCAGTGCACTAACCGTTGTGCTACCGCGGCTGTCTCTTGCAGGGACTCCTGGGAATTACACAGGGTAAAGAACCTTTGTATTGTTGTTCAATTTTCACAGGCACGTGGATGATAACTAAAATTATTTTTTTTTTGGGTCTGTGTCAATGCTTTCTGAAACCTGATCTTTTCCTGATTAAAGATGTGTTTGTGGATGTTGTGACGTACGTCTAGTTTGACAAGTGAATTTTCCCTGATATGATGGATGATTTAAAAGGGACCTTTAGCTTTTCATAACATTAGAACCCCTGAACATTTGTTGTAACTTTTCGTTTGCCAGAACTCATTCCACCGGGACTCATTTAGTAGGCGGCACGAGATCAAAGAGACAGACTGAGGGATTTCAGGGGAGACTATCGGCGTTATCAAAGACAGTAGTGGTCCCTGATACGAGACGCAGTTGCTTGCCGCTAATTTCGCGTCTCGGTGTCAATCGCAACCGAGCGAACGGGGGAAAGCCGAAACGGGCAGCAGCGAACGGAGATACGAAGACCAGGGGGCGGCTTATTCTCTTGATTTGGCGGTCAGATCCCCAAAAGTTCGTGAGATCAAATAAGCTGTCAAGTTTATCATGTCCCACTCAACTTACATTCCATTTTAGCTAAATAGACCATGAAGACTAGACACGTTATCATTCGCTGGCCAGAACTTGATAGAAGCACTAGCGATGTTTGAAATCTTGCTAGATTATCCCATGGATTTTCATTTATATTTGCAGTGAATTCTATCTCTGTGCAAAGCGGTAATATATATATTGTGTAAAGTGATCAGTGGTCTAGTTCATTCATTATATTTCATTGGATTTTGTGTTAATTTAAACCTATTAAATTAAACCGTCTCAATAGTTCCAGTTGTAAATATAATGATCTATCTATTATATTATTTCAAAAGATAATAGATGCTTAAATTAACTTTTTAAGTCGCGAAGGAATTTATAATTAATAAATTCAGTTAAGTCCTAGTTTTATAGATGTGTGTTTTTAACCACTAGAACTCGCGCAGTGTTTATTAAATACATAATTAAATACTCGAGTGTATTATAGGCTTAACGGGAAATTTATCGCGCGCTTAGAAGATTATTTGATTTTTTAAAGTATGATTATGTTGTTATGGGTTTTCTATCTTTTTCTCTAGATTGATCACCTTTTGCAATCCCAGCAATAACGAAATCTTTCAGAGTTTCCATACTCGGTTCTTGAACTTCCAGACAGTTTGATGAGACATTTTTTAAAGCAAATCTTGTGGTGGTCCGGTACGGCCTAGCTAACATAATTACATGAAAGAAAGCCTACCCAAGATCATTTGATTATTATCATCAAATTAAATCTGTAAGATAAACTGGAAGATGAACAGCGCCAGTAGCGATATCATATTTACTGTTTACTGTGAGAGAGTACATAGAATTTTACCATAGCGGAGGATTAAAAGAGACCACTTCATTTTCACCCCTGTGCCGAACTGTGTTAGTGCCATCCCATCGACTCCTTTTAGATATATAATAAAAACACGAGAACTCTTAGTCTTCAAGTCTTGCGATAAGTGAGAATATTTGTTACCAACAAAACCTCGCAAACATCTGGGGCGGGACATCGAAGGACTAGACAGTTCATATGTCAAAGAATACTTGCTGTTTTTATATATACTTTTATGGATCGTCTGAGGCTGCATTCGGTAAGTGTGTGAGTATATGAGTGTGGATCCTCACGCGTGTGTATGAATGACAGGAAATTTAATCGTTTTTCTTTTGTAAACCTGTTGTTAACTTTCTTGCCTAGTAATATAATTTTTCTGTATTCCCTGCATTGTTCCTTTAAGGGGGAGTTGCTAATTGGTTAACTCTGTTTAAAAACCCCCTCCTTTCCATTTGCTTAGTAAAGGGAAGAACAGCTGGGAAGAACAGTTTTTTTTTTCTATCACCTATACCTAACGTTGTAACCCCTCTTTCAGAGTAATTAACTTCACTGTTAGGTTAACGTACCTCATCATGTGACGTATTCTTTCCAGAACGTTGTCTCCATTACAGCTGCTCTGAACGCATCACGATTCTGGGCAAGTCGACCTGCATCAGCCAAAGACAAGTTCAGACTCTCTGTGATGTCCTGGGTCCACCGTCGTCTAGGTCGACCCCTTCCCCTTTTTCCAGGGACCATGCCTTCCATCACTGTTTTTTCCAGGCTATTATGTCTTTTTATATGACCGAAAAATTTCAGCTTCCTTATTGCGATGGTATTTAGGAGCCAATGTTCCTGTACGTTTAGTGAGTGCAGTACTTCTTTGTTGGTCTTTTTTTCTGTCCAGGGTATTCTCAACATCCTTCTGTAGCATTTCATTTCGAACGATGTAATCTTTTTTGCAACTGTTTTATTGAGTGTCCAAGTCTCGCAGCCGTATGTTGCCACTGGGAATATACATGCTCTGATCAGTTGTAACTTTGTTTCTTTGCTTGTGCCTTGCCAATAGGTTTTTTCATCTGTATTAGTTTATGTGAAGCAATTGCAAGTCTTCTTTTAATTTCTACTGCACAGTCGCCAGAGCTGTTGATGATTGATCCTAAGTATTCGAATTCATTGACACTTTCCAGTTCTTCGTTATCAATTTCAATTTCTGGTTTGGTCTTTACTTTGTCTGTTGTCAATACTTTAGTCTTCTTGGTGTTTAGGTATAGATTCTGGGCCTCGCTGTGTTTTTTGGTGGACAGAAGTAATTGTTCAAGTCCTTCTGGGTTGGTTGATAGGAGGACTGTGTCGTCAGCATATCTGATTTCCGGGATCTGGTACCCGCCGATGTTAAATGAGTCAAACTCTGTGTGTTCTTGGTCATCTCTTACATTTCTCATGATATTCTCGGCATAAATGTTAAACAGGTAAGGGGAAAGGGTACAGCCTTGTCTTACTCCTTTCTGTACTTCAAACCATTCTGATGTTTCACCCTCTATTCTTACGGCTGCCTGTGCAGCGTGTTAAGACATTAATCATCACTGGTCATGATTAGTTGAAGATGAATAGCATTTAACTCAACTCCGAATACGATAGTTGATAAGACTGTGATTTTGACGACTCAAAATATTTAATTAGTAATTTCATACCATGAGCAGACACCAACTACATGGGAACAAAAGTCACATCACATTCATGTACGATCTGTAAGAGTTCTCATTATTTCATAAGCACATGTTCACAATCTCTATCTAGAGTTCTGGTTAGAGGTCAGTTCCTTTTAACGGCCAATGTCCTTTGGCATAAATTCAGAGGCTAACTAGACTTACTCCCGTCGCTAGTTTATACAATAGCCTTTTGCACTAGACTTAACTATCCTGCTAGTTCTGCAATATACTTATTATGCTAGGCTTACGTCTACTGCTAGTCGTTTAATATCCGTTACACTAGGCTTACGCTTGCCGCTAGCTGTACAATATCCATCTATACTAGTCTTACACTATTGCTAGTAACATGTTCCTTTGGCATACCACGCCAGGCTAATCTGCCATAATTATGCAAACTGCGTTATTCATACGACGACTTACGTTTGGTTCAAGAAATACATTGCTCAAATGGCTTCCCAGCCACACAATTAAAAAGTGGATATACCACACAGTATAAGTGGCAATGGCCACACTTCTGAAACACACTGCCGTTCGGGTCAAAACCCACAAGTCGAATGACGTTGCAAAGACACACGCGTCATGCATAGAGATATGCATACTACGTCGTTAATATATATTCAATTGCGATGTTCCACGGTGCAGCAGTCCGAGTTGGCCAAACTCAAATGCTTGCACACATGCAACAATCATCGACATCGGTCGATGAGATATATCTCTATTCGTTTAAGGTGTTCCATGATACAGCCATTCGGATCGTCGACAAATCCAAATGTCTGTAAGCATGAAACAATCCTCAACCTCATTCGCGGAGATATAATCATTTGAGGAATGCGCCATGCTGCAGACATGAAGCAATCCTCAACATCATCCCCCTCACTTCCAAACGTGACACTTGTGGCACGGATGATAGTGATGGAGAAGACGCTCGTCTCCCGAACATATCAATATTAGTACTACTTACATATAAACATCATAATCATTAAGTAGACACATTAAATGTTATAACATTAATAATAGCACTTGTCAACATGGTGACTAAAGAGTTAATTCAATTTCTTCTCAGAGAAGTTGCGCGATAAAAGATCTGCCAAGTTATTGTCTGATCCAGCAATGGGCAGAATCGTAAATGAAAATTCTTGAATCAACAAGTACCATCGGTGTATTCTAGCGTTACGCATTGTCCTAATGTTATGTAAGTAAGAGGACTATGGTCTGTCATGATAAAAAAATGTGTGCCGATGAGGTATCTTGCTAGCTTCTCCAGGCACCAGACGATGGACAGGAGCTCACGTTCACCTGTCGCATACTTTTGTTCAGCCGGAGTCAGTTTCCTCGACACATAGAAACATGGATGGAGTGTTTCCTTGTAACATTGCAGCAAACAGCCACCCATGGAGTAGCTCGAGGCATCTGATTGCAGAATGAATGGAATACGTATATTCGGTAATAACAAAATAGGTGCATTGCTAAATAATTTCTTAATTGTTACCAAAGCGCTTTCGCAATCTTTGTCCCAACGTACCTTATTAGGACTACCTTTGGTCAACAGTGCGGACAAAGGTGTAGATAGTTGTGCGAAATGCGGAATGAACTTATGGTAATAGTTTATCAGGCCTAAAAGGCTTCTAACTTGTTTCTTAGTTGAAGGGGTAGAAATCTCAAGAATTCTTTTGACTGTATTGTCGTCAGGATACAGTTTGTGGTTACCTATTCGGTGACCAAGAAAAGAAATTTCCTGACAACCAATTTGGACCTTTGAAGGTCGCACAGTCAAACCATGCATACGTAACGTATGTAGAAGGGAAGTTAAACCATCAATATGGTCTTCCCACGAGTCATGAAAGAGGCAGATGTCATCGATGTACGTTATGACATCTTTACGATCGCCAAGAAGGCGGCGCATCATGCGCACAAACGTCGCTGGCGCATTTACCAACCCAAAACACATATAATTCCATTGGTAGAGCCCAAAAGGAGTTGTGAAAGCTGTGTAAGGTTTGGCATTTTCGGCAAGAGGAATTTGCCAGTAGCCTTTAGAGAGATCTAGTTTGCTAAAGAAAGTAGCATTAGATAATTCAGACAAAAGATCATCTAAAAGTGGCATAGGCTCACCGTCTGTGATTGTAATTTTGTTCAATCGCCTAAAATCAATACAAATACGTAAAGAATCATCCTTCTTTTTAACTATCACCATTGGGAATGCATATGGTGATTCCGAAGGAGATATCACACCTAAACGTATCATCTCCTTTAACTCTTTTTCTACCCTATCTTTGTGGTTTAAAGATATAGGATAGGGTCTAAGTTTGATAGGTTTATAATCAGTAAGAGTAATATCATGGGATATAAGCGATGTCTGACCTGGAAGGTCGGTGAGAACATCATTGAAAGAAATGAGAATATCCCGAACTTGATCTTGTTGAGAAGAAGACAGTGAAGAAGAAATAGTCACGTCTTTCCAAGATTCCGATGATTGCAAAGAAGGTAGTTGGAATTGTAAAGGGATAGACGAAGTGGTATCTTCTTCCTGAACAACTGCAAAAGAAGCAGTATGATGTGAAGAATCATCAATAGAGTTAATAACAGGAATTAATTCCTGTGGTCTTTCAACCACTAATTTTAGCATGTTGACGTGGAAGGTTTTGATTTTACCTCTAACGTTCACTGAGTAGTCAACATCTGTGACTTGTTTGATAACATCAAATGGACCTTGCCATGATATCAGTAATTTGTTATCGTTATGAGGTAGCAACAACCAAACTTTTTCCCCTGGTTTGAAGGATCTTAATATTCTCTTTTGATTATGTAATAATCTTGATCGTTGAGTGGCTGATTTTATACTCTGGGATGCATAAGTGCACGCATCGATGATTCGTTGTCGGAGATCAATAACTAACTCGTAGCTGTTTCGAGTGGCTGTATCAATTGATGCTCCAATCAACAAATCCTTGAGTATCATCATTGGTCCGCGAGGATTCGAACCATAAACCAATTCGAACGGAGACCACCCCGTGCTTTCGTGGGGCACTTCACGAAAAGCAAACAGGGCCGCCGGCAGAAGCCTGTCCCATTCACGAGGGCATTCTTCAGTTATCTTAGATAACATCTGTTTTAGAGTGCTATTGTAGCGCTCGCACACACCGTTTGATTGAGGCCTATACGCACTACAAAACGAGTGGTGAACCGATAACTTGGATTCTAAATCCCTCATGATGTTGGAAGTAAATTGTGATCCTTGATCTTCTTCTTCTTCTTCTTCTTCTTTCGTTCGCTTGAAATATATTGTCTATATCTGCAATGTTGTTTCTTGTATAAACTTCACTGTCTTTTGTAGTTCATACAGGGGTCCATATAGTTTTGCTTCCAGTGTTGTTTCTCTGGGCCAGTGGGTTTGCCTCAATATATCATATTCGGGGCAATCTTGCAGTACGTGCTCCGCTGTCTGGGGTGCCTGTCCACATGTACACATGGCTGAATTGCCAATCTTGAATTTTGTATACATGTGGCTGCGGAGGCGGTTGTGTCCTGTTCTGAGGCGCAGAATGACTATTTGTTCTGATCTGTTCATAGCTTGGTAGTCATCCTGCGTTGATGTTGGTGGCTTTCTGATAGATTTGATCATCTTTTTCTTCTGATGGTACGTTACTGGTACATCCGGTTGTTCGTCTGCAGCACCGTCTTTAGCCAGTCCGTCTGCTCTCTCGTTTCCTGGTATTCCACAATGAGACGGTATCCACTGCATGGCGACCCTGCGCTGGTTGCACAGTTCAGAAAGTAGGGCCTGTATAACTGGCAATTTTCTGGACTGAAGTGCTTGGAGTGCTGATCTTGCATCTAGCTAAATCCTGTCAGGAATACTACAGGCTGTGGACCGAGATTGTGTGTTCAGTAGTTTCTCAGTTGCCACCTTGATTGCCTGGACTTCTGCATCATAGTTGTTACAGAATTTCCCCGTTGGTACTCTGACCGTATCCCTAGTGTTGTTTGGGTATTCTATGTACACTCCTGCTCCTCCATTCTTTACTGCATTCTGTGCTGACCCATCCGTGTATACTCGGACCCAGAGGTCCTGTGGGTATTTATCATCCAGGAAACTGAGAGTGACTGTCCTACGTTGCACGCTGTTCTGTTCATCCCTGTCGAATATTCCTTTCACTTTTGTGTGGATGTGTACTGGTAGTCCATGCTCCTCTCTCCAAGGGGTTTGTTCTGGCACAGACTTTAGAGGGCTGTTAACTTCAGGCAGGTCTGAGGTTTGTCTACGAAATCGTTTGGCCTGGTGGATAAAGCTGCTTCTTTTCAGTCGCCCCATTGCTAGGTTTTGGAATCTGTCCTTCATTGGATGGATACAAATGGGGCATACAGGCATACAGAGAAACTTTTCTGCCTGTGTTAGCACTTTCGTGTCTCTGCGTTCTCTCAGTGCTTGTATCCTCCCCATTTTCTCCATCTCCACTATAGGCGTTGATTTCATTGCCCCCGTGATGACCCTAAGCGCCTGGTTTTGCACCTTATCTAGCTCTTGTAATGCGGTGTTTGATGCTGGACACCACGCAGCTGACCCATATTCCAGGTGTGGTCGTATGCCCTGCTGGTAAACTTTACTAAGTATTTTCCCGCTGGCTCCCCATGTGGTTCCACTTAGTTTTCTCAGGATGGCTAGCTTCCTCCTGGCCTTTGTTGCTGCCTTGTTGATGTGCTGCTTCCATGTCAGCCTATCATCGAATGTAACTCCGAGATAGGTGGGTTGTTTATCTTCTCTCAGGAGCTCTTTGTTTATCTTGATGACACCAGCTTTTTGTTTGGGAGAGAGGGTGAAGAGCGTAGTGCTGCACTTGTCTGTGTTGATGCTGACACACCATCTATTTGCCCATGAGGTTAAGGCATCTATAGCTCTTTGTAGCAGTTTGGTGGCCACTGTTGCATGCTCATCTGTGCACCATATTACCAGGTCATCAGCGTACATTGCCACTTTCATTCCATGTGGTAGTTCAGCAACCAGGTCATTGATGTAGACTAGGAAAAGTGTGGGGGACAGAACCCCTCCCTGAGGGACGCCATGACGCAGTAGAATTTTCTTACTCTTGAGGCCATCTAGTTGTACTCGGGCTCTTCTGTTATGCAAGTATGCTTTCACCCATTTGTACATCTTACCATTCACTCTACAATTTCTCAGTTTCTTCAGAAGCCCTTCTTTCCAAACCTTGTCAAATGCTTTTCTTAGATCTATCCATGCTGCTAGTACCAGTTTCTTATCTTGGAACGCATCCTCAATCTCTTGGGAAAGGTAAGTTGCCTGATCTTCGGTGGAATAACACTGCCTAAAGCCCGCCTGCTGTGGTACAAGAAGGTTTTCACTTTCAAGGTACCACTGTAGCCTGAGGTTGATGATACGTTCCATTGTTTTGCAGAGGCAGCTTGTAAGGCTGATTGGTCTGTAGCTGGAGGCAGTGGAACTGTCTTTTCCTGGTTTTAGGAGTGGTATCATGATTGCTTCCCTCCAGGTCTGTGGAACTCTGCCTGAGTTCCAACAGATATTGAAGATCTGCAGCAGCTTTGTTTTTGCTGCGGTTCCCAAGTTCTTAATCATTTCATTGGACACTCCATCAACTCCTGGCGACTTTCTCATTTTCGATCCTTGATCTGACAATATATCTTCCGGAAAACCGATTCGACAAAATATCGAAAATAATGCATCAGACACAGATGCAGTTGTGATGGTTTTCAATGGTATGGCCTCTGGCCAACGCGTGCAAAGATCTACGCAAGTTAAAATGTAACGAAATCCATTATTTGAAACAATTGATAACGGACCCACTATATCTACTGCAATCTTTTTGAAAGGTCTCTCAGGCACGTCTGTAATCTGTAAGGGTGCCGTATGGAACCTGCCCTTACGTGCTATACCTTGGCATGTTGTACATGATTTGCAGTATAACTTTGTATCCTTATTAACCCCAGGTCAATAAAATTGTGACGTAACACGAAACAATGTTCTTTTGATCCCCATATGCCCTGCCATAGGGGAGTCATGACCTGTTTGTAGGACCAATGGTCTGTATTCCTTAGGTACTATAAATTGATGTATAATTGTTTTGCCATCATCATAATATCTAGTGAGTATTGATTTCTTTATCTTGAACCATTGTTTAGCCCCTCTTGTGTATTTAATAGTTTTTGTTCTGCTCGGCTAAACAATCCTTGTAAAGTTGGGTCACTCTTCTGTTTTTCTGCAAAAACAGAAGGTGAAACAGTGCCAACTTGATTACATAATTGTATCTATTATAGGAAGAGGTGGTGTAGAGCCATATCCGTAGCTAATAACTGGTTGTGCTCTCGTTACAACAGCATTTGCCAGTGAGACGATAGCATTTGACCTGTGGGTGAGATTCAACCCACATTGCAATCTCCTCAGGAGTGCAATCTTTAACTCCTGGTATGTTTCCTATTATAATTTCAGTTATGGGTGCTCTCAAGCCGCAGGCATAGACAGTGCCTGTGTAAAAAGGAGTATCTATGTATACTCGTGCCACAGGGAAAGTTTCTATATTCCCACCAAATGTGACACACTTAACTGATTTGCCTGTAAAAGCAGAGGGCTCGATAAGCGAGTGCTTAATGCCTATCGTTGAAGACCCAGTGTCCCGCAAAACTCTTACTACCTTACCCTCCAATATTCCGGGATGAAATGTAAGATAACCGACATTTACACATGCCGACATTGTTGGCATACAATGGCCACAATCAAGTGTAATTGTAGACTTTAATCTGTCTTTCGACTGACACTCATAACATGTATCATTCATTACCATACATGCGTTCGCATGATCATTATCATCATTACACCTTTCTCCTTTTTAACACTGCAACTATTTGCATATCTCTGTTTATTTTTGTCTCTCGACGGAGATCTGGCATTACCTTTGTTATTATTGACTGACTTTTTATTGCTATAATAAAAATCAGTAGAGTCATCCTTCCTGGCATCTCTACCATAAGATGATCTCTGTTTATAGTATCCTTTTTGATGTGAACCATCATAATCCCTGCCTCTGTGATACCCACGATCATGAGGTGAATATCCTCTATAACCTCGTCGATATGAATTCGAAGGAGAGCGATGACGACGGAAGTTATAAAAACCTCTGTCGGATTGATAATAATCTGAACGACAACGTCCATCAAAGCTCTTCGATCGAGGTCTGTGATCATGTTGTGCCGCACACACAGGCATAGGATCTCGAATAGTCGATCTATGAAGATCTTTATTCTGATGTGCGGTCTGATACTGTCTTCCGAGTTTTTCATACTCATTGATAGAATTAGGATGTCTTTCCTGTAAAAATGCTTCTAATTCAGTGCTGCATGCGGATAAAACTTTATCTCGCAGCATGAGATCTATAACACCTTCATATGTTTTATTTATACCAGATAGATCAATCCATCTGCTAAGGAAATGTTTAATAGATGCAATGAATTCACCAAAATCTGCATCTTTGCTTGGCTTAGCCGCATGAAAGCGATCTCTGAATCCAGACTCAGTTAACTGGAAACGTCTTAGTAATACCTCTTTTACGACATCGAAATCGCTTCTGCTCTTTTCATCAAGACTCATGAAACATTTAAGTGAGTCACCAGTCAAAAAATCAAGTAAAAGCCTGCTCCATCTTTCCTTGGGTATGTTCAGAGCTGTGACCTTGATGATGAATCTAGATATAAAAGAGTCAACACAATCGCGAGTTTGGTCAAAATGTGGCATTTTTAACTTAGGATAAAAAATATTTGTACCAGCCGCAGTCTTAGTCTGTTCAGACTGAACTTTAGCTAATTCCAAAGCTTTTTCTTTTTCTGCATGAAGTTTTAATGTTTCCATTTCCATGGCATTTTTATGTGCTTGATCCAGTTGCATAAGTTCCATTCTCCTTAATTCCATTCTTTCCTTCTCTAATGCCATTTTTTCCTTGTCAAATTCTCTGTCTTTTTCTTGTTGAGCTAATTCTTTATCTTTCTGCTCTCTGTCTTTTTCTTGTTGAGCTAAAGTCAGTCGTTCTAATTCCAATTTCATGGATATTTCTTTTTCCTTCTGAGCCATCTCTTTTTCTTTCATTTCCCTTTCTTGGGTTAATTCAAACCTCCTAAGCTCATCAGCTCGTTTAGTCATTTCGCGCTGTTCCATTCTTTCCAGACGCGATAAATATTCATCATATTTCGTATCTGCAAAACTTTGTAGTTCCGCCCCTGATTTTCCATAACTTTTTCCAATATCAATGAATTCCTGTAGTGTAGACATGATAATAGGTTTCTGAGTACCTTCAATAGTCTATAATATACACCAGGACTATAGAACTCACTATAATATGTACATGAATATATTAATTAATAACAAACAAGTTAGGAGAACATGTGACAAAGACAGTGAAAACAATCAAATGAGTTACAATGAAATGATTTTTTAGTTATACAACAACACTTTACACTTATAAAGTAACTAAAGGAGACTTATAAACAGTAATCAGTAAAAGAAAGAAAAGAATTTACATTACAAAAATATAACAAGACAAGTCGTCATAAACGAACGTGTAGACAAAGAAGTTTTAGATCACACACGACAACAATTGTCAACAGTACTGAAATTAGGTTATGTAAATAAAGAGGACGTAATTCACTTGACGAAACTGCTAAGTACATAAAATATGGTTATAATACTAACTGAAGAAACATTTATTTCCTGACTCAAAAGAAAAAATATAATCAGTCAGATCCTCAGTCAGCAAAATAAGCATGTAAATCTAATAGAAGTTAACATTCACTGAAGCTTTCCTGGGAAAATTCCAGTCAATATTAAACACGACGAGTATACAAATATACGGATAAACATGACTGGGGGAACACAGATGATAGTAAAAAGTAAGTAAAGTGATGATGAACTGTAGACCAAAGATAATGCAAGGACAATATGATAATGTTCAAGCGCCTAAGCACAATCAAGAACTTATCTGTTTAGCTGTCCCTCTGAGAAATACATGAATGCATGTAATTCTAATCCTAGTTCCGAAACTTGTCTTCAACAGCTGTAGTCCATTGATGGTAGACCTTGACCTTCGCAGTATGGAACCGTTTGAAAGTATTGCTTCGGTCTTCGAACGTAGTTTCTTCAAACGATCTGCGTCGCAGCCTCAGATGAATTTGATGAAGAGATACATTCTCCACTGGTTCAGGTTCTCGAGTGGAAGATTACCGTTCTATCTGCTTGAATCAGTCTCTTGTGGAAGAAAAATTCGGATTCTCAGGCAATGTTGTCTGCTAACGTTGACGGCATCGATGTAGTGACGTCACTTTCTGTCCTGCGCATTTCAGTTGCCGGTTAGGATTGAATGAATGATTTTGCATTTAAACGTTCATCATCAGTTTGACTTTCTTCGATACTTGAAGGGGGGAATCCAGTATTCACGAAATCCAGACACTTTCTGACACCAGTATGTTAAGGGCTTCTCGGGATCCCAGTATGTTCTGGGTGCTTCGATGACTTCTAGTATTTGAGGATGACCAAGTTATTATATGCGTATTCAGTTTATAGAGTCAAAGTCCCTCGGGTTCTTATCACTTTTGTAGGATTCCGTAATACTGTCCGTTGGTATCGATAATGTCTGCTTTAACCCTTGTGATATATTCTGTGCTGAATATGTTTCATATTAAATATTCGACCCTTGACTGACCTGTGTTAGTCTCTTGTCTTATTGATTATATTGGCAGTGTGAGATGCAGCGTGTTAAGACATTAATCATCACTGGTCATGATTAGTTGAAGATGAATAGCATTTAACTCAACTCCGAATACGATAGTTGATAAGACTGTGATTTTGACGACTCAAAATATTTAATTAGTAATTTCATACCATGAGCAGACACCAACTACATGGGAACAAAAGTCACATCACATTCATGTACGATCTGTAAGAGTTCTCATTATTTCATAAGCACATGTTCACAATCTCTATCTAGAGTTCTGGTTAGAGGTCAGTTCCTTTTAACGGCCAATGTCCTTTGGCATAAATTCAGAGGCTAACTAGACTTACTCCCGTCGCTAGTTTATACAATAGCCTTTTGCACTAGACTTAACTATCCTGCTAGTTCTGCAATATACTTATTATGCTAGGCTTACGTCTACTGCTAGTCGTTTAATATCCGTTACACTAGGCTTACGCTTGCCGCTAGCTGTACAATATCCATCTATACTAGTCTTACACTATTGCTAGTAACATAATGTTCCTTTGGCATACCACGCCAGGCTAATCTGCCATAATTATGCAAACTGCGTTATTCATACGACGACTTACGTTTGGTTCAAGAAATACACTGCTCAAATGGCTTCCCAGCCACACAATTAAAAAGTGGATATACCACACAGTATAAGTGGCAATGGCCACACTTCTGAAACACACTGCCGTTCGGGTCAAAACCCACAAGTCGAATGACGTTGCGAAGACACACGCGTCATGCATAGAGATATGCATACTACGTCGTTAATATATATTCAATTGCGATGTTCCACGGTGCAGCAGTCCGAGTTGGCCAAACTCAAATGCTTGCACACATGCAACAATCATCGACATCGGTCGATGAGATATATCTCTATTCGTTTAAGGTGTTCCATGATACAGCCATTCGGATCGTCGACAAATCCAAATGTCTGTAAGCATGAAACAATCCTCAACCTCATTCGCGGAGATATAATCATTTGAGGAATGCGCCATGCTGCAGACATGAAGCAATCCTCAACATGGTGTAATCAATGAAACAAGTATGTAGGTCAACGTTGAATTCTCTACACTTTTCTATGATGATCCTCATGTTGAATATATGATCTCTAGTGCCTCTACCTGGTCGAAAACCCGCCTGTACTTCGTTTATTTCTGTTTCTAGCTTTTGTTGCATCCTTTTCATTATGATTTGTAATAGTATTTTGCTGGCATGGCTTATAAGAGCTATAGTTCTGTAGTTTGTGCACAGTTTCAGGTTGCCCTTTTTTGGCAAGGGTATGTAAATTGATCTTTTCCATTCCTTGGGCCAAATTCCGCTTTGCCAGATCTTGCAGCATAATGCATGGTATATACGAGCGCTGCCTTCTCCTCCTGCCTGTATCATTTCAGCTGTTATTTCATCACAACCAGGAGATTTTCCACTTTTTAAGTGTTTGATTGCGTTCCGGACTTCCTCTATGGTAGTAACGTACCTATGTTCCTGATATTATCTATCTCTGGACTGGGTTTATCTTTGTCTAATAAGCGGGAAGGGCTTAGTCGATACCAATCTTCTTCACCCCTCCCAAACTTGTTATTTGCATTTGTGTACTTATGATAATTTATGTAATACCTTATATTTGTTAGTGATTGATGTTTAAAGTGAATAAAATCACATAAACTCATTTAGCTCTGTGTTGGATATACCCAAAGCCCAACATTTTCCCTATTCGTTTAATATAGTTTGTATCTACATCGTCTGTGTGTGTGTGAAAAACACCAAATCGGTGTGCGCGCAGATGCGAGTCTGGAAAACTGGCAAATAATTGTTTGACCAGGAGAGCGGAAGAGAAGATTGAGAGAAGCGATTTGTCGTAAATAAGTCTGTCTTTACTCTCCTCCAGCACGCTGTGAAGCAACTATTTAATATATACATTTTCTATCACTGAGCTTTCCATCATCATTTTCCACTCTAAACTGGACCACTATTTCTAAGACTCTTTTCTCTCAAAATAAATTTACGACAATATTTGGCTGGCTCGCCGGGATTATTTTGAGATACATTTGATGCACACATATTTGTGGGCTGGTTCTGGGATCTTGAGCTATATTTGAGGCAATCGTATAGCCGGGTTAAAGATATTTTGAGTCTGATTTAGTCTGGGTCTAACTAGGTAGAGTGTGAATGATTTGTCTTGTGAATTAGGGAAATAAATAAATAATTACACCCCTAGACAAACGTTCTTTAAGTATTTGGGTTGTCCACACAGCATATTTACAGGTTGTTTTCTCTCCACAGCAGTAGAAAGTACAGATAAACAAAAATATTTGCTATTTTAATTATCCTCTGGCGGAGATAATTCAATTTCTTTCTTTATAAGAGTTGCTGGGATTGCGTGATTGTTTTACAGTCACTAAGGTTTTTGAAGTTAAAAAGAGTTGAGCTTAGCTAAAGACGGATTGTTCTGATTTTTAAAAATTAAGTTAACAACGTCTCATCTCAATAATTGACTTTAGGGACGGAGTTTGTTGTCAGAGATTTAAAATTTAGGGGGAAATTTTTTTCCCTTTTAATTTGTTTTAATTTAAATTTTTCTCTACTGTTAGTAAAAGTAGATTCTTTTCCAGTGTAACTTACCATTTAGTGGCATAGTCGCTTGCGTTTAGAGCCTTAATTGCCAGATAATAGCAGCGATAAGTTTGCACAGTACAAGTAGGAGGTAACTCAAGTAAATTTTTTTTTACTTTGGTTTTTTTCGTAGCGGCTTTGAGTTTTCCCCTTCTTGTTCCATCTTACTATTCTCTAGTCTTAGAAGCATCCAGTTCTTTGACAATGGCAGAGAGAATTAGGATAAGATCCCTTTTGAGGCAAGAGGCCAAGGACTCAGGACTAGACACAGAAGCTGCGAATCTGTTTATCAACCAGGAACTTCAAAGGTATGACGCGGAGGAAGAGAGGGCAGAAGCTAGGAAGAAAGAAGCGGACGATCGTCAATTGGAGCAGAAGAAAATTGAGGCAGAGATGGACGCCCGCAGGGAAAGAGAGAAGGAGAGACAACGCGAAGAGAGAGACAAGGAAAGACAGCATGAATTAGCGCTCAAGGCTTTAGAGAGTCGGAGTGCCTCTACTTCAAATAATGGAGAGCCGTCTTCGCCCCAGTCTCAAACAATGGATCTCTCCAGCACTCAGTCTGCCCAATTAACTGCTATGTCGTTTTCTTTAGATTCTTTTCCTAGCCCTAACAAAAAAATTGACAGCTACCTAGAAAAATTCGAGAGACTCGCGAATCTTTATGGGTTAGAGAGTACCCGCTGGGCGCTCAAACTTTCAACGTCACTGAAAGGCAATGCTTATGACGTGTACACAAAGCTGGGACCGAATCAACATGATTATGACCTGTTGAAGAAGGCCTTACTACAGCAGTTTGAGATGACTGCCCGAAAGTTTCTGCAGTTGTTCAGAAACAGCCGAAAAGAGAGCACGGAAACATTTCCCCAGTTCTCTTCACGTCTCACGGGTTATCTGACAAAGTGCATTGAATTATCTGACCTACCTCTTTCATATGAGGGACTCCTCGAACTTGTTCTTGTGGAGCAGATAAAATCCACTTTGTCGAATGAAACTCGTAGATTTTTGGCTGAACAGGGGGCAGTCAGGCTTGAAGACATACTCAATAAAGCCGAACGCTATAGCAATGCAATGGCCGAACTTCCCAGCACTAAACGTAAACCCACCTATGAGCCATCTCGAAAACAGAATCTAGAGCAGGCATCCTATTCTTCCACTTCCTCTCAACATTATAACCAACGAGATAACAATACCCAGAAACCTCCCCAGGAAAAATCGAAATTCTACAAAACCCGATACCCCCCCAACAACAATTCTGATCAACCCAACAAGCCTACGTGGCAGCGCGGCCACCAAGGTCAAGGAAAAGGGAAGACCCCTACACCAGGAACGTCTGATCAGGGCAAAAAAACCGGTGCAAACCGCATTGGATGTTTGCATACAGCCTCGAAAGGTAGAGTCAATGTCAGTGATTCTCAACCTGAGGGGGACCGACCCTCAACTCGAGGAACTGTAATTTTGAATGGTACCTCAACTACTTGTCTCTTTGACACTGGATTAAGTTTTAGTTGTATTGTTGCTAGACACCTAGTCAAACCAGGTCAGGAGACAGAGGAAACCGTCAAACTTAGTGGAGTTTTCAGGAGTGACGCACCCAGGACGCTTCCTATCGCACTGGTAGAAATACACTCTGACTTTGTCAGAGGAGTTATTAAAGCGGCCATAATGGATGATCCGATCTACCCAGTTATCCTGGGATGTAGATATGTGTTCATTGGGAGACCTAAGGAGCCGATTGTGGCAGCGGTAACCACAAGAGGGCAAGCCAAGAAGGAGAGGGAGCCTGCGCCAAATTTGTTGCCGAATGAACTGAAGGAGGCGCAACAAAAGGACCCTACTCTGGCGCCCTGCTTAAAAAAACTGCCCATGGCTAAGGACCCCAGACACAACGGAGACATCTTTTCTAAGGATGGTGTATTGTATCGTAGAACGGGCAACCCGGACACGGGGAATAACCAGCTCCTAGTACCGACGCAGTACAGAAACCAGATCTTAGAAATGGGGCACTCTCTTCCCTTTAGCGGACATATGGGACAAAACGCCACTATTCAGCGAATAAAAAACCACTATTGGTGGCCAGGAATGAACTCTGACATTGTCAGGTATGTGAAATCCTGCGCCCAGTGCCAACGGGTAGCACCCAAGCACTTGACACCCCCAGTACCTATGGGGCAAATGCCAATAGTAGGGACTCCATTTGAACGGGTTGCTGTCGACATTATTGGTCCTCTGGAAAAGACCAAAAAAAGAAGGAACAGGTTCATCCTGACCTTAGTTGACACTTGCACTATGTGGGCCGAAGCCGTACCGCTACCATGCACTAATTCCAAGCATGTCGCAGAAGCCCTTGTGCAAAATTTTTACACGGTTGGGATTCCCTCAACAAGTTTTGACGGACAATGGATCCCAATTCCGTAGCCTGTTAATGGAGGAGATCTTTAAGATCTTGAGGGCCAAACATATCCACACAAGTCCCTACCATCCGGCCGGAAATGGGCTCGTGGAACGTTTTAACGGTACCCTCACCATGATGTTACGTAAGCTGGGTCAGGAGAAACCGGAAGACTGGGACCAATATATATCGGCTGCCTTATTCGCCTACCGAGAGGTACCCCAAGCGTCTACGGGTTTTGCGCCAGCTACACTTTTATTTGGCAGACCTATTAAGGGGCCACTAGAAGCCTTACTTCGGTCCCTGACAGACCAGAAGGCTGACGAGACAGTCGTCTCTGCAAGCAAGTACGTATCTGAGCTTAAGGAAAGGCTAAAGCTAGGATGGGATCTAGCTACTACCAACCTTAAGAAAGCCCGCGCTAAAATTACTAAAAGATACAACAAAGCTGCAAAAGAGAGAGAACTACAACCAGGGGAGAAAGTCCTATTGCTACTTCCAACCGGAAGCAATAAACTTCGCATCGGATGGCAAGGACCGTTTACCGTCCTTAAAAAGATCTCACGTACCAACTACAAGATCTCCATCAAAGGAAAGGAGAAGGTCTTCCACATAAATCTGCTAAAGAAATATTTGGAAAGACCGGTGCCATCCTCCGAGCATCTCCTGGCTGTCGCCATAGCAACGGAAGACGAGGAAGATGATGATGGTTGCATGGAGTATCCATTGCAACCCACAGAATCCTTTAAAGATGTCAAGTTCGGCGACAATCTCTCACCAGAACAACAAACAGAAACCAGGGCTCTACTAAAACAGTACAGTGCAGTCTTAACGGATGTACCTGGTCGAACAAATCTCATTGAATTTGATATGAAATTAACAAACGAGACCCCTGTTCAAACCAGAGTTTACCCCATCCCGTACGCTAAAGCTGATGCACTTCGCGGAGAAATAGACAAGCTGCGTCAGGCAGGAATTATCAGTGAGTCTACATCTCCTTACAGCTCGAGTGTAGTGCTGTTGCAGAAGCCCAATAAGGAAGTTCGGCTGTGCATTGATTACAGGTTGCTAAACGCGGTAACGGAATTCCAGCCCGAACCTCTCCAAACTGTTTCTGAGTTGTTCACCAAGCTCAGCAAAGCAAAGATCTTCTCCAAGATTGACCTCAGCAAAGGTTATTATCAAATACCAGTCAAGGAGGAAATTAAACCTTTGTTAGCTTTCAGCACTAGTGAAGGACATTACACATTTAACGTGATGCCGTTCGGTTTGCATAACGCACCAGGAGTGTTCACCAGGATGATGAGGAAGCTTCTACAACCTTTGCAAAGTCCCCATATCCATAATTTCATGGATGACATCTTAATTGCATCGGAAACCTATGAAGAACATATTGCTACGGTTGCTATGCTCCTCAGGAGACTACAGGAAACGGGTCTCACAGCCAGACCTAGCAAATGTCTCATCGGGTTTGAACAGTTAGACTTCCTGGGGCACACTATTTCTCACGGATGCAGTTGGCCTATTAAGAAGAACGTGGAGAAAATAATGGCAGCAAAAAGACCCCGAACGAAGAAAGACGTACGTTCCTTCATATCGCTATGTGCATACTATCAGAAGTACATCCAGAACTTCAACGGACTGACGGCACCTCTGACTGACCTCACAAAGAAAGGTTGTCCTGATAAGGTCATATGGGATCAAAAGTGCGAACACGCGTATAGCACTTTGAAAGCACAGTTGTCTGCATACCCCATTTTGAGGTTGCCTGACCTCAAGAAACCTTTTGTACTGAGAGTCGACGCGTCAGGTCAGGGCATCGGGTCAACACTGCTTCAAGCCGATGACAGTGACCTGAACATGCTATTTCCAGTTGCCTATGGCAGTCGGAAATTAAATAAAGCGGAACGGAACTACAGCGTAGTTGAAAGGGAATGTCTTGCTCTGATTGACGGTATCAGACGCCATCATGAGTTTCTTTATGGTACATCTTTCACGGTGCAAACAGACCACGCTCCGTTAGCATTTCTTGGTGCCAATAAAGAATTTAACGCAAGGATCATGCGTTGGGCGCTTCTTTTAAGCGTTTATTCTTTCAAAGTGGAATATATTCCGGGAAGACAGAATGTCGGGGCTGATTTCCTGAGTAGAAACTGGTCTACAGAGGAAGAAGAGCAAACTGAAGATACCACTCATCCTAAAATCACCAATCAGGTCACCTCCATTGTCAAAAAATAAAACATGAAAAATGGTTTCATGTCTAAAAGTGGGGACGATTGTGACGTACGTCTAGTTTGACAAGTGAATTTTCCCTGATATGATGGATGATTTAAAAGGGACCTTTAGCTTTTCATAAAAGAGGGAGCAACACAGGAACAAAAAGAACAAACAATCACATTCCAGGAAAAGAAGACCCTTATCAAGGCCATCAGGAAAATTGATCAACAAAGAGACAACTATCAGTATCTTGATCGAGCAAAACAGGTGATCCTGTTCCGTATGAGAACAGGACACAACAGACTGAACAGTCACTTATACAGACTGAGATTGGTCCCATCACCCCTATGTACGTGTGGACAGGCAGCACAGACAGCCGAACACATCCTGCAAGACTGCCACATGCTTAGTCAATTGCGAACTGAACATTGGCCCACAGAGACGCACATCCACACAAAGCTGTTTGGGAGTCTTGAAGAACTTTCAACCATAGCAACATACATCCAGAAAACCGGACTTCTTGTGTAGACATTTCTAAACAACAGCGAACGAGAAGAAGAAGAAGAAGAAGAAGCTTTTCATAACATTAGAACCCCTGAACATTTGTTGTAACTTTTCGTTTGCCAGAACTCATTCCACCGGGACTCATTTAGTAGGCGGCACGAGATCAAAGAGACAGACTGAGGGATTTCAGGGGAGACTATCGGCGTTATCAAAGACAGTAGTGGTCCCTGATACGAGACGCAGTTGCTTGCCGCTAATTTCGCGTCTCGGTGTCAATCGCAACCGAGCGAACGGGGGAAAGCCGAAACGGGCAGCAGCGAACGGAGATACGAAGACCAGGGGGCGGCTTATTCTCTTGATTTGGCGGTCAGATCCCCAAAAGTTCGTGAGATCAAATAAGCTGTCAAGTTTATCATGTCCCACTCAACATACATTCCATTTTAGCTAAATAGACCATGAAGACTAGACACGTTATCATTCGCTGGCCAGAACTTGATAGAAGCACTAGCGATATTTGAAATCTTGCTAGATTATCCCATGGATTTTCATTTATATTTGCAGTGAATTCTATCTCTGTGCAAAGCGGTAATATATATATATATATTGTGTAAAGTGATCAGTGGTCTAGTTCATTCATTATATTTCATTGGATTTTGTGTTAATTTAAACCTATTAAATTAAACCGTCTCAATAGTTCCAGTTGTAAATATAATGATCTATCTATTATATTATTTCAAAAGATAATAGATGCTTAAATTAACTTTTAAAGTCGCGAAGGAATTTATAATTAATAAATTCAGTTAAGTCCTAGTTTTATAGATGTGTGTTTTTAACCACTAGAACTCGCGCAGTGTTTATTAAATACATAATTAAATACTCGAGTGTATTATAGGCTTAATGGGAAATTTATCGCGCGCTTAGAAGATTATTTGATTTTTTAAAGTATGATTATGTTGTTATGGGTTTTCTATCTTTTTCTCTAGATTGATCACCTTTTGCAATCCCAGCAATAACGAAATCTTTCAGAGTTTCCATACTCGGTTCTTGAACTTCCAGACAGTTTGATGAGACATTTTTTTAAAGCAAATCTTGTGGTGGTCCGGTACGGCCTAGCTAACATAATTACATGAAAGAAAGCCTACCCAAGATCATTTGATTATTATCATCAAATTAAATCTGTAAGATAAACTGGAAGATGAACAGCGCCAGTAGCGATATCATATTTACTGTTTACTGTGAGAGAGTACATATTTTCCTGACTGTGAATGAGCCTAGTTTTTTCCTCAATTGGATTTAATAAAACTATCATCACGCATTGAAGGAATTTTACCATAGCGGAGGATTAAAAGAGACCACTTCATTTTCACCCCTGTGCCGAACTGTGTTAGTGCCATCCCATCGACTCCTTTTAGATATATAATAAAAACACGAGAACTCTTAGTCTTCAAGTCTTGCGATAAGTGAGAATATTTGTTACCAACAAAACCTCGCAAACATCTGGGGCGGGACATCGAAGGATTAGACAGTTCATATGTCAAAGAATACTTGCTGTTTTTATATACTTTTATGGATCGTCTGAGGCTGCATTCGGTAAGTGTGTGAGTATATGAGTGTGGATCCTCACGCGTGTGTATGAATGACAGGAAATTTAATCGTTTTTCTTTTGTAAACCTGTTGTTAACTTTCTTGCCTAGTAATATAATTTTTCTGTATTCCCTGCATTGTTCCTTTAAGGGGGAGTTGCTAATTGGTTAACTCTGTTTAAAAACCCCCTCCTTTCCATTTGCTTAGTAAAGGGAAGAACAGCTGGGAAGAACAGGTTTTTTTTTTCTATCACCTATACCTAACGTTGTAACCCCTCTTTCAGAGTAATTAACTTCACTGTTAGGTTAACGTACCTATGTTCCTGATATTATCTATCTCTGGACTGGGTTTATCTTTGTCTAATAAGCGGGAAGGGCTTAGTCGATACCAATCTTCTTCACCCCTCCCAAACTTGTTATTTGCATTTGTGTACTTATGATAATTTATGTAATACCTGATATTTGTTAGTGATTGATGTTTAAAGTGAATAAAATCACATAAACTCATTTAGCTCTGTGTTGGATATACCCAAAGCCCAACATTTCCCCTATTCGTTTAATATAGTTTGTATCTACATCGTCTGTGTGTGTGTGAAAAACATCAAATCGGTGTGCGCGCAGATGCGAGTCTGGAAAACTGGCAAATAATTGTTTGACCAGGAGAGCGGAAGAGAAGATTGAGAGAAGCGATTTGTCGTAAATAAGTCTGTCTTTACTCTCCTCCAGCACGCTGTGAAGCAACTATTTAATATATACATTTTCTATCACTGAGCTTTCCATCATCATTTTCCACTCTAAACCGGACCACTATTTCTAAGACTCTTTTCTCTCAAAATAAATTTACGACAGATGTGCGACTTGTTTATTTTATGGATGTTTTCGGCCTAGATATGACGGTAACTGTTTATTGTTACTTAAATTGTTGTTTATCTTGAGGTTTGGACAAAGGTGAAAGACTATTTTGCAGATGTTGGATATATATTTACGGTATATAATGAGGTTGCCAACCCCATGCACCACCTCACACTAATCACCTTTTACCCAATGTCTGACGAAGTAGTTGTTCTATTATTTTACTTTTATCCCCAGAGAAATCCCGAGACTGCACGACTACGGAAGAAACATTTTAATGGGCACTTAATGGCATTCACAAACACGCCAGAAGCACTTAATGGGTAAAAAGAAAAAAATAACCACAATATCTTGTTTAACAAGGAGAAAAAGAAACTCCTTTCAGGATATCAAAGCTGGCAGTGATTACAACTTCGTTTTATGGAAAATAAAGCTGTAACGCAGAATCAGAGAATAGAAAGGGCGGAGGAACATTAACATTGTGCCAACAAATCTTAAACAATCTGAAAATATGTAACCGAAGTAGGGCTCAACAACAGATAGTTTTGTGTGTGTGTGTGTGTGTTTTTAATATTTTTCAAGTTGGAAGAAAAAAAACCAAGATAACTGGTATATTCAGACACTTGTAACATGGAGAAAATGCATGACAAAATTAAAGGTGCAACAAAAAAGACGCTTTTTGAAATAATGCAGAAAAATGTCAGGTCCTGCAAGTTTACTGAAACCAATAAAAGGGTGCCTGGCGAAGCAACGAAAGATTTCAGAAGTTAAAACACTGCCATAAACCAAGAACTTAAAAAATCACAGAAACTCATTGTGGATAAATCAGAAAGAAGAAATAGAAAATAGAAGGTAAGTTCGAAATTTACGAGGATCACTTTAAGTAACAATTACGCAGACCTGATCCAGTAATGCACCCAGTATTTGATAACACTGACAAACAACATTTTTCTTTCTTATATAAGAATAAGTGTTCTTAGGTCAGTTTCTTGCGCTGATTTCAAATTTGAAATCCGTTTATCTCTATCACGTCGGGTTCTTAAGATATTTGTGAATAAATATATTTTGGGAAACCGTTATTTGCTCCGTTTCATTTTTACTATATAACTTTTCTAAAATTAATAAAATGCAAAATAATTCTACTTTTTATACTGCTAAAAGATGCATGACATATGTTACGTTATATTTCAAATAGTTACTTTATTTTGAAATAATTATGAGTGAAATATGGCTTCTAGAAGTTGTAGAAATTCGGCTGATCTGTTCTGTTACGTGTGCGGATATTTTACCGATCGTGTTCACCAGAAAAACTTTACAACATTGCTAAAGAAAGCATATGAACTTTATTTCGATTCGAAAGTTGATGATGCAAATAAATCTTGGATGCCAAATGCAGTTTGTTCGACTTGTGCAAATACATTGGCAGGTTGGTTACGAAAATCGCCGAAGCATAAGTCGATGCCTGTTGGAGTGCCAGTAATATGGCGTGAACCGACAAATCACGCTACTGATTGTTACTTCTGCGTGACAAATATCTATGGTTTCACTTTTAAAACTAGAAAGTCTGTGGTTTATCCAAATATTGAATCGGTTTCGAAACCAGTGCCTCATGATCCAACCACGTGTCCGATCCCAGTTCCACCAGAACATTATCCGTTGGACGTGAATGAACCATCAGAAAGCGATAGTTTACCTGCTTTAGAAACTAATTCTGACTCGGATTATATACCGGTGAATGATGGTGTTCACTTAATTAACCATTCAGAACTTTCAGATCTAATACGTGATCTCTCTCTCACCAAAGGACAAGCGGAATTACTCGGTTCGCGACTCAAAGAATGGAATCTTTTAGCGCCCAATACTCCGATATCTAAATTTCGTCATAGACACAGAGAACTTGTTCAATACTTTGAGATGGATGATGACATTTGCTATTGCAAAGATTTAAAAGGTCTAATGGTGCACCTCGGTCATGAGCACATAGTCAACGAATGGCGAATTTTCATCGACTCTTCCAAGACTAGTCTAAAAGCCGTGTTATTGCATAATGGAAATTTATTTTCATCAATTCCAGTCGCCTACTCTGTTCATATGAAAGAAACTTATGACAATATGGCTATACTTTTGGCAAAAATAAAGTACAATGACTACCAATGACGGATTTGTGGAGACCTAAAGGTCATTGCAATTCTCACGGGCATGCAGACTGGGTATACTAAATTTTGTTGCTTCCTATGTGAATGGGACAGCCGCAACAGACAGGAACATTATGCAAGAAAGGTGTGGCCTATCAGGGATCGTATGCAGCTCGGGCATAAAAATGTAATACACGAGCCATTAGTTAACAAAGACAGCATCATTTTACCACCGTTACATATAAAGTTGGGGCTCATGAAGAATTTCGTAAAAGCGTTAGATAAAACGAGCAAAGCTTTCACTTATCTTCGAGAAAAGTTTCCGCAAGTTAGCGATGCAAAGATAAAGGAAGGTATCTTTGTAGGACCTCAGATTAGGAAAGTTATTGCAGACAAACAATTCGAGAACTTGTTACATGGTAGTAAACTTCGCGCATGGATGACATTCAAATCGATCGTCGATAACTTTCTGGGAAATCACAAATCTGTCGACTATGTGCATATTGTTAAGCAGTGCATAGATGCATACAGAATTATGGGCTGTAACATGTCCCTCAAAATCCATTTACTCGATTCGCATCTTGACTTTTTCCCTGACAACCTTGGCGAAGTCAGCGATGAACATGGAGAACGATTCCATCAAGATATCGCCGTAATGGAGTCACGTTATCAAGGACGGTGGAGTGTGACCATGCTTGCCGATTATTGTTGGATGCTTCATCGCGATGTACCACATGCCATTCACCGACGAAAGTCGACTGCAAAGAAATTCAAGCCTACATAACTGTTATACTTCTTGTACTAATGATGTTGTAATACTGTATGCGTTGTTAAAAAACTTCAATTACGTATTTCTAGAGATCCTGACCTGATAGAGAAAAACGGTTTGCAGATTTAAAAACAGCGCATTAAAATTGACCAGAAAAACATAGAAATGTTAGAGAAAGAAAAAAAAAAATTTTTTTTTGTTAGCCAGTGTAATAGGAAAACTAACATTTTAATTGGGGAGAGTGCATCTCAGACATAAAGAAGTAGAAAAGACACTGCTGTTGCTGATTTTAGGACCTTGCACAAACCATTGAATTTTGTTTTGTGCATGAGACCCCATATGGGTTATAGTTTGGGTATATAGTGTTCCTTTTTCCATATAGTAGCTTACATTTGTTGTTTTTCCAGACTGCTAATTCTCTGGCGTTTGGTGTGGCGTTTTCTAAGATCTGTTGGTGTATCTCTTCCCTGTTTTTTAGTTTTGTCTTCCTTTACCTTGTTGAGCCTTGTGATGTTTGGGCTCTGATTTATTGTATGCCACCTTCTTATTTATTGCCCTTGATATTAACTCTTGTATTTATATTTGGAATGCACTGCTTTGTAATGTTTTGAAATTTATCTTACTCTTGTAGTGAATATTTGTGGTGAATATTTTATTTATGTATTTTGTTTTACTTTAAACTTTCTCCTTTGCTCTGGTACTTATATGTTAATTTTTGTTTTGGTAATATAAAATTGTATTATGTTTTGTTGTTCCCTGGGTAGGTCAACTTTTAGTACAGTTTCTCGTGTTAGTGAGTGTTGTGCTTTCAAACTGTTTGGAGATGTTGGGAGCCTTGGGTTGACTACTGCCTTTATTAGAGTCATAAATGTGGAAGTCTGAAGGCGAACGAGGAAGAAGAAGAAGAAACTACATATAACTAAAGATGGTAAAGTCCTGCGACGAAGAAGAACACGAAGAAGGATAGAACAAGTAGAAGATGAAATCAAGTTGTAAAAAAAAAGATTAAGAAGAGAAGATGAAATAAATAAGCAGAAGACGGCTAGGAAAAAAAACGTTCAATAGAGAGTGAGAGAGCGAGAGAGAGAGAGAAAGACAGAGATAGATAGAAACAGAGACAGAGAGAAAGAAGAAGTAAAAAAGTGGAATAAGATCAACACAAGAAGATAAAAATGGAGACCAAGAAGATAAATTGAAGAACAAACATAGGAAAAAGAAATAAGAGGTTAAGTTTGGTGTTAAGGACAATCTACATTGCACACGGACAACCCCATCAGTGCCTCGAACTTCTCCCTTAGATAACACTAGGAGGATTTCAGCACAGTGCAGGAACTCCGTAGCACCGGCGAGAATCCCATTGTGTGTATATAGGAAACAAACGTTCTATAAAATATTATTTCCAAAAAAAAAAGAAATATGAGGAATAAATAAGAAGACTAAGTAAAAGATAATAAGCAAAATAAGAAGAGAACAAAGACTAAGGCTAAGTGGAGAAAAGGAGAGGGAGGCAACCACACAATGAGAAGAAGGCAAAGAGGAGAACAGAAGGAATATTTTTTTTTAAGGAAAACAAAAAACGAGTATATAATATATAAATATAAATGAATAATAATTTGAAGAAACAGCAGAAGAAGAGGAAATAAGAAAAAGAATAAGAGATAGAAGACTAAAGAAGAAAAGGCTGAACAGAACAAGCCAAAGAAAAAGTCAGGAAGAATCAGAAAAAAAAACGGCTTTGTTTAAGAAGGGAAGAAGTGAAAATGGCCACGAGGAAAAGGGAGAGAGAGAGAGAGAAGAAGAATAATAAAACCCAGACAAAGAAAAGAAGAGAGAAGAGAAAATGCAGACGATGAAGATGACGATGATAATAAAGATGAAAACAATGGGATCAGTTCACAAAAATGAGAAGATTAAGTAGAAGAAGTGCTGGCGAAGAAGAAAAAAATGATGAAAACATGGAGAAAGGAAGAGCAGAATAAGAATGGAAGATGGGGAAAGGAAAGGAAAAAAGAGAATAACAATACCTATAACACTGGCGTATAATGACAAGGGGAAACGACCGTTATATGTGGTAAAGAGACTGAAGTATGATAATGCAAGAAACTAGTTACTTCACACAACATATAAAGTCCCCCGCAGTTTGCCGTTTCTTACCTTTGACAGGCCTGTATAAGGAAAACGATCAAAACTCAGTTTATACTCCTCCCCTTTTTGCCCTTTCAACTGTCCGGCATAAATTCGCCCAGCTGTCACAGAGGTCGGACCCATTCCGTCACCCAGAAATAGAATTACATTCTTGGCTATACCCCTTGGTCGCTGTTTTAGAGATTCCAGAAGTTCCTCCTGTGCCACGTTGTGCCAATAGGTGGGATCTGCGGTAATTCAAAAATTTGAAAGTAACAATAAAGCGGGGGGGGGGGTATCTTTCAATTTAACGCTATAAATATTTGTATGTATCAGCGCCATGTGCAAAATAAGTATTTACTTAGATCATGTCAAGTCC
Source organism: Oreohelix idahoensis (assembly GCA_024509875.1). Taxonomy (NCBI): domain Eukaryota; kingdom Metazoa; phylum Mollusca; class Gastropoda; order Stylommatophora; family Oreohelicidae; genus Oreohelix; species Oreohelix idahoensis. The sequence continues at coordinate 292,606 of JAMPIV010001467.1, forward strand.
TCCTACGATAGTCAGCTTGCACTTTGATGAACATCCCTGAAAGACGTGGACTCGTGCGTATATCTTTGAAGCAATAATAGATGCAGTTGAAGGAACAGGCATTAATATCAAAATAAGAACCCCGATCAATTGGGCCTCCCAGATCTGGGGCAAAGTTGCGTTTTGTCTCCGATGATGCTCACTGGTACAGCCACCTCAATGCACTATTGGATGGGCATGAGGTATAGCATACATATAGGCGTGAAATGGCAGGGAAGCAAACGAGTCAAAAAATGCTTGCTGAAATCGGTAAATTAATATTAGACAAACATAAAGGTATGTTTTCAGGCACTCGTAAGAAATAAAGAAGTAGAACACTTGGACAACAGAAAAAACAACAGACGTGAGTGGCTTACCCAGGGTTCGAACCCCGTACCTTCCGTACGACAACTCCGCCTAGCTATCAAGCGAATCACACTGACCCCACGGCCAGCTAGGCATCCCCAAAAAAAGATGCTTTACTGGCTATTTATCAGTAAGAAACACAAGATAACACCGGAAGTATACAGTGGGCAACTCAGCCCCTTAATGACGCAATCACTTCTGTTGTTCCACTATTAACAGTATGTGTCAGTCCAAACAAGACAAAGACCTTGATACTGGGTCCAGTAAATAGTAGAAGACTAAAGGACAATAGTATAGAACAGTGGGTAGGTTTCTGGTATTGTATGAACATAAATAACACATAAGGAAGGGAAACCCGAGGCCTGTAAACAGTAAATTAATATTAGACAAACATAAAGGTATGTTTTCAGGCACTCGTAAGAAATAAAGAAGTAGAACACTTGGACAACAGAGAAACAACAGACGTGAGTGGCTTACCCAGGGTTCGAACCCCGTACCTTCCGTACGACAACTCCGCCTAGCTATCAAGCGAATCACACTGACCCCACGGCCAGCTAGGCATCCCCAAAAAAAGAAAAAAAGATGCTTTACTGGCTATTTATCAGTAAGAAACACAAGATAACACCGGAAGTATACAGTGGGCAACTCAGCCCCTTAATGACGCAATCACTTCTGTTGTTCCACTATTAACAGTATGTGTCAGTCCAAACAAGACAAAGACCTTGATACTGGGTCCAGTAAATAGTAGAAGACTAAAGGACAATAGTATAGAACAGTGGGTAGGTTTCTGGTATTGTATGAACATAAATAACACATAAGGAAGGGAAACCCGAGGCCTGTAAACAGTAAATTAATATTAGACAAACATAAAGGTATGTTTTCAGGCACTCGTAAGAAATAAAGAAGTAGAACACTTGGACAACAGAAAAACAACAGACGTGAGTGGCTTACCCAGGGTTCGAACCCCGTACCTTCCGTACGACAACTCCGCCTAGCTATCAAGCGAATCACACTGACCCCACGGCCAGCTAGGCATCCCCAAAAAAAGATGCTTTACTGGCTATTTATCAGTAAGAAACACAAGATAACACCGGAAGTATACAGTGGGCAACTCAGCCCCTTAATGACGCAATCACTACTGTTGTTCCACTATTAACAGTATGTGTCAGTCCAAACAAGACAAAGACCTTGATACTGGGTCCAGTAAATAGTAGAAGACTAAAGGACAATAGTATAGAACAGTGGGTAGGTTTCTGGTATTGTATGAACATAAATAACACATAAGGAAGGGAAACCCGAGGCCTGTAAACAGTAAATTAATATTAGACAAACATAAAGGTATGTTTTCAGGCACTCGTAAGAAATAAAGAAGTAGAACACTTGGACAACAGAAAAACAACAGACGTGAGTGGCTTACCCAGGGTTACTATTTACTGGACCCAGTATCAAGGTCTTTGTCTTGTTTGGACTTACACATACTGTTAATAGTGGAACAACAGAAGTGATTGCGTCATTAAGGGGCTGAGTTGCCCACTGTATACTTCCGGTGTTATCTTGTGTTTCTTACTGATAAATAGCCAGTAAAGCATCTTTTTTTGGGGATGCCTAGCTGGCCGTGGGGTCAGTGTGATTCGCTTGATAGCTAGGCGGAGTTGTCGTACGGAAGGTACGGGGTTCGAACCCTGGGTAAGCCACTCACGTCTGTTGTTTTTTCTGTTGTCCAAGTGTTCTACTTCTTTATTTCTTACGAGTGCCTGAAAACATACCTTTATGTTTGTCTAATATTAATTTACTGTTTACAGGCCTCGGGTTTCCCTTCCTTATGTGTTATTTATGTTCATACAATACCAGAAACCTACCCACTGTTCTATACTATTGTCCTTTAGTCTTCTACTATTTACTGGACCCAGTATCAAGGTCTTTGTCTTGTTTGGACTGACACATACTGTTAATAGTGGAACAACAGAAGTGATTGCGTCATTAAGGGGCTGAGTTGCCCACTGTATACTTCCGGTGTTATCTTGTGTTTCTTACTGATAAATAGCCAGTAAAGCATCTTTTTTTGGGGATGCCTAGCTGGCCGTGGGGTCACTGTGATTCGCTTGATAGCTAGGCGGAGTTGTCGTACGGAAGGTACGGGGTTCGAACCCTGGGTAAGCCACTCACGTCTGTTGTTTTTCTGTTGTCCAAGTGTTCTACTTCTTTATTTCTTACGAGTGCCTGAAAACATACCTTTATGTTTGTCTAATATTAATTTACTGTTTACAGGCCTCGGGTTTCCCTTCCTTATGTGTTATTTATGTTCATACAATACCAGAAACCTACCCACTGTTCTATACTATTGTCCTTTAGTCTTCTACTATTTACTGGACCCAGTATCAAGGTCTTTGTCTTGTTTGGACTGACACATACTGTTAATAGTGGAACAACAGAAGTGATTGCGTCATTAAGGGGCTGAGTTGCCCACTGTATACTTCCGGTGTTATCTTGTGTTTCTTACTGATAAATAGCCAGTAAAGCATCTTTTTTTCTTTTTTTGGGGATGCCTAGCTGGCCGTGGGGTCAGTGTGATTCGCTTGATAGCTAGGCGGAGTTGTCGTACGGAAGGTACGGGGTTCGAACCCTGGGTAAGCCACTCACGTCTGTTGTTTTTCTGTTGTCCAAGTGTTCTACTTCTTTATTTCTTACGAGTGCCTGAAAACATACCTTTATGTTTGTCTAATATTAATTTACTGTTTACAGGCCTCGGGTTTCCCTTGCTGAAATCGGACGTGTCGTGCCGAAATGCGCAGATATCGCAGCCTAGCTGTAAACTACAACACAACGTACTTACCGCTGAAAACTAACTGTCAGCATTGGAAGAGAGAGGTGGCTGAGAGCGAACGCAAACAACAACAAAATAAGAACAGAGGAGGCCAGAAGATATCCAGCATAGTCATGTAGATAATAATGTTTCTTGATTATTTATTTTCAAAATGTTCGTTCTTTCTACGTGGTATTTTAATCGCTGAATAAGACTTTATTACTAACTTTCTCTTATACTATAGCCTAATACGTTTTCGGTAAAATTACACGGTTCTTTTACCGGGGCAGACTTACCTTTCTCGTACGCATAATCGATAACTGCTGCCGCCGTGCTGAGGAAGACAGCTACCACTACAGCAGTGGCAGTGAAGGTGGCACTCCCAAACATAGTTCTGAAAAAAAAAAAATCAGGTTTCAGTAAAGCCTTCAATTACGAATTCAATCACTGAAACCTAAGAAATATACTTCTTTCTTTCTTCTGTGTGTTTACATCTTTCTGTTTTTCTATCCATTTCTCTTTCCTTCCCACTTTCTTTCTTTTCCTTTCTATCGTGTTTGAAAAATGATTACTCATTTCTTATCTGTATAGTAATCTTATGTCATACTTTGAAACGCTTCAGGCATAGAATACTTTTCTGTGTGTTTTTTTTTTTTGTTCTTAAATTCCTAGAGCATACGTTAAGTCTTTTCTCCAGTTTGTGAGCACTGATTACGTTCAGCAGTACAAAAACGGCTTTGTGAAGTTTTATAACTTTGCCCGTCACATCAAAACTAAAGACCGGCTGATTTAATTGTCAAAAACGTTTAAGCACAGTCCGACCTTGCCCCGTCCTGCTCTGCCCGGCCCACCAAAAGTTACGCCCTTATAACTTACACAATTGTTAATGCCCGTTCAAACGTCAGAATTAAAGCTCCTTCCGGTCGTATTCGTCTCACAATCAACTAACAAAACAAAGTCTGGCTGTCTACACTGAAGGATCCAAGGGCGATAGTGGACAACTAGATGCAGGAGTAGTAATACCACAGTGGGGAATTAAGAAGAGTTACAGTGTAACTGGAGGGGCTTTGATTTTTACCGCGGAGATGATAGCAATTCTAAAAAGTATAGAAATAATCGAAGATAATCCGCCAGAAGCAGTAACGATTTTTACAGACTCACTGTCATCACTACAAGCACTAGAACACCCAGGTAAGTGCAGCCGGCCTGACATAAAGGAAGAAATTCTAGCAATTAACACATCACTAGGAAACAGAGGATGCTGGGTGAGGCTAGTGTGTTCCAGCACACATAGATATCGCTGGTAACGAGATGGCAGACCAGTCTGCCAAATGTGGAAGAATAAGTAAAAACAATAAAAGTGCAGGACTTGGAATATCGGAGATTAAGATCCGAGTGAAGCTAACCATAAACGAAGAATGGAAAACAACATGGAAGGACAGTAGTAAAGGCAGACACGCATTTAAACTTCTAAATGAACCAACAAGGATGTGCCAGGTCAGAGAAGAATTAAAGGTACCATCAAACAAAAAGCTGTGGCTTCTCCGTCTCTGAGCAGCGTACTTTATGATAGAGAAACCACACTGCCAAGAATGTCAGGAAGAAAATGACATAGACCACTACCTGATCCACTGTAAAAAGTACGAACAACAAAAGCTTTAATTAAAAACTTACTATAGAAATAACAATATAGACATGACAGGGGATAAGGTTTTAAGTACAGATGCCCCAGGGGAAGCCCAATCAATACTTAAACCATATATACAAAAAAACAAAGGAAAACATTTAAGGTTAGTAACAATGACAATATTAACAACAATAACAAAAACAATACTTCAGAAAAGACATTCAAACAAATAGAAATTAAGCAACAAAAACTAACAAATCATTTTTTTTTAAATAAATAAAAAACAGAAAAATTAGCAAACTTACTAACTACTCATAGGACAAGGAAAGACAATGAGGTTAAAAAAAATAAAAAAAGAAGAAATACTAAAACAAATTAAAACCAAGTACAAAGGACAATAGTTATCTATATACAATACAAAACTGAAAATAAAATGACAAATACTAATATAAATTAAAACCAGCAACTGCAAAAGACAATTGTTATTTAAATTTAACACAAAATTAGTAAATAAAATGACACTAAATACCCCAATTATAACCAATTTTCAGGTTGAACATGGTAGACCAAGATGGAACTAGAAGAGGCAATAATGGTCAGCTGTTAAGTGTCCGCTCTCCACCCATCACCTTTTGAAAACAGCAACAACATTCGTCTCACTCGATTTTTCCGTCCGACTTAGCGGACACCGCGATCCGAGCGTAAAATAAAAATAGTTAACCAGTCAGTTCTTCGCACTCAAATCCTTGCTAGAACAAGTTAATTACAAGCCCATTTCATGTCGAGCCGAATTTATTAAAAGCCAAATTCATCTCAGATAGGTAATAGATGTCCCTAAGGTGACGGTGATGACAATGTGAAAGTAAGGGGTAAGAAATAGTTTTATCACGAGGTGAATGACAGTCTCTGGGTAGAATATTTTTATCTAATCCAACCTATCTGGACGACGATATTTAAATCAGACGCCTCTCCTTGTACAAAATACAAGTTACACTACACTCAAATGCACGCCAAAAAGACATAAGTTTCTTTCTCCGTTCATTCAATTCACACCCATTCAGTGGCCACTTTCAGACTTTTGCTTACCCCAGTAGTTGTCGCAGACATTCCAAGAAAATACACTAATAAGTAATAAGACTATTTAATGTCAAATTTAAGTTTTGCCAAATCTAGCCCCAGACTCGCCGTAGTTGCTGACTGCAAATTTCACGGGAGTCGCTAGAGTCGGTGATTTAATTTGTCCTGGATACAATAAGTTATCTATGCCTTCAGTTGGTTGGAGTCAAGTTCATGCGTGGTGATCGCCGACGTAGGATGAATAGAACATATATAGTTCCTATGTTGTTTAGCCTCAGGTGGCTGAGACGCTAGGTTAAGTTACACAAATGTTGCTGACAATATATTTCGCCACAACTGGCTGATGAGATTGATATAAGTAAATCTGGTAATAGTTCTGGTCCAGTTAATATTATAATTTAATGGTTCTATTCTGGTTTCTCTCATGAAAATGAGGAAAATTGGACCACACAGGTCACAGCAAGAAGCTCATCAATATTAGATATCGCTGGATGCTTATACTCTCTGTCCCCTGGGGAAGAATCTACTGTACAAATTAACAGGGAAGAGGCAACTCCTCTAATGAGTAAGGAAGTACATAATGACGAGTGTTCCTTAAATTCTGTTGAAAGGGAGCATTCTGAGAAAGACCACCTAAAAACTAGTAGGAGAAGCCTAAAAATAGGAACATTGAATGTTAGAACTCTAAACGGAGAAGGAAAGCTTGACAATCTTATATTAGAGGCATCAGACATGAAACTCGATATACTGGGAGTTGCAGAGGCAAGACTTTTGGATACAGGCTACATAACAAGAGACCAGTACACGCTTATACACTCAGGAGGAGAAAAACATGAAAGAGGGGTAGGAATGTTGATAAAGAAGGAGTTAGAAAAATACGTATGTGGATACTGGACACACAATGACAGAATGATGTTGCTAAAGATGAGAGCAAAGCCATTCGACATATCAATCTTACAAACTTATGCACCAACTAAAGATCACAGCGAGGAAGAAATAGAAGAATACTATGAAGAGCTACAACACACACTTAAACCAGTCAAATCTACAGATGTGTTGATAGTAATGGGTGTCGTGGTTGAGTAAAGTGTAGAGTATTTGGCGAGTTGGACAACTGTAGTGAAATCGACAAGGGATAGTGGACTGACAGAGTTATAGATTACACTTTAGATAAGGTGTAAATAGGAGATGGACTTGAGACAACCTGGAAGAAGATTTATTCAAATGATTTCTCTCTCCAGGCCTCAACTCACTTATGTCTGTCTAAGCACCTCCTGCTCTCTCTCTTTTCTCTTATCATACATAGAGATTATAGTAAAGAGCTAAAAATACAAATATGGATGGGAAGGTCGTGAACAGCGCATTAATAAATGTGTAAAATTTATTAAAGAAGAAAAGCATGAAAATAATGCATATCATCACAACAACATAAAATTACATCAATAATCAAATATTCATCAAATAATCATATACACCAACAACCACACACACAGATCACCATTCATAAAACCTGTAGAACACAAAGAGATAAATAATCGAGTGACAGTCCTTCGGTTTTCGGGGACCAGCTGAAGTAACTCCAGTAAGTGGTGTTTTCGTATATATCCTCCATCGGTGATGGAATTAACCTGAATAACATCACTGTATAGGCGCTATCGTTGGTGACCCCCCCCCCCCCTACTGGCGCGAGTTGGGCTGGGGGACGCTGTTTATCTCCTGCTGACGTGCGAGGTTTTAAGTATCCAGGAAATACACCAGAAGAAGTCACTTGAGGACAAAGAGACCCAGGCGCGCTTATCCGGCGCAAGGCTCCGCTTGGCTGTAAATCATGTTTAAACTGGTTTGGCTGTGGTTTGCTGAGTGCCCCGTTTAGGCACAAAAAAGGCGGGTGAGATGGAATTCTGCTATAGGCATGCTGAGCGGGTTTGATATTCTGGAAGCCGCAATGCTCTGGCTGGTAATCCAAGAGGCGAGTAGAGAACCACTACTGCATTTGGTGATTCCAGATTTTGCGTTGGCTCCGTTGCACTGCCTGAGCTTAACTTGGCGTTGACAAAAATGGGTTTTGATTCAGGAACGGGGTTGACGATTCGTGACGCTAGCGGTATTCAGAACCCTCTAGATCGAAGAGAATATTTCGTTCTTCGCCTGACTGGAATCTGCTCTCGCGTGTCGGTCTCCCTGAAACTGAGACCCAAAAGAGACACCTTTTAACTTCAAGCAACGCTAAAATCACACTAACTTTATACAGAAAGTTTCGCTCCACTATGGGATTAAATTTATTGTAGTTATTGCTATGATAGTTTAGGGCTGTCTTTAACCATGTCTCCTGTTCCTTAAAAATATCAATTATCAACACGCGCCCGCATAAGCTTAATATCTTTTGCACACCCAGGTACCTGTCAGTAACTGTTCTGACATAAAAAAACTACTCCTCTTCTCCCAATCTCAACATACAGGAAACCTAACCTGTAGTTACAGTTAAATGAATATGCTTATTCATCTTACAACATTAAATGAATTTACATAAACAGATTACAACATTTGACATTACACAAATAAATCGTATGTCCCCTTTGGGAAATATATTAGCATTTCCACAAAATGAGTACAAAGAAAATGCAATGTTCTTGCTATAAAAATACAGTTGTGGCTAGATCATAAGATATAATTATATCTATGCCTGGTGACTGCTTTCTGAGAAAGTTATAGACTAGTGCCTAGCCACCCAATTAAGCATAAAATGATCCTCCCTTGCCACTAGAAATATCTATCAAAAAGGAATAAGTGATTATCTCCTATAATCCAGAGTTATTACCTGCATCTCACTATTCAGTTTTAAAGTGAACAATCCACACCTGACATTATCTTACAGAAATGACAGTTAATTTTGCTGACTCTTAACCCAATGGTAAGCATTCGTGGACTGATTCTACGCCTAATATCTGTTATTGTAAGTTTAACATTTAACCCATGATAAACCGTAACAGTTTAAGCACCACTTAATAGGCCGTAGACAGCGCTACCTTATCACTGAATAAATTACTAGGAGAAGTCCTCAGAAATAAATTCACTTCCCTAACAGATATATATAAAAGCTAACATGAATCTAATATTATAATTATAAGATATGTCAACTCACCCCGAAAAATGCCAAGAAATAGGCGAAAAACATTTAGTTCTGTGTTAATGTTTGCCTTATTTCCATAATGGTCTATCTCGGGCCAGGAAAATTTACGAATGTCTTTGTCTATTAAAACCAGTCTACTCTTATAGATCACAAGGGACGCTCCCCCAGGACACCTGGCGTGCGTATTTCTACAGAAGTTCGGCGAAAGACGTAATCTAGAGTAAGACAAAAGAAATCGTGCGAAAGTTCCCCAGGCCTCAAAGGGTACCAGCCGCTCGTCATCAAACGTTTTAAAGCGACCAGAGAAATTCCCCTGTTGGGACCACAGAGGGTACCCGCCGCTAACGAACCGTTTCTTTCACAGAAACCGTCTTGGCTCGTTCTAACACTTAAAGCGGACCCGAGAAATGTTTCTCTGGTCGAACAGGTGCGTTTAGATAACATTACGTCTAGCGTTAGCTGACCGCAGCTGGCCAGCGTAAACAACCTCGGGTGGGGTTGAGAAGGTGAAAAAAATGTAGGTAGAATATGAAAGAAACGAAAATACAAAATGTCTCGGAAAACAGAACATTAAAAGAGTAATAACATTATGGACAAGATGGTAAAATAAATTATCTTTCACGTGACAAGTGCCCCCCCCCCCCCCCTTTTAAAGTTCGAGGAATACGGACAAAAATGACAGTAATTTATCTTTTCCATCGTCTTTTGTTACCTGTCATTGGAACATCCTATACTCATAAAACCAAATACGTTTCCAATTTCTGTCTGTCTGTATGACTAGCTCCGAGTTCATTTCTTTTCTTCCCTCTGTCTAATAGACGTTCAGCGAATGGGATTTTGCGAGGCCACTGAACACTGACATAATCTGTTTCCGTGTGAACATGACCTTGCTTCCGCAATTCGCTGTGCCTGTTTATGGTCCGGAAAATTATCCGCACCTGTTGTGAGTTTCGGCCCCGCCTGAACTCACTGGCCACTGCATAGGTAATCCGCCTGTTATGTGCAGTGTAATCGTTGCTGGACTCGGGCTGTTTAATTTCCGTTATGGGTTTACCTGTCGCGGACTTGAATAACCCTGTATAGCTGCAGTCTATAGGGACTTTTCGCGCGCGTGTAACCCTAGTTGGCAAATACAGCCGGTCGTTGGCCGAAGAAATGCTAGCATTTTCCTTCTGCCTCTCCACACCTACTCCGCTGTTTCGGCGGGAGCATTGATCAATCTTCAGACCTGTGCCGTCTAAAGGCGGGTCTGGAGCTTTCCTTGCCTTGCCAGTCACAACTCTGGCTTGGTCAACGGAAATGATCAAGTTGTTCTGTAATGGCCTGGCGGAGGCGACTACTTTGCTGTCCATCAGTGGGGTTGAGACCACTGGAATAATGCGATTTGAATGAGAAAACTCTGCTGCCTGAAGCAAAGAGTAATCGATCGCATTCTGGGGTTCTACTAAATCATAACAGATCTCCGTAGCTTCTATCCGTGAAGACAGATAGGTAATATCTGCGAGTTGCAGAGTTTGTTGAGTCGCTTTCCCATTACTAGCATGACGTGAGCCAAGGCTCTCAACAATGGCTCCTTGTACAGTAGTAAGGCAGCTTTTCTCACTGTCTTCTGCCCTGAGAAGTGTGAGAGACTCAAATGGAATACCAGGGATCCCTTCGCCTGGAACCCTGTGTCCATCATAAACGTCAACTTTGCCCTCCCCTGAGGAAGTTACTGGCGTCAGTTGAACTTTGTCCTGCAATGCGAGATCCACTTCCTGGTTGACAGGCCCCGCAGACTGCATGCAAAAGACTGGACGGTTTGAGATCCCGTTTGATCGCGAAGTGCCCGAGAGAGAAAACTCTCGGTGTGTTTTTCCAAAGTTCCTTGGAACGGTTTGGAAAGTTTAACCCTTTTAGCAGGCGACTTATTCTTGCACCTTTTAAGCTCAGGGTGATAAGAGGAGCGGCGCCTCCTTTCTACGATCGTTGAGTTGGAGGGATACGCCTCTGCATATGGTTTTTTTCGCTGTCCGGCCGGGAATCTTGCGAAATATAACGTGATAGGGTGTGGCTCCCTTTTCTCGACGTCACGTGTCGGTTAGGTGCTGCTCGGTCTGGAGCGTGAGAGGCTCGGGGTTCGCCGCTTGCCAGACGGGAACAATCCGTATTACAATGCTTGTTAGCACCTCTCTCACCTTTGAGCAGTTTCCATGCCTGGGAACGTTGCGTAATTTTCCCCGTGGCCTTAGGTCTGCTGTCCCGACGTAAATTCTTTCCTTGTTTGGGCTTCGGATCCAAGTCCAAAGGAAAGTCAATTTTCTGGAGTTGGGGTTCGGTTTTAGCAGGCAAGTTTTCTTTCATGGGCGCAAGGTTTGCAGGGGCGTTGACCGTTAAGGGCACAGTAGAAGGGGAATTAGAGTGACTACATTTAGTATCTGTTTTCATCCTCCGAATTTGGCTATCCAGTTCATTCATTCTGATTTGGTGTAGCCTGCTCCTTTCTTGGCTTTCTCTGTCCCTTTCTTGGCGCTCTATTTCCCATTGCTTGTCCCGTTCTTGTTGCTCCATTTCCAATTTCTTGTCCCGTTCTTGTCTTTGCTTTTCCCTTTGCTTCTCATCTTCTATCACTTCTTCTACATACTGTCGGGTGAATGCTTCACTCTCCCCAGTTTGTTTACAGGACCATGCCAAGATTAAACGGCTGTCAAACCAATTGTCTACCTCGTATTGATCCTGCAGGCTTACTGCAAATTCTAGAAAGGGCTGGATTTCGCTATCCTTGTACTCCATGTACTTAGCTACCTCGAGGGCAATCCTATGCACTTTATCTAGATCGGCCATTATATCAGGGTGAGCAAACACTATAGAAGAATAGAACCTAGAGATCTTAGTTACCTAGTCCACTAGGTGCTGATTAACTTAATAATCAATAAAATCTAGGCTAGCCTGGGAACTTTAAAAAACAAGAAAGTTTGTAGCTACTCTGATTGCGACAAGCAAAACCCCAAAAAACTCCAAAAAATGTAAGTGATGTAAAACTTACTATCACTTCACCCCAGTTCTGTCAGTACTAAGCTATTGAGAGGATTGGTTACTATCGTCCGAATGAACACCCTCCCTTGGTACAAATGCAAGCTAGTAACTGACTATCTGTAGCTTCTTATCTCAGATTAAAGAGCTACTCCTGAAAAAATATTAACCCTTAAAAAAAAAATTTTCTGACTTTTACAACAATAGTCGTCAGATTTGTCAACCAAAAACTCAGCAGTGATACCATCAACCTTTACCAGCTGTCTCATGTGTAGCATGAACAATAAATGTAACTTAATATTTATGATTGCTGTGGAGAAAAAAACGCTGTTCCGACTTCCACCCAAAAGAAATAGTTCGATATGTCTAGGGGAAAGAAATTCCTATAATCTGCCGAACACTAAACTCTAAGAATCAGAATAGAATCTTGTGAGAGATTCATCCTCGGATCGAGCACATATTAAATGTCGTACTAGATGGGTTCTAGAATCCCGGACGAGCCCCCATTTGTCGTGGTTGAGTTAAAGTGTAGAGTATTTGTCGAGTTGGACAACTGTAGTGAAATCGACAAGGGATAGTGGACTGACAGAGTTATAGATTACACTTTAGATAAGGTGTAAATAGGAGATGGACTTGAGACAACCTGGAAGAAGATTTATTCAAATGATCTCTCTCTCCAAGCCTCAACTCACTTATGTCTGTCTAAGCACCTCCTGCTCTCTCTCTTTTCTCTTATCATACATAGAGATTATAGTAAAGAGCTAAAAATACAAATATGGATGGAAAGGTCGTGAACAGCGCATTAATAAATGTGTAAAATTTATTAAAGAAGAAAAGCATGAAAATAATGCATATCATCACAACAACATAAAATTACATCAATAATCAAATATTCATCAAATAATCATATACACCAACAACCACACACACAGATCACCATTCATAAAACCTGTAGAACACAAAGAGATAAATAATCGAGTGACAGTCCTTCGGTTTTCGGGGACCAGCTGAAGTAACTCCAGTAAGTGGTGTTTTCGTATATATCCTCCATCGGTGATGGAATTAACCTGAATAACATCACTGTATAGGCGCTATCGTTGGTGACCCCCCCTACTGGCGCGAGTTGGGCTGGGGGACGCTGTTTATCTCCTGCTGACGTGCGAGGTTTTAAGTATCCAGGAAATACACCAGAAGAAGTCACTTGAGGACAAAGAGACCCAGGCGCGCTTATCCGGCGCAAGGCTCCGCTTGGCTGTAAATCCTGTTTAAACTGGTTTGGCTGTGGTTTGCTGAGTGCCCCGTTTAGGCACAAAAAAGGCGGGTGAGATGGAATTCTGCTATAGGCATGCTGAGCGGGTTTGATATTCTGGAAGCCGCAATGCTCTGGCTGGTAATCCAATAGGCGAGTAGAGAACTACTACTGCATTTGGTGATTCCAGATTTAGCGTTGGCTCCGTTGCACTGCGTGAGCTTAACTTGGCGTTGACAAAAAGGGGTTTTGATTCAGGAACGGGGTTGACGATTCGTGACGCTAGCGGTATTCAGAACCCTCTAGATCGAAGAGAATATTTCGTTCTTCGCCTGACTGGAATCTGCTCTCGCGTGTCGGTCTCCCTGAAACTGAGACCCAAAAGAGACACCTTTTAACTTCAAGCAACGCTAAAATCACACTAACTTTATACAGAAAGTTTCGCTCCACTATGGGATTAAATTTATTGTAGTTATTGCTATGATAGTTTAGGGCTGTCTTTAACCATGTCTCCTGTTCCTTAAAAATATCAATTATCAACACGCGCCCGCATAGCTTAATATCTTTTGCACACCCAGGTACCTGTCAGTAACTGTTCTGACAGCAAAAAATCTACTCCTCTTCTCCCAATCTCAACATACAGGAAACCTAACCTGTAGTTACAGTTAAATGAATATGCTTATTCATCTTACAACATTAAATGAATTTACATAAACAGATTACAGCATTTGACATTACACAAATAAATCGTATGTCCCCTTTGGGAAATATATTAGCATTTCCACAAAATGAGTACAAAGAAAATGCAATGTTCTTGCTATAATAATACAGTTGTGGCTAGATCATAAGATATAATTATATCTATGCCTGGTGACTGCTTTCTGAGAAAGTTATAGACTAGTGCCTAGCCACACAAGTAAGCATAAAATGATCCTCCCTTGCCACTAGAAATATCTATCAAAAGGAATAAGTGACTATCTCCTATAATCCAGAGTTATTACCTGCATCTCACTATTCAGTTTTAAAGTGAACAATCCACACCTGACATTATCTTACAGAAATGACAGTTAATTTTGCTGACTCTTAACCCAATGGTAAGCATTCGTGGACTGATTCTACGCCTAATATCTGTTATTGTAAGTTTAACATTTAACCCATGATAAACCGTAACAGTTTAAGCACCACTTAATAGGCCGTAGACAGCGCTACCTTATCACTGAATAAATTACTAGGAGAAGTCCTCAGAAATAAATTCACTTCCCTAACAGATATATATATAAAAGCTAACATGAATCTAATATTATAATTATAAGATATGTCAACTCACCCCGAAAAATGCCAAGAAATAGGCGAAAAACATTTAGTTCTGTGTTAATGTTTGCCTTATTTCCATAATGGTCTATCTCGGGCCAGGAAAATTTACGAATGTCTTTGTCTATTAAAACCAGTCTACTCTTATAGATCACAAGGGACGCTCCCCCAGGACACCTGGCGTGCGTATTTCTACAGAAGTTCGGCGAAAGACGTAATCTAGAGTAAGACAAAAGAAATCGTGCGAAAGTTCCCCAGGCCTCAAAGGGTACCAGCCGCTCGTCATCAAACGTTTTAAAGCGACCAGAGAAATTCCCCTGTTGGGACCACAGAGGGTACCCGCCGCTAACGAACCGTTTCTTTCACAGAAACCGTCTTGGCTCGTTCTAACACTTAAAGCGGACCCGAGAAATGTTTCTCTGGTCGAACAGGTGCGTTTAGATAACATTACGTCTAGCGTTAGCTGACCGCAGCTGGCCAGCGTAAACAACCTCGGGTGGGGTTGAGAAGGTGAAAAAATGTAGGTAGAATATGAAAGAAACGAAAATACAAAATGTCTCGGAAAACAGAACATTAAAAGAGTAATAACATTATGGACAAGATGGTAAAATAAATTATCTTTCACGTGACAATGGGTGATATGAATGCAAAAGTAGGAAAAGGAAAATACAAGAAAATAGTAGGACAGTATGGATTAGGGACAAGAAATGATAGAGGAGACAGAAGACTTACCCCAGAAATATCTGCTGAAACAACCAGAAATGGTCATCGATGTCAAAACAATATCAACAGTTATTGACAGAACACCACCCAAAAAGCAACCGCAAATATAACTTAAAAAACAAGCATACAATCAGGCAAGATGTAACACGAAATCAAATCGACTATATCATGATAAAACATAGATTTAAGAACAGTGTCACAAATGCAAGGACACATCCTGGCGCCGACATAAATTCAGATCACAATCCAGTGTCATCAAAGTAAATATAAAGCTGAAAAGAGCAGGAAACAGAAGACAGCAGGAACCCAAGATAGAAATATCAGCGCTGAAACAACCAGATATAAAACAGAAATATTTAATCGATGTCAAAAATAAATATCAACAGTTATTGACAGAAAGCATGGAGCAGTATAGAAGAGAAAACCCAGAAGAAAAAGCAACCGCAAAATGGGAATGCTTAAAAACAAGCATACAATAGATACTCTGTGTAGAATTTTACCTTAAAGGAGTCTAAGAAAAATCAAATTTGATGACAGATGACATCCATGAATAAAAAGGCAAAATGAATAAAAAGAAAGGAAATAAAACACTCCAGAATATAAAACAATAGACAATGACATACGTACTATGTGTAGAGAAGCAAAAGAACGGTGGATAGAAACAAAATGGAAGGAAATAGAAGACTTGGAAGCAAAGCACATGACAAGAGATATGCATGAAGAAATAAAGAAATTATCAAATCAGTCGCGGTTTGCACAAGGAGGAAGCTGTATCAAGAACAACAATGGTGTAATATTACTTGATGAGAAAGACATATCAAACAGATGGGCAGAATACGTAAAAGAACTATTCGAGGACAACAGAGGTAAAAAACCATCACCAGATTCTAATGAAGGCCCAAACATTCTCAGATCAGAAGTAGAGAATGCCATTCATATGATACAAAAAGGAAAATCAGCAGGCATGGATAACATAACAATTGAAATGATAGAAGCTCTGGAGAGCTTTGGTATAGATACAATCACAGAAATATGCAACGATATATACAATACAGGATATATACCACACGACATGAAGACATCAGTTTTCATAACATTGCCAAAAAAACCAAATGCAACAGAATGTTCAGACTTCAGAACAATCAGCCTGATGAGTCATGCAATTAAGATACTGCTCAAAATCATACAGGAAAGAATAAAAAGTAAAGTAGACAGCGAAATCCAAGAAGAACAGTTTGGTTTTAGACGGAACAGCGGAACAAGAGAGGCAATATTTTGCCTAAGAATATTAGCAGAAAAATATACAGAGGTCCAAAAAAGTATGTATATGTGCTTCATTGACTATAAGAAGGCTTTTGACAGAGTCCATCATGAGAAAATAATTGAATGCCTCGAAGACATAGGTACAGTATTGATGGAAAAGATATAAGAATACTCAGTAACCTTTACTGGGAGCAAACTGCCACAGTAAGATCGGGAAGGAATTATTCACCATACATAGACATAAAAAGAGGTGTCAGAAAAGGTTGTGTGCTGTCCCGCTGCCTATTTAATTTATACACCGAAAAAATTTTCAAACAGATACAGGAAACACCAGGACTGAACATCAGTGGAAGGTCAATAAACAACCTTAGATATGCAGATGATACCGTGTTGTTAGCTGAAAGCGAACAGGAGTTACAAGAACTAGTGAAGCAAGTGAACAGTATAAGTCATGAATATGGACTGGACATTAATATTGAGAAAACAAAAACTATGATAATTAGCAAAACAGACGATAAACCCACATTAAAGATAAGCGTAAATGGGAAAATCCTGGAACAAGTCAAGAGCTACGTATATCTTGGTCATATAATAACAGAAGATGACAGATGTGAAACAGAAATCAAGAAGAGAATAGGAATGGCCAAAGCTACATTCAACAACATGAAACATATACTGACATCCAAACAGTTATCTCACAAATTAAAACTGAGAATCATAAATTGTTATATATATTCTGCATTTCTGTATGGTGCAGAAACATGGACGATGAATAAGCATTTGGAAGAAAGAATTGAGGCTCTTGAAATGTGGATATATAGAAGAATGGAGCGTATCTCATGGAAAGAGATGAAAACAAATAAGGAGGTCCTAGAAAATCTAGTTATGAAAAGAGAACTAATGAGGGAGGTCAAAGTTCGGCAGCTAAAATACTTTGGCCACATAAAAAGGCATAACACCTTGCAGAAGAACATAACAGAAGGGAGAGTTGAAGGCAAACGTGCAAGGGGAAAACAGCGCTATAAGTGGGAAGATAACATCAAGAGATGGACAGGAAAGAGTCTATCAGAGTGCACCACCAAGACAAGAGACAGAAGACGTTGGAGATCCATTACAGCCAACCTTCGTTGTGGAGATGGCAACTGATGATGATGATGATGGATGCTTATAATATTATAAGTTCGCATGATCATAAGTTCATATGGCCATAAAAAAGCCGCTAGTACTCAGGTTGATCAGCCTAGATTTTAGGAAAGAAAATATAAACATTTAACCAAATTATCAATATCATATCTAACACGTGTTAAAATAGGACCTCTTCACCACTCCGTTATAAATTAGATTTAAAACACACGTGCCTGGCTTATCCTATCGTTTCTAACGCGTGATATGAACACGTCATTTAAAAAATGTACATAGAATGGATAGAAGTAAATAATATATACCGTCAGTAGACAGTTATTTAATGTATGTACTAATCAATTTAAAGCATCTCTTACTGGGAAATAGCGAGTAATTAAATTCACTTTATGGCTGAAAAAGATTTAGCTATAAGTTATTTAATTAGCACAGAAAATCTCAGTGAAATATAATGAAAACTTTAAACACACTAAATCACTTAAAGGCTAGTACATAAATTACCGCAATCAGAAAAATGAAACACTCTACGAAAATCTAATAATTTTCACTCTGTACGAGAAATCTAAGATATTGAGCTAGTGAATTTCAGGTAGATTTCTGAACAACTGATCATGGCTATCGGAGAGACGTGGTATATATCCGTAAATTCCGTTCTATCGCTCTTTAATGCGAAAGTCACACCTACTGCCAGACCCGAGCCCATTTGCAGTTCGATTCTTGAATCAAGGGTAATTTTACCACCTCTGCCGCCGACAACCTCTGTGGCTTGACTTTCATCATCTCCGCCTTGCCGAATATCAGCTACCCAATTAATCCCCCTGAAAATTTTACAATCCAAGGTCCGTCTCAGAATTAACATCGCCCCTGATCAAAAAATCTATTACGCCATGCTCCGCGCTCTCTTTGTTCCACAGTGCTTAATTGGAAAACGGCTCGCGTGTTAATTGCACTTGTGAATCCGGCGTTCCTGTAGCAAAAAATAAATTAGATGGGGTGGGGCAAAAGTGAATGATTACTGCTGCACTATTTTCATTTGTGACAATGTCCTGAAAGGCGACTAGTATGAGGTTGTTCGAGTGTCTGGCTACTCGTCATGTCAAATAAGTTGCTACAGAACTCTCCACTGGAAGAGTAGGCTTCTTTAAGGAGACGATCTACAATGGTAGTCCTATGCTCCAATAGGAGCGACAAAGTAGATGATGCTGATGTTCTTAGTTGTATTGTATAGGGGTGACCACTGCCTTTTTCTAGAACATTCAAGAAAAATGTGACAAGTACTATTCCTGGAAAAACTCTACTGAGATACCAACAGCCTTAGGCTGACCACTGCTTTCTTTGACCATATTCAAATTGACATCTGAAAGTGAACGAAGTAGAAGGAGAAGAAGAATGTGACAGGACAGTATTCACGAGTGTGAACGTGAGGACATATGTACTTAACGTACGTGATTGAATCTGAAAACACAGTATTGTTTATGAGTACAATCACAAAAAATTCCTGCTGTTATGTATTATGCATATCGAGGATAAACCATGGACAATTAGGTTATGGAACTTGTCTTTTAACTTGGCAATATAGTCCTTGCGTGTATTAATATTAGAGTGCTGTAAATGTACAGTAGCGTAACTACTATACCGAGGGCACCCTGGCACATATTAAATGGAGTTCTATTTATATAACAGGGTAAGCAGCTATAATCAACGTACGGCAAATGTACAAAGCATGTAACTACGTACTCCATCATCATCATTATCATCATCCTTATACTTACTTACTTTGTCGGTCCTCTTCTACCCTGGGGTGTAGAAGTTTGTCAGAGAGATTACCATACTGTCCTATAAGATGTCTTCCTCCTGGCCGGGTCAAATCTGTAGCCCTTAGTCCTTCAGAGATTGTCTAATATTGTCCTCCCATCGAACTCTGGACGTCTGGAGCCCTGGCTCGTGGCTTCTCATATTTGTCGTGGTAGCTGATCTTCTTCCATTCTGCACACATGGCAAAACCATTGTAATTGGGACTGTTCCACATGGGTCTGAACAGGCTAGGTTGTAGGGCCATGATGTATCGTGGACCAGTTCTTTGATTGTTACTTTGACCACCTTCCTAGGATACTTCATTTCTGAGGTTTGGAGCTGGCTCTTGTGGGTTGTTGTCATTGCCCATAACTTGCATCCATATGTCAAGACTGGTACATAGGTGGAGCGGTATCATTATTATTATTACTACCCATAAGCTCCCCAAGGACCAAAGGCTTCAACTAATTTGTGTCATGCCCTCCTGTCCCATGCCTGTGACGACTGGCGCAATCTTCTCTTCATTTAATTTACCAGACACCATTTTTTTTATTCATCTTCAATGCATGATCGAAAAGCCGGTAAAAATACGCGGCAGAATTTCCTCTCGTTGCTAAATATTTTCTTAGCGTCAGGTACTATTTTTAGATTAACGACATCATTCTAAACCTAACCTCAGTGGCCTGAAACCGGATAGAACTCGCCTAGCGGCTCGACCAACAAATTAAGGCGAAGTACTTTTAGACTCAGACTAGAACCAGTCTAAACCCACTCTAGGAACCCCCTTACGTGACTTTTAACGTTACTGATTGGAGCATCTATCGGACGCCAAAGTCACACGAGGCACGCTTCAGGTCACGTGCCCAAGCGGAAATAACGAGCTAGAACTTTGCGACCAACGAAGCAACATTACTTGCATCCAGAGAGCCGAAGGGGCCAGACCTAATCTAAGATCGCTGCTAATTCACGCGTTAGAGCACTTTGAAGCCACGTGTCTGAATGGCTGATTAGAGTCCAATCTCTGAGTAGTATATAGGGGAGCCTTGCACGACAGTCCAATCTCAGACGAAGAATACAGAGTCGAGCACAGTGAAGGCAGATCCAAATCATTAGAATGCTACGTCATAAGGAGACAGGACAACCAACCACGCTTCACTATCAGCCAGGGGCTGAAATGCTAAGTTCCCTGTGTCAAAGGGAACTCACCATATCAATGTAGTAGCTTTAGCCAGTAGATGGTGCAAACATTTGAATTGTAAGACTTATCACATACAGCATACACACAATTTCCATCAACAATACCATCATTCATCATCCGTTCATTTAAATTTTAATAAACCAATTGGGTGTATATAATGTACCCTATGCCTTGTTCATTCTATTAGATGTTACATATTGTCTGATGTTTATCTTCCTTCATAAAGGGGGGGGGCGCTCGTAAAATATAACATATTATAATCCCAGTAATAATTAAGGATAATAACAATAGATAACTGAGAAGGGGACTACGGTAGCGAGAGACCAAATATCTCCTTACAAACTTTTCCAGACCTTGTCTAGTTAGGAAAATTTACACTCTTTGTCTCCCTTCAGCCGGTGGAGAAACCCAACAGGACTTCTTGAGCCAAATCTTCCTTTGGGTGATCCAAGCAAAACTTTAGTTAATTTATATCTATTATTTCTAACTACTATAAGTTTCTTATCCTTCCTACGCTACGCCACAATGCCATCCGCTCAAGATCGTTCCATGCTTGCTTTGTCCTTTTTAACTGTTTTCAGAAAACCGTGGCATGCTATGACATTTAAGCCATTAACCAAGGAATTGAATGGATATACATAAAGGCGAGGCTCCCTTCCGACTACAACTTTCCGGCGCACAATCGGTGCTGGAGCCCCAGGAGTGTGCCATGTTCAGCCGTACGGTAGTTACACCACTGCATATACTCGTGTGTCTGCGTGCGCGCGCGCGTGCGTGCGTGTGTGTATGTGTGTGTGTTTTTTTATTTTTTTCGTATACAGCTCTGGATCCATGATACTTTCTCCGCAAAACTCATATAGGCCTGCATGCCAGATGGCTTAATAATAGGCAATTATGGCTAACTGTAAATTCATTAACTAACCGTAGACTCGATCCACACTTTTTTCCTGTTTGTTGCATCCAATATAGTTTTAGTAGTGTGATCAACAGAAATCAAATTGACAACATGTTTGCTAACTTAAAACAAACTAAAAAGTGAACACTTACGGCTGATGTTTCGCCTTGAAAGGACAGAGCCCAAACCGAATGTCCTAATCTGGCGTGGAACTGCATTTTAAAACCTTTAGAAGATAAGTTATTTTGTCTTGAACATTACAGATTAGATAACGTTTTTGCTCTTGTTTGAATATATCCAGAACATTTTTTACAGTTTTCATGTTAACATTTTTGTACTGGCCATTAAGTCAGGCCAGAGTCTTATCTATTAGTGCTGGTTCTAGAACAATTTTTCAGGTCATTTGGTGGTTAGAACAAAAACAGGTGGTCTATTTCTTACTAGAACAGAGTTTATTCTTTGTACTTGTCATTATCATCATTTTCCATTTCGTTATGCACGGAGCTTAGAGCAACTATTGCGGCTGGTCCCCTAGGAAGCCTGTACCAAGCTTTCACATGCTCGTGCAGCGGTCGTTTCCTTGGCAATTTGTTTTAATGATGCCAGCTTCATGTACAGCCTAATATTGGTCGCCTTGTACGACATGCATGACGCTGCAGTAGGCCTATTCTTTATTTGTCTTGATAAAGACCCACGTGAACTGCACGATGTCTTCGTCCTGATAGACCTAGATTAATTATTTTCGTTCACCCCACCGTTTATTATAACCTTTCATACGTTCATTTAGGTCAGTACTTCTTAACCAGGGGTGTAAGCTTTCGCCCCCCCTCCCCCCTTCTCCGTGTTGGATACGTGACTCAACTTTTGGGTGTGCGAGATGTATAGTGGAGAAGGCTAATCATCATAAACACAATATAACACACAGAATCCTAATATGTTTGTACAAAATAGAACACTGACAACGTGAATGTAATATTGAATCTTACTCACATTTTTTAAATAACATTTTCGAAAACGTGTTCAGTTGAAGTCATGAGCTCCAGTTTCTCCACTTTGGCCTGCATTTAAAGGATCGTCATATATGGTCCCAAGCTAGGAGGCAGAAGCGCGTGGCATACTGTGAATCCCCCGCCATCCAAAGGGGCTCTCCAACTATGCAGAGCTAAAATACTGTGCTCTGGTTCTTGGCTCTCCCAAGGAATTGTCACGTCCTACGCAGAGCCACTTCTCAGCTGCCCCTGCCTATCATGGACCCATAGTGAGATTTGTCTGCATGCAGCGAACCAGGTAAAAAACCAGAGTTACGTCTGGGGCTCAAGTGACTCCTCCAAGCTTAGTGTGCAATGCTGGGTTCTCAACATGTTTCCCCACAGGGAGAAATTTCTGGTCGTGTGTGGATGTTTGCAAGAGTCAATGAGGGTGTAATTAGCCTCACAGACAGGTTCACTTCCACATTTGAATATTGTAGCCTTGCGCTTAGCTGGTGTCAATATAAAGATGACTCCAGATATACTTTCATGCATACCGAGCACGGTGTAAAATGTTATCAATATGCTATAAAAATTGCATTCATCATCATCATCATTTCTGTCCATTGCACACCTTATACAGTGTAGAGCCACCGCTGCAACTGGCTAAGAAGCTTGTACAAAGCATTCACATGCTATTGCAACAGTGGTTCCAATGACAATTTGTTTTAAATTATGAGTGTCAGCCTCGTGCATGCAAGATATCATTTCCTGATACCACGTTTACCATTAAGAATGTCGTTATATGTCAGTCTCGCAACGTTATATACACCATTATATACATGCAGCAGAAAAACGAACATTCCCGAAACTGGTGCACTATCTGGGCACCGATTCTGCAAACATCTTTATGACATCTCAACTTTGGTCCTTACACCTAAGACCATCTATTTGAATAACTGGGACCACCATCGTGACCTTGACATCCAGATCATTGCGAGCAGATCACAAAAGTTGGTCGATCTTGAAAACAGTTTAATTAAACTGAAAGGATGCTTTAAGCCCCACGACTCAAACAACAAAGTCTCACTTGTTGAAGGCAGTACTGACCCATTTATAGTCTTACTGGGATAAAGAACAAAGTAACAACATGCGTTACGCAAACAATATCTTCGTCAGGCACAACATAGGAAAACAGTAGAGACAAGACAAGAAAGTGAGAACTAATCAAAATGTAATCTTGGCGAATGTTTTTGATGAAACATCCTGCTTTGCTTTCTTCGTTTTGCGTTCTTTAAGGAATATGGAGCTACCACTGCAGTTGGCTCCCATGCAGGACACCTGCCCCATTACATTGTTTGTCTCTCTTGCACTGGTGGTTTTTGAAGCAGTTCACTTTTACGCGATGAAGTTCCAAGCCCTGCGGGCAACCTCACATTATAAATGACCCGACTTTGGACCTACGACTTTGTTCGTTCATTGTCTCCCCAGACAACCATACAGACAACCTAGAACCACAAGGAGTTTGAAGGGACATTGTTCCTTATTGTCAGTAATTTTAGCAACATGAACATATTTTCATTAATTGTCAGTAATTTTAGCTACATGAACATATTTTCATTAATTGTCAGTAATTTTAGCAACATGAACATATTTTCATTAATTGTCAGTAATTTTAGCTACATGAACATATTTTCATTAATTTTAGCGACATAAATGTATTTACTGACTAGAATTCTAATGTAGACTATGAAAAGAAGCGATCTAAATTTGAAATATTAAAAAAACAACAACATTGTAAGATCACCGCTAATACAATCCCTGTCACATAATTTGGGTCGATCTCTTGTCCGCTCCGGCAGTATTTAGCTACCTTTGTTGTGGGTACTGAATTATGTGCATTATTCAGCTGTTGGCGCATTTTAGTTCCCTACATTCCAACAAGTAATTTTTAATTTCGAGTCATTTTTTGCACTTCTTCCTGTAATACGTCGTTGTAGTGGATTTTGATGGTATTGTATGGTGGTGTTATCACCTAGTGTGATGCGTGAGGTCAGCTGTGAAGGCTCCTGAGATAATTGTAACTGTGAATGTACAGAAGGCCCTTTCGTGCTACCACTTTATGACCTCACACATATCTTTTTTTACTAATGAATGTGGCTACGTTAAAATCTAGGGTACTGAATGCAATGTGTTGTATGGACATATACCCACACCCACAGATATTAATTAAGTCTAATACTATCAATAAAATTTATAACACAATGAACTAAATTCAGCTGGTTAAATTTAGAATAGAAAATCTTTTTTTAAATTTATTTGTTCTGAACCAAGGTTTTATTTTGGCCAGAACTTATGCAAAGATTTTGAAATTTATGAATGAATGGCATGAATAAATGGCATGTTAAATGAAAGATGTTTACATATGCAATCTTCAAGATTAATTATAGTATTACTGTTCGTTGTCGTAGAATATTCTAATCCACATATATAAATTATCAAGTAAATATAAAGCCTAATAAATACATAAAATTAATAAAGAGAAGAGCAATGGAAAAATAACAGTGCTGTCACAAGGAATGTACTCGAAATCCCCTTGTTTTCTGCTTCGTCTGCAAATTGTAACGCTTTCACGTTGATAGTAAAGCTTACTGTATTATTACCCGCCTTCTTCAATGAAACGTGTGCTGTATTTCTTGGAAAAAACATTGAGAGGCCCTGCGTAATGACCTAAATTAATCCTAACATTAATTATACTGCGTTACCAAAACGAAAGACAGATGGACAAAAGGATAGCGGGAAGGGAGAGGCAGAAAGCCGAACACTAAACACGCTTCGCGCGATACACAAATGCTGCCATCACGCGTGTAAGACTACATGCACTAATTTTTTTTTTCAGACGGACAGTGATAAAATACATTACCCATCCCAGAGTTAGGTTTATAAATCATAAAAAACGCTTATTATGAAAATAAAATATTGGGGATGCCTGACAGCATGAAATCATTTCTGCTCATAAAATTTTTTTTATAACGTGTTTGAAAAAACTTACGTTACAGAAATAGCCTACCATGTAAACTCCAAATTGATTGGAGCGCAACAAATGAAAGACTGACCACGATTGGTCGGGCTATAAATACTATCTTTCGTTGTTAGGGGAGACGGGGAAAGGTAACATTTTTTCAAACACTTGTCGAACCGTGGTCTTGATGGTACTGAGCAGCACCTGGTCAGAGCTTTGCTGAATCCAGAGTCGGACAGCATACTCCTTGGTCTTTTTAGCTATCAGTGAGGTGTCTCCAGAGCCCAGGGGAGAATTCGAGCAGAGGAGTCCTTTCCTGCCACCATCACTCAAGATAAGCAGATTTGGCCAGCTGAGCTCAACATTATGTCCCCTCATCTTGAAATGACTTTGTAAAAATAACCTTAAGAGGGGAATTTACTTGTCTTAATATCAGGAACTGAGAACATCTCCAATACTAGTGCCTAAAGACAAACTATTGAAGTCATGATGACAAATACCAACAGAGCTTGAACAAAACAAAACCAGTATTACCTCATTTTACTACTACACAACTGACACACATAGGATTTTTTTAATAATATATGTCACTACTATATTCATATTGGTAAATTCTGTACATATAATTTGTAATTTAAATTGATTGTGATTCCTGGTTCCCTTGTAGTTGAATCAGGACACATATTCATTCATGCCAGTAATGAATACATATTGTTATTTGAAAAGTTATCAGTGACTCTTTTAAGATATCCTTGTAGAGTGTTATATGTATGTGAGTGTCACAGTGTTGTCAAGTGTAGTGGAATAAATTAAATTGTTTATCCGTCTGTTGTTGTTATGACTTACACTTCATCATACACATACCCTAGACACATAACGTAGTCATCACACTATTGCAGAATAATTCTGACTGAGATATATAGATATGTGGTAGCAAGTAAGGTTATCTATAATACACTACTCTTAATAGATATAGATACCTTCACAGCTGATCTCAGTAAGTACACTAAGTCCCCTATAAATATTTATAACATCCCACTTCACCACATATATTGGGGTCTCGCTCTTGGGATTTTGAATCTTTCCCTATTAAAAATATTAGGGGTAATTCACTTCAGGGAATATAAGAATTAAAAGGTATCCTTGGGTGGAATTAAATAAGGTTGAGCTCACGGTGCCTGTGTTGTCCATTAAATATATTTAGAGATTAAATTGTTGGTTAGACATTGTAGAAATTTACCTGATAGACAATGGCGGACCTGGCCAAGTTTCGATCTGCTGCTGTTCAGACTGCAAAAGAGTTAGGATTAGATGGGCAAGTTATGGTTGCCTATGTCACGACGGAATGTGACAAATTTATTGAACGCGAAGAAAGAAGATTAGAAAAAGAAGCCGAAAGAAGGTTAGAGGCTGAAAGGGAAATTAAGAAGTTACAGTTTGAAGCTGAGGCTGAGACTAAGAGGTTGCAGATTGAGGCTGACAAAGAGGCTAAGAAATTGGAAGCAGAAAAGGAAGAGAAGAAATTAGCTGCAGAAGAAAGAAGATTGACTGCAGAAAGAGAAGAGAAGAGATTAGCTGCAGAGAGGGAAGCAGAAAAGGAGGAGAAAAGATTACAAAGGGAACATGAGTTACGACTAAGGGAGTTTGAGTTTCAAGGCCATGCTCCTGAAAATGGTGCCAGCCCCTTTGCCTCTGATGCTACGGTTACTCAGGGAGCCTCAACCTCAGCTATGAACTTTCATTTAGATCATTTTGTTGAGAAAGACGATGATATTGAGAGCTATATAAATAGGTATGAACTATTAGCTACCACGTATGGGTTAGAGAGAGAAAGGTGGAGCTTAAAGTTATCTCAGGGACTTCGTGGGGCAGCTTATGAAGTTTTTGCAAAAATGAGCAGAGGTGATCAGGAAAATTATGACATGCTAAAGCAGGCTCTTTTGTTAAGGTATGAAAAGAATGCAGAATTTTATAGGAAAAAATTTAGGAATGCTAAACTACTGTCAGGTGAAACCTATCACCAGTTCTCTGCACGAATAGAGACATACTTGGAGAAATGGACTTCTCTGGGGAAAACCCAAGATCTTAAGGAAATGGTCCTTATAGAGCAATTAAGAGAGTCCATGGCTCCAGACCTGAGAAAGTTTCTCATGGAACAAGGTGCAGAGAGGCTGGATGAGTTGCTAAATGTTGCTGAAAGGTATCAAGCAGCTCAAGCAGAGGTAACAGGTAATAAAAAGAAACAAGTGGATAACTTTAGGGCACCACAGAACTTTAATAAATTTGATCCTAGGGATCAAAATAAAGGTAAGCACCAATTTGATAGGCCACGGTATGACAATAAAAATAAATTCCCACAATTCGATGAAAGGAAATATGATGAAAGAAAATCTTTCAACCAAGGAAAAAGGTGGTGTAAGAATTGTCAGATGGACAATCATGACACTGACCGTTGCAGAAGGAAACCTGTATATATGGCAACCCTTCAGGTCAGGTCGACCTCAAGACAGGAGGAGGATATTATGTTAGATACCACTCCAGAAGAGATGAGGAAGGCACAGGCTGGGGATAAAACACTCAAGCCTTGTTTCAGGAAATTGTCAACTTGTCATACAACTCCAGGCAAGGGAGATTTTTACATGAAAAACAAGTTGATGTATAGGAAGACTGGAGCTAGATCCAAAGGTCACGGACAGCTGGTTCTTCCAAAAAGATATAGGGCAGACTTAATAAGGAGCCTACATGTGAAACCAGATGGGGACCATGAGAAAATAGGTACCATCATTCAAAAGGTGGCTCACAATTATTATTGGCCCAAAGCAAGATGGGACATTGAGAATTTTGTAGAAAGGTGTAGCATAGCACATGAGGGAACACCCACAAGTGGGAACATGGATCAGGACCTGGACACGCCCCGGGGCAAAATTAGGCCTGATAATAAAAAGAGATATAAATTTGATAAAGTGGACCAAATGGAATGGGAAGCCCCTTTTCACGGACAAGCTTCACTTAACTGTTTTACAATGGCCACTATGCGGAGAGTGCAAAAAGATGTCTTACCCCAGGATAAGCCGAAAATCCCTCAATCGGACTTAAACAAACTGGAGGAAGAGGATGTAGAGAGGAAATCTCTCATCAAGAATTTTAAGTGGGGAGAAAGCCCCAAAAGAAAAATTGGTAGCGGTCGTTTTGTGAATGATAATTCTGGGAGGAAAAATCATCACTATAAAGCTTCGAGTGGAAGAGACCATACCGGTGCATGGACAAATAGGTCCACACAATTAAAGGTCCATATGTAGCTTTGTTAAGAACGTGGACTGATGAAAAGGCAGAGGAAAACATTACATCTTCATACCAATATGTGAATGAGCTGACCACTCGGTTAAAAACTGGCTGGAAACTTGCCAATGAAAATTTGAAACAAGCCAGGAAGAAACATGCTGCCTATTATAACAGGAAGGCGAAGGACAGAAATTTGGCTGTGGGAGAGAAAGTACTGCTTCTTTTGCCCGGGAGTCAGAATAAGTTACAGATTGGATGGCAAGGTCCATATACAGTTCTAGAGAAGGTGTCTAGAACAAATTATAAGATAGATAAGAAGGGGAAAGAAAAAATCTATCATGTGAATCTCCTGAAGAAATATTTGGAAAGAGAAGATCAGGAAGAGACACACTTGTTGACCTTGTCCATCGCCATGGAGATGAAAAAGGAACCACTTTCATCATTTGAATATCCATTACACCCCTGTGAGACAGCAGCACAGGTGAAAATCAGTACACATTTAACGAAAACTCAGAAAGAGAGAGTGCAACAGGTTCTAAATAATCATGCAGAGGTGTTAACAGACCGACCAGGGCATACAAACCTATTGGAATATGATATGAAACTCATAGACTCCACACCTGTCTGTATGAAACCATATTCGATTCCGTTTGCTAAGGAAAAAGCTTTGAAGGAAGAGATAGACTATCTATTGAAGGAAGGAATTATTTCGCACAGTGAGTCTTCGTATAGTTCCGGTGTTGTACTCTTAAGGAAGCCCTCTGGAGAACATAGACTCTGTATAGATTACAGGAGACTGAATGCTATTACAGAAGGACAGGTGGATCCATTGCCGGATACAAATCAGCTGTTTGCCAGACTAAATAAAGCTAAATATTTCTCCAAAGTGGATCTGAGTAAAGGATACTATCAGATTCCAGTAAAGCCTGAGGTTAGACCATACCTAGCTTTTAGTACCTCAGAAGGACACTATGAGTTTAATAGATTGCCATTTGGATTGAAGAATGCGCCTAGTGTCTTCTCTAGAATGATGAGAAAATTATTGGATCCTCTGAATAATCCCTGTATAACAAATTTTATGGATGATATCCTTATAGCAACAGAAACCTTTGAGGAACACATTGACTCTCTGAACATGCTGTTTGATCGACTTAGGGAGGCAAATTTAACAGCCCGACCAACCAAATGTTGCGTTGGATGTAAAGAATTGGAATTTTTGGGACACACAGTTTATCAGGGAAACATGACCCCTGACCCAAAGAATTTAGAGAAACTACAGAAAGCCCCGAGACCACAAACCAAGAAGGACGTGAGATCCTTTGTCTCATTATGTGGTTTCTACCAGAAGTATATCAAAAACTTTAATTCCATATGTGCACCTTTAACGGAATTGACACGTAAAGGACATCCAGATCGCATTACATGGACACCACAATGTGAAATGACTTACCAAGAATTGAAGGAAAAGCTCACAAGTAAACCCATTTTGAAATTACCTGACTTAAGTCAAGAATTCATAGTAAGGACGGATGCAAGTAATATTGGGTTAGGTGCAACTCTACTACAGAAATCAGATGTATTGGATGGGGAATTAAGCCCAGTGGCATATGCTAGCAGAAAGTTGAATAAAGCTGAAATCAACTACTCAACTAGCGAAAAAGAATGTCTTGCAGTAATATGGGCAATAAAGAAATTCAATATTTATCTATATGGGAAGGCATTTAAGTTGCAAACAGATCACAAACCTTTATCGTTTCTAGCACAGGCTAAGCATGAGAACTCTAGGTTACTCCGATGGTCTTTGCTTCTGGCTCCATATAATTTTAGCATCGAGTATATATCTGGAAAAACCAATTTGGAAGCTGATTTTTTAAGCCGCCATCCGTGTGATGAGAATCACCGTAAACCCCAGAAATAATAATAAATTTCTCTATGTGTATATAGAATAAAGGACTGACATATAATGTCTGTTTTAAGAGGGGAGGTGTCGTGGAATATTCTAATCCACATATATAAATTATCAAGTAAATATAAAGCCTAATAAATACATAAAATTAATAAAGAGAAGAGCAATGGAAAAATAACAGTGCTGTCACAAGGAATGTACTCGAAATCCCCTTGTTTTCTGCTTCGTCTGCAAATTGTAACGCTTTCACGTTGATAGTAAAGCTTACTGTATTATTACCCGCCTTCTTCAATGAAACGTGTGCTGTATTTCTTGGAAAAAACATTGAGAGGCCCTGCGTAATGACCTAAATTAATCCTAACATTAATTATACTGCGTTACCAAAACGAAAGACAGATGGACAAAAGGATAGCGGGAAGGGAGAGGCAGAAAGCCGAACACTAAACACGCTTCGCGCGATACACAAATGCTGCCATC
Organism: Oreohelix idahoensis; assembly: GCA_024509875.1. Lineage (NCBI taxonomy): Eukaryota > Metazoa > Mollusca > Gastropoda > Stylommatophora > Oreohelicidae > Oreohelix > Oreohelix idahoensis. The sequence continues at coordinate 323,867 of JAMPIV010001467.1, forward strand.
ACGCGTGTAAGACTACATGCACTAATTTTTTTTTCAGACGGACAGTGATAAAATACATTACCCATCCCAGAGTTAGGTTTTAAAATCACAAAAAACGCTTATTAGGAAAGATAACAATAGATGGGTTTACGGTTGAAAACATAACAGTACCCAGACAGCACATCTTCGAAACAGGAGGTAGAAAATACATATTTTGAACGCAGCCACTTAGCGCTTTTAAATTTGGATATTTGGGTTCCTTAGGGTTTGCTGACAAAGAATATGTAAAACGTTACGCAAATAGTCTAGGAATTAACAAGTTATAACCAAAATAAAATATTGGGGATGCCTGACAGCATGAAATCATTTCTGCTCATAAAATTTTTTTTATAACGTGTTTGAAAAAACTTACGTTACAGAAATAGCCTACCATGTAAACTCCAAATTGATTGGAGCGCAACAAATGAAAGACTGACCACGATTGGTCGGGCTATAAATACTATCTTTCGTTGTTAGGGGAGACGGGGAAAGGTAACATTTTTTCAAACACTTGTCGAACCGTGGTCTTGATGGTACTGAGCAGCACCTGGTCAGAGCTTTGCTGAATCCAGAGTCGGACAGCATACTCCTTGGTCTTTTTAGCTATCAGTGAGGTTTCTCCAGAGCCCAGGGGAGAATTCGAGCAGAGGAGTCCTTTCCTGCCACCATCACTCAAGATAAGCAGATTTGGCCAGCTGAGCTCAACATTATGTCCCCTCATCTTGAAATGACTTTGTAAAAATAACCTTAAGAGGGGAATTTACTTGTCTTAATATCAGGAACTGAGAACATCTCCAATACTAGTCCCTAAAGACAAACTATTGAAGTCATGATGACAAATACCAACAGAGCTTGAACAAAACAAAACCAGTATTACCTCATTTTACTACTACACAACTGACACACATAGGATATTTTTAATAATATATGTCACTACTATATTCATATTGGTAAATTCTGTACATATAATTTGTAATTTAAATTGATTGTGATTCCTGGTTCCCTTGTAGTTGAATCAGGACACATATTCATTCATGCCAGTAATGAATACATATTGTTATTTGAAAAGTTATCAGTGACTCTTTTAAGATATCCTTGTAGAGTGTTATATGTATGTGAGTGTCACAGTGTTGTCAAGTGTAGTGGAATAAATTAAATTGTTTATCCGTCTGTTGTTGTTATGACTTACACTTCATCATACACATACCCTAGACACATAACGTAGTCATCACACTATTGCAGAATAATTCTGACTGAGATATATAGATATGTGGTAGCAAGTAAGGTTATCTATAATACACTACTCTTAATAGATATAGATACCTTCACAGCTGATCTCAGTCAGTACACTAAGTCCCCTATAAATATTTATAACATCCCACTTCACCACATTCGTAATGTTAATTTTTCTGGAAAAACTATGAATGGATGTGCTGTTGGGGTGGCTTCATCCCTCCCTGTTTATGCCTACACAGCATTGTCCATTAATGATGGAAGGAAATGGGATGCTTCAGTAGTAAATTCTCTTGGGTGCTAGTTTTATGAAGTTGGTGTAAGTTCAGCAGGCCAGCTAGCCTACTTAACTTTGCCAGATTTGTTCTGGTGCTGGAATCTGATGGCCCCACCTCTCCGTGCTTGAGCAATACACAGATGTTCTGTCGAAATGTACCCTGCACGGGTCCTCACTTCAATTATTAATCAGCATTTGACACCACCTTAGTGTCAAGATCGAACTCACAGCTCTGAAATAAAGTATTGGTTTTTGCTCAGAACCTTACCTAATAAGCCACTTCTACACATAACAAATTACAATAACACCACATAAACAGGGTCAGTTCTCTCTGACCAGACAGCACATCTTACCTAGTTGGTTTCGCATAGGGTAAGTTTCCCCAGTCTACAGATTCTGAAATAGGTGCATTATCTCACTGCCATAGAATAGGATAGGTGATATGATTCACTGTTCTCAACACTTGATCACCCCTTCCTAAACCTTGCTGTAGTTTATATATTGTTTGTCCCTAGACCCTGAACTAGGGCGGGGGGTCCAGAGCGAATCCTTACTTGTTTGTAAGGCTAGATTTCGATATGGCAGTATCAAATCACTCGAACATTAAACAATATTCAAAATATACAAAGAAATAATTTCAATCTTACCAGATTATGAATAAAGAACACAGAAATGCTAGCAAAACTCAGCTGAGCTGCTGGCTATAGTATGGCGTCCCTGAACTTATTTCAATTTATTTCATTTGGAAATCACCACACTTGAAATTTACTGTGTCTATCACTGGACAACTATTGAGGAATGGCAAAAAAGCTCGTCTGAGCGCGGATATGATTGTCTGTGGCCAATCAATGCCTTGGTTTTTTTTTAAATTCAAATTTCCTACACTAAAGTCATTTCAGTCATGCTTCAGTCAAGTATGGATTTTTATCTGTTAGTCTGTCCGTCTCTACTTGCGTTTTTACAAAAACGTACTTGATTTTTGAACCAACCTTTCTCTCCCCTCCAAAATTTTGTCGTTAAAAGTTATTTTTAGACACAGCTTCCACCAATATCCCTTCTCTTCCATGCTAAGTAGATTTGAACACCTGCGTCTCGAGGTCGCGATTTTTTGTGCAAATAGTGACACTTTTGATTCAATGCAGTCTTTCGCTGTTGTGAACAACACTGTCTTTTGTCATTATTTTCATTATTATCTATCCGTCTGTAAAATTAAAAACATATTATTTCACTGCTCAGAATGGGCCATCCGGCCAGCTAATTTTTATATTCCTAACATTAATATTAAGAAAAAGTTACTTTTTAAATTTTGTAATATTTCAAGCATCTGCGTTTAGCCGCTGAATTCAAATCAAAGGCTTGGTATCGCAAAAGCGTCCAATAAATGACTGTGGCGTATCATATCCAAGGTCCCTTCTGTCGAATTCCTTACTTTATGTCAACTTGGGGGGGGGGGGGGGGGGGGGAACGTGACTTTTCCTCCTTGCCCCACCAATTTGCGTCCATTAACCTCGCTAGTTCAAGTACGCGTTCAGTCAGATTTTTGTCTTTTGATCCTCGTTCCGTTTTGCCTTCAAGTCTAACACCTGATGACCCGCGGCGCGGGCGATCATGTATTCCAGCAGCTTACGCATTGGTTTTTATCCTTACATTTTATCCTTTGGAGATATTTTTACGTTGTATCACTCGTTAATTTTATGACACATCTCCCCACTTGAAAACATGCCTACGGCAAGTTCCAAAACCAGTGATACACATAGATAAAATCTCTCCTCCCGTCTGCCATTACTCTAATTTTGATCACAGGGGTGCCGACTGAGGAAATCTGCACCGACATTCAATTTGCCTGGGATATATTGGATACTAAACTGATAAGGTTGAAGTAATAAAGACCACCTCAGCAATCTTGCGTTTTCATGCTTAGCCTGAGATAAGAATACGAGAGGCTGATGATGATCCGTCCTCCACAAAAGTCCTACCATACAGATAGATTTGAAACTTCTTTATTGCCCAGATTAACGCTAAACATTCTTTTTCGCTTGTGGAGTATCCTTGTTCCGCCTTATTCAATTTGCGGCTTGCATAAGCGACTGGTTTCAGTTCCCCATCAGGTGAAGATGATCTTTGCAACAAAGCCCCTCCGAGTCCTACATTACTTGCATCGGTTCTTAAGACAAAGTCCTGTGTCAAATCAGGCAGTTTGAGAATAGGCCTGCTAGTGAGTTTTTCCTTTAACTCTTGGAACGCTAGTTCACATTGTGCAGTCCAAATAATTTTATCTGGAAGTCCCTTGCGAGTCAGATCAGTCAGAGGAGCACAAATAGCGTTAAAATTTTTGATGTATTTCTGATAAAATCCGCATAACGACACGAATGATCGCACGTCCTTTTTTGTTTGTGGTCTAGGTGCTCTCTGCAGTTTTTCCAAGTTCTTAGGATCAGGGGTCATGTTACCCTGATATACAGTGTGTCCCAAGAATTCCAACTCTTTGCATCCAATACAACATTTTTTGGCCTAGCAGTTAAGTTCGCCTCCCGAAGTCTATTAAATAACATTTCTAGAGCTTCAATGTGTTCTTCAAATGTCTCTGTGGCGACGAGAATATCATCCATGAAATTCGTGATACATGGGTTATTCAGGGGATCCAACAATTTGCGCATCATCCTTGAAAACACACTCGGAGCATTTTTCAGTCCGAATGGTAGCATATTGAATTCATAATGTCCATCCGAAGTGCTAAAAGCCAAATAAGGTCTCACTTCAGGCTTCACTGGGATCTGGTAATAGCCTTTACTAAGATCCACCTTTGAAAAGTATTTTGCCTTGTTCAGTCTGGCAAATAACTGTTTTGTGTCTGGTAATGGATCCACTTGTCCTTCTGTGACAGCATTCAGTTTCCTGTAATCTATGCACAGTCTGTGTTCCCCAGACGGTTTTCTCAACAAAACGACACTAGAACTAAAAGATGATTCACTGTGCGAAATAATCCCCTCCTTCAGCAAATAATCTATTTCTTCCTTCAATGCCTTCTCCTTCGCGAACGGAATAGAATAGGCTCTCATACAGATTGGGTTTGAGTCTACCAGTTTCATGTCATACTGTAGCAAATTTGTATGGCCTGGTTTATCTGTTAATACATCTGTATGTTCCTCCAGAACCTGTTGAACTCTCTCCCTCTGGTTTTTAGTCAGGTGCTTACTGACTTTTACCTGTGCTGCTGTTTCACAAGGATGTAATGGGTATTCATGTGAGGTGAGTGGTTCCTTTTGCATCTGGGTTGCAATAGCCAAGGTCAATAAGGGGGTGCTTTCCTGGAGTGGTCTGTCCAGATACTTCTTTAATAAGTTTACATGATAAACTTTCTCCTTCCCCTTTTTGTCAATTTTATAGTTTGTTCTAGACACCTTCTCTAGAACCGTATATGGACCTTGCCAACCAATTTGTAATTTATTCTGGCTACCGGGTAGTAGAAGAAGCACCTTCTCTCCCACAGCTAGTTCTCGGTCCTTTGCCTTCCTATTAAAATATGCTGCATGTTTCTTCCTGGCTTGTTTCAAATTATCATTTGCCAGTTTCCATCCAGCTTTCAAACGAGTGGTCAGTTCGTTCACATATTGATAAGATGAGGTAACAGGTTCTTCCGCCTTCTCATCCGTCCAGGTCCTTAATAAAGCTTCTAAAGGACCTTTTATTGGCCTCCCAAATAGCAGAGTTGCGGGAGCCATCCCGGTTGAACTATGTGGTACCTCCCGATACGCAAACAATGCGGCGGGCAGGAATTGATCCCACAGATCCGGTTTTTCGTGTGCCAGCTTTCTCAGGATAGAAATGAGAGTCCCGTTGAACCTCTCTACCTGGCCGTTCCCTTGTGGATGGTACGGACTACAATGAAAGTGTCTGGCTTGAAATAGTTTAAAAACTTCTTCCGTTAGTTTCCCCTTGAACTGAGATCCATTATCCGTCAAGATTTGATGCGGGAATCCTAATCGGGTAAATATTGTAAGTAGTGCCTCTGCTACATGTTTTGAATCAATTGATGGCAGGGCTACCGCCTCTCCCCACATAGAACAAGTGTCCACCAGCGTAAGGATGTAACTGTTCCTCCTCTTGGTCCGAGTGAGAGGTCCCACAATATCCACTGCAACCCTCTCAAAAGGTGTTCCCACTATGGGCATTTCCCCTAGAGTTGCAGGAGCAGTCCAGTGCTTTGGAGCTACCCTTTGACATTCAGGGCAGGATTTGACATATCTTTTTATATCCTCCGTTATCCCTGGCCAGAAGTAATGACAAGCTATACGCTGTCCTGTGGCGCTGATCCCCATGTGACCACTGAAGGGAATCGCATGCCCGAGTTCCATCACTTTATCTCTATATGAGGTGGGAAGAACCAGCTGGTTGTGACCATTTATTCCAGTTCCGGCCTTCCTGTATAATAGTTTGTTCTTCATGAAATATTCCCCCTTGCTCGGAGGTGTGTGGCATTTGGGCAATTTTTTAAAACATGGCTTGAGTGTCCTATCCTCAGCCTGCGCCTTTCTCATCTCCTCTGGATGAGCATTTATAGGTTCACCTTCTTCCTCCTTCTTCTGTGACCTGGTCTGCACTGTCGCCATGATCACAGGTTTCTCGGGATTCCCCAAGAAGACGTATCTACACCCCAATATCAGAGGGTAGATTGGTTCATCTATCACTGCTGCTCTGATTTCTCCTTCCACATAGCGAGTTTTCACCGTTATCCTTGCGATGGGAAGTGTCATGAGTGGTATGTCCTTGGTCGCCCCTTGTATTTCCACTGTTTCTGTGGTATACTGACTTGGGTCCACTAGGCTAGACTTCACAACTGAATCATAATCCAAACCTGTATCATAAAGGCACCTTATGGTGGCCCCATTACAAATAACATCCTCACAAACTGGGGGGTGATAAGGTTCCTGTTGTCCATTAGGATTAACCTTTAATCTTTGCGTCCCCGACTTCATTGCAGCAATGTTTGAAGTTTTCCTTCTACAAAATTCGGTGTTATGGTTATCCTTCTTGCACCATTTACACCATCTTTTTCCTTGGTTCAACGGTTTTCTTTCATTGAACTTTTGGTCATTGAACTGTGAGTTTCTGTCGCGATAGTCATTTCTTGGCCGCTCAAAGTTTGTCCTACTTTTATTTCCCTGCTCTCTATTATCAAATTTATTAAATTGCTGTGGAGCTTTAAAATTATCTATGTGCTTCTTTTTAGCACCACTTACCTCTGCCTGGGCTGCCTGATACCTCTCAGCGACGTTTAAAACCTCTCCCAACTTCTCTGCACCTTGTTCCATGAGAAATTTTCTCATGTCTGGAGCCATGGACTCTCTCAATTGCTCAATCATGATCATTTCTTTAAGATCTTGGGTCTTCCCCAGAGCAGTCCATTTCTCCAAATAGGTTTCCAGTCTAGCAGAGAATTGGTGGTATGTCTCCCCAGGCAACAGTTTGGCATTTCTAAATTTCTTACGATAAAATTCACCATTCTTCTCGTACCTTAATAACAAAGCCTGCTTTAACATGTCATAATTGTCTTGGTCTTCCCTGTTCATTTTAGCAAAGACTTCATAAGAAGTACCCTCAGTCCTTGTGATAGCTTTAAACTCCACCTCTCTCTCTCTCTAACCCATATGTAGTAGCTAATAACTCAAAACGTCCTAGGTACCCCTCTATGTCATCGTCTTTTTCAACAAAATGGTCTAAATGAAACCCCATAGCTGAGTTTGAGGCTCCCAGACTGGGCGTAGCATCTGAGGCAAAAGGGCTGGCACCATTTTCAGGAGCCTGGCCTTGTAATTCCAGCTCCCTTAGTCGTAATTCATGCTCCCTTTGCAACCTTCTATCTTCTGCCTCCCTTTCGGCCTTTTTATCTTCTGCCTCCCTTTGCTGTCGTTTGTCTTCTGCCTCAATCTGCAGCCTCTTAATTTCTCTATCCGCCTCAATTTGTAACCTCTTCTCTTTCAGACTCTAATTTTCTTTCAGCCTCTTTTTCTAATCTCCTTTCTTCCCGTTCAATATATTTATCACATTCAGCCGTTACGTATTGAATTAAAATCTGACCATCCATTCCCATCTCCTTTGCGGTCAGCACAGCAGCTGATCTAAATTTTGCTAGCTCCGCCATACTTTCTAAACAATATAATAATATACAAAATAAATCTCTAACCAGTAAATACACTAAGTACTTCTTATGACTATAGTCTAACTAATTCTAACTAACCAGTTAACTAATTAATTATTACTGGCTGTGAAGATTCACCAACTTCTAATTGCCCTTTTAATTTAAAGGGACACTTTTAATTTTAAGGGAATTTTACAATTTTGTTCCCCTAATTTTATTTCTCCCACCAGGAGATCCTTATATTACTGTTTATGCTAAATATCCCTGGACAAGACCCCAATATATGTAGTGGATTTTGATGGTATTGTATGGTGGTGTTATCACCTAGTGTGATGCGTGAGGTCAGCTGTGAAGGCTCCTGAGATAATTGTAACTGTGAATATACAGAAGGCCCTTTCGTGCTACCACTTTATGACCTCACACATATCTTTTTTTACTAATGAATGTGGCTACGTTAAAATCTAGGGTACTGAATGCAATGTGTTGTATGGACATATACCCACACCCACAGATATTAATTAAGTCTAATACTATCAATAAAATTTATAACACAATGAACTAAATTCAGCTGGTTAAATTTAGAATAGAAAATCTTTTTTTTAAATTTATTTGTTCTGAACCAAGGTTTTATTTTGGCCAGAACTTATGCAAAGATTTTGAAATTTATGAATGAATGGCATGAATAAATGGCATGTTAAATGAAAGATGTTTACATATGCAATCTTCAAGATTAATTATAGTATTACTGTTCGTAATGTTAATTTTTCTGGGAAAACTATGAATGGATGTGCTGTTGGGGTGGCTTCATCCCTCCCTGTTTATGCCTACACAGCATTGTCCATTAATGATGGAAGGAAATGGGATGCTTCAGTAGTAAATTCTCTTGGGTGCTAGTTTTATGAAGTTGGTGTAAGTTCAGCAGGCCAGCTAGCCTACTTAACTTTGCCAGATTTGTTCTGGTGCTGGAATCTGATGGCCCCACCTCTCCGTGCTTGAGCAATACACAGATGTTCTGTCGAAATGTACCCTGCACGGGTCCTCACTTCAATTATTAATCAGCATTTGACACCACCTTAGTGTCAAGATCGAACTCACAGCTCTGAAATAAAGTATTGGTTTTTGCTCAGAACCTTACCTAATAAGCCACTTCTACACATAACAAATTACAATAACACCACATAAACAGGGTCAGTTCTCTCTGACCAGACAGCACATCTTACCTAGTTGGTTTCGCATAGGGTAAGTTTCCCCAGTCTACAGATTCTGAAATAGGTGCATTATCTCACTGCCATAGAATAGGATAGGTGATATGATTCACTGTTCTCCACACTTGATCACCCCTTCCTAAACCTTGCTGTAGTTTATATATTGTTTGTCCCTAGACCCTGAACTAGGGCGGGGGGTCCAGAGCGAATCCTTACTTGTTTGTAAGGCTAGATTTCGATATGGCAGTATCAAATCACTCGAACATTAAACAATATTCAAAATATACAAAGAAATAATTTCAATCTTACCAGATTATGAATAAAGAACACAGAAATGCTAGCAAAACTCAGCTGAGCTGCTGGCTATAGTATGGCGTCCCTGAACTTATTTCAATTTATTTCATTTGGAAATCACCACACTTGAAATTTACTGTGTCTATCACTGGACAACTATTGAGGAATGGCAAAAAAGCTCGTCTGAGCGCGGATATGATTGTCTGTGGCCAATCAATGCCTTGGTTTTTTTTTTAAATTCAAATTTCCTACACTAAAGTCATTTCAGTCATGCTTCAGTCAAGTATGGATTTTTATCTGTTAGTCTGTCCGTCTCTACTTGCGTTTTTACAAAAACGTACTTGATTTTTGAACCAACCTTTCTCTCCCCTCCAAAATTTTGTCGTTAAAAGTTATTTTTAGACACAGCTTCCACCAATATCCCTTCTCTTCCATGCTAAGTAGATTTGAACACCTGCGTCTCGAGGTCGCGATTTTTTGTGCAAATAGTGACACTTTTGATTCAATGCAGTCTTTCGCTGTTGTGAACAACACTGTCTTTTGTCATTATTTTCATTATTATCTATCCGTCTGTAAAATTAAAAACATATTATTTCACTGCTCAGAATGGGCCATCCGGCCAGCTAAATTTTATATTCCTAACATTAATATTAAGAAAAAGTTACTTTTTAAATTTTGTAATATTTCAAGCATCTGCGTTTAGCCGCTGAATTCAAATCAAAGGCTTGGTATCGCAAAAGCGTCCAATAAATGACTGTGGCGTATCATATCCAAGGTCCCTTCTGTCGAATTCCTTACTTTATGTCAACTTGGGGGGGGGGGGGGGAAACGTGACTTTTCCTCCTTGCCCCACCAATTTGCGTCCATTAACCTCGCTAGTTCAAGTACGCGTTCAGTCAGATTTTTGTCTTTTGATCCTCGTTCCGTTTTGCCTTCAAGTCTAACACCTGATGACCCGCGGCGCGGGCGATCATGTATTCCAGCAGCTTACGCATTGGTTTTTATCCTTACATTTTATCCTTTGGAGATATTTTTACGTTGTATCACTCGTTAATTTTATGACAGTCGTCAAGTCTGTTTACCTGTTCATCCCTGCTGAAAGAGTAGATGGATGATGCAATCTTGACTGACAGTCATGTTGGTAAAATTCTCTTGTACCAGACATTGAGCGCCGGATTCACACGGAAATGGCCAAGCGATATCGCTTTTCACTGATATGGCTAGTGTGCCTTTTTAATTACTGTCATGAAGAGTCACAGTCCAGATGGTCAAACGAGGGCTGGTGATTGCACAGGTACGGGGAGATAAATTATCCGTCTATGGACATATTACAGACAGCACCTGACAGAATTGTTACGAAGACATTATTTGTGATAATGTAGGGAGTTGTAGTTGCAATCATTACCACGAATCGACGGATATAACAATTCCGTATTTGGAAAGTGACCTTTCAAATAACACGCAGAATTTTTCTATGAAGAAATTTTTTGAATAGACCCCATCAAACCATGCATGATTGTAACTATTGGCCGGCATTTGAGATGTAAACATAACAGCATTTCTGATTGGAGCCTGGTCTAATAATAAACAACAGCGTGCGTGGGATGAAAGTTGTAATATAACCTGACACTTTAGTCGGTTGAAAGCACTGTGAAATTCAACTCGTCAAGAGACCAGACAGCCAGAGTAAAGAATAGGATCAGAATTCCATTTATCGGACTGGACCTTGTTTGAGCATCTTGAGGACTTATTTACCAGGAAAACTCTACTTTTATTAACACGGAAAACCGGAATCCTAGGAATCTAAACACAAAGTCAGTGTGAGAGCTTATTGCAAAGTAACACCCCAGAACACGTGGAAGAGGCATCTTAAACAATCTGATTTAACTGTTTCTCTGAGCTAGAAGTCTGTGATTCCAAAGACAATTTTGGGGTAAGTTGTACATTTATAATTCTATATTTTGCATTATTAACACGTGAAATAATATGTATACATTGACATGTGAATACAATATGAAAATTGCTAGTGGATGTCCAAGTCATAAGAGCCTGGCAACCTCAGCATATACAATGATGATTTCATGAACCACCACTGCAAGGGCTGATGACTGCTTTATGCGAGTTTGTTATAGAGAACCAAAAGCAGAGGTAGTCCCAGTTCCATATGGAGCAGGGAGTGAATGATGAGAGAAATGATTTACATACATATTATACGGTTAACCTTTTTTAACCAATGTAGAGGTAAATGTAAACCTATTCAATATAAATGAAATGATAGTTTTCCGCTCACTGAGATTAAGATTAATTCTCAGAGAGAGTATCGTTCTGAGGTAGATGGGATGGTGGAATGAAAAGAAGGGGGTGTGACGTGTAATGGAAAAAGAGTCTACAGTATCTGACAGCCTAATTGAAACATCATAGCTGCTCTGTGATTTGCTTGCTAAAAACCTGCATTATACAGTCTGTCTTTATTTACACAAGCTTACTCTCTCGTCCCGCCTCTTTGTTTTTAACACGAGCTAACGCAATGTTTACAAACTGCGTGACCTGTCAGTCATAACAGGAAAGCAAATCAGGCTGTGTTTACCTCGTCCACTCACGCGAAGCTCATCTGTCAATCACAATACTTCTCAGACAGGCAAGCAGCTTGAGAGAGACGAAACACAGACCCCTTTTGAAGTTTGACTCAGGGGAAACTAGAACTCCCCTGGGGGCTTTGATCTTGAGAAGCGGGCATTCTACAAGGTAACCCGTTAGCCGAACAGAAAGTCTTTTGATATCGGTCAAAACTCCAGACGAGAAACTTTGATCGACCGACACGAAGTCTTTTATCTTGATACGCCTAGCTTCTGAATTTTGGGTCTCACAGGAGCGCGAATATAACGCATTTAGAGATCAGAGAAATTCAATGATATATATACTGTTGTTTTCTTAACCCCATCATCAGTTGTCAGTCAGAATTTTGAATAGTCTAGCGCAGTCCTAGAACCAGTTTTTCTTGTTGGAATATGGTGTACTAGTGTTCGTGGAGATTTTCATTTCTGAATTTTCTGGTAAAAAGAATAATAGTGCTGATGATAGGAAACTCTTTACAGAGCGATACAACAGGAAGCAATCTGATCATCAGAAGAAGTCCCCCCGTCCGACATGTTTCGGCCCTATATACTCCTTTACATTCTAAGGGGGGCGGGCCCGCTTGGGTATTTGTGAAAGTAACAAAGAGAAGAAAAATTATTCCGTTCGTTCCGTCGCACACACCGAGACACCATCACGAAGTCAACGAATCTAGCCACTGCGTGTTCGTCACTGAAATTTTGATACTGACACCCCTATAGGGTACACCGCCTATCGCCCCTGAGTCACAGCCCGTTCACTAGTACACCAAAAACCTAGCGTATTGTGGACTTAGAAAAATTCCTGGTGTTTTCTGTACCGCAGTGCTTATTGTCACGATTTCCATTGCCCATTGCGGTTGTTCCACAGCCAGCATGATGCCTTTTCGGCAGTTTCACTAAGCCTCTTCATTGCCCTTGTTCTCGACTGTCCCCTCAGCCCCAACAGTTTCAGTAGATCATACACTGATGCAGCCACAAGCCCTCTTGCGCCCACTTCAACAGCCATGACCCTTGCAGTGAACCCATCGTGTCTCAGATCTGCGGCCAGATCACTATACTTGGCCGCTTTGAACGAATGTTGCTCGTCTAATCTGGATTCAAATGGCACGGTCAGTTCAATCAGTATGACCTGAAGCGTTGCTGAAGAATGAAGCACTATATCCGGCCGTCTCTGCGATTTTCTGATACTCTCTGGATATACCCCTCGTCCAGGTAGGTCTACCGCCATCTCCCAGTCGTTTGCACAGTCAAGGAGAGATGGTAAACTGCTACCAGGTTTATTCGGTTTGGGTTGTGCTGACTTTCCTGCCCTCAGAATGTATGTATTTGCGGTGCTCGGCCTGGGTTTGCTATTTGCCTTCATCCTTGCCAGATCTACTGTCGCAGCAAGCTCATTTAGCACTTTGTTATGGCGCCAAGTGTATCGCCCTTGCCCTAATGACACCTTACATGCTGAGAGCACGTGTTCAAGTGTCTGCCTCCCCTGGCACAGGGGGCACTGCTCATCATCCGACTTTCCCCATTTCACAAGGTTGGTGGCCGACGGCAGCAGGTCATACAGTGATCTGACAACGAAGCTGAGCCTAAGAGGTGCCATATGCCATATATCATTCCATGTCAGGGACCTCTGCAGGGCTCCTTCCCATGTGGTCCATTGGCCTTGTTGGACCTGCTGCACTGCTTTTTGCAACCTCTTATCATTCTCAGCTCCTCGTATCTCCTGAACAACCATGTCTCTGCGCTCCCTGCTTGATGCCTTGGACCACCAGCGGATGTCTCCATGACCAAATCCCCGTCTATTCGTTTGTGTGTATCCGATTACCTCCCTCAGCTTGAGTGACTCTTGGGCAGCATCAACAGCTTCTTCCACTCTCCACTTCCTTCCCGTTTTCATTGTAGGCTGAATGGATTTAACCACGTCATCAGCTGACTCGCGCAGCATCATTGCCAGTCTTGCCTTTCCAACTTTGTACTCTTCAACAACTGACTTGAAAGGAAGTAGAAGTTTTGACTTTTTGCAGTACAGTGCTACATCTGACAGACCTGGTGGTACACCTAGCCATTTTCTCATGAACTTGTTGACCTTCTGCTCTATGGCTTCCACTGTACTTGTGCTTATTTCATATATAAGTAGTGGCCACAGCAACTTCGGTATCAACATGAACTGCAGGCACCACAGTTTGAACTTTCCCAGGAGTCTGCTTTGGTCTATAGTCTGTAGCCCTCTGTCTGCCATTTCTATTGTCTGTTGCACTGCCTTTGAGTCTTTTAATGAGACATCATACACCCTGCCAAGACTTTTGACAGGTTCTTCAATGACAGTAGGGATTCTTTGGTTGGAAACCGTGAATATGACCTCTGCTATCTTCCCTTTCCTGACTGATAGGCTTCTCGACTTCTTGGGTTTGAAACTCATTCTGCACCAGCTGACTAGTTCATCCAGGCGTGCTAACATCCTTCGGGCCTGATGTTCATCTGATGTCAGAATTGTTGTGTCATCCATGAATGCTTTGAGCGGTGGCATGTGACACATTCCACCGAGCTTTGGACCTATAGCCATTCCTTCAGCCGCATTGAGGATTACCTGCATAGCCATCACGAATAGTATCGCAGAGATGGTACATCCCATCGCAATTCCAACTTCAAGGCCAATCCACTTCGTTGTGTACTCTCTGGTTGAAAATCTGACAGCAAACCCTGCAAAATACAGCTTCAGCATTGCTGCAATCTCTTGTGGAACATGATACATTTCTAGGGCCTGCCACAACATCTGGTGTGGAACGGATCCATAAGCATTCGCTAGATCAAACCAGATTACATGGAGGTTTGTTCTGTCAGACTTTGCCTTTTGAATTGCTTCCCAGATCATTGTGGCATGCTCCAGACATCCTGGTGTACCTGGGATACCTCCTTTCTGAATGGTAGTGTCAATGTACCCATTTGCCAGGAGGTATGTAGTGAGTCTTTTCGCCATCACTGAGAAGAATATCTTCCTTTCCACATTGAGTAGTGAGATTGGCCTGAACTGACTGATGTCTGTGGAATTTTGCTCCTTCGGGATGTAGACTCCGTTCGCCTTTCTCCATTCCTTGCTAACAAGCTGGGTTTTCCACGCATTTTTCAGTAAACGGAGCAGTCATTTGAGCACCTCAGGGCATCTCTTATACACCACATACGGAACACCATTAGGACCTGGAGCTGACTTGCACCGAGCTTTCTGGACAACGCTTTCTACCTCTTGCACCGTTGGGGGCTTGGTGTTAAATTCAGCCCCTGGCTTACTCGGCCATTTAAGGCCTGCAATGCTGCTGAGCGGCTCATCTCTGCGACCATCTGAATATGTCATTCTAAGGTGTTCTTCCAGGTCTTCTTTCTTGATGTTTAGCGTACCCGACCGTGGCTGCTCAAACAGTTCTTTGGCAAACTTGAAGGGCTCCCTGAAGAATCTTTCCCTATCCCTTCGAGTTTTCCTTCTTTTCCTGCACAACCTTTCTGCTCTACAAAGGGCATTATGTTGGCCTTTCAGGTGCTCCCAAACCTGTCGTAACCCTTCTTTCTCTGTAGCAACTGCGTTCTTGAACAGTTTCCGGGCATGCTTCTTCTGTTTCCTGATTTCTTCTATTTTAATTTGTCTTCTACTTTTTCGTGGTGGGTTACCTTCCCTTGCCTCCCTCACTCCGAACACTTTGCGACAGTGCAGATAAATTATGTCGCCGAAGATTTCCAGCTTCTTCTCCAAAGTTATCTGCTTCAGGTTATTATCCAACTCTTTTGCCAAGGCTTCGTCCAGCTGTTCCCAAAGCCCTTTTGCACTGGCAGGTGGAAACTTGATTGCATCTCTCTTCCCGTCCAAGAAGTGTGTGAGATCATCATCAGGCTGATCAACTTCAATGTACTCAGCACTGTGGATTGACTCCTGGCTGCGTTCTTCTAACGTCTTATCCGTCGAGACAGAGCGCTGTTGATCTCCCCCTGATGACCTCCCACACCCCTTTTTCGTTCTGTGGATTTTCATTCCTCTCTGAGTAGAGAATTCCCTACCACAGGCACATGGAAATTCCAGCCGTTGTTCAGAGCTCGAAGTCCGTGTAACGGGTCTGGTCGATTCCAATGAGGCGCCTATGGATTCATCATTCTCCCCCCCTTTCGGTGAATCCTGGGGGCATCTATCATTTTTGGGTCCTGTAGCAATTGAATACAGCTTACGGGGTGCTAACCCGGTCAGCCGGTTTCTAGTCTTTCCCAGTGTCATCTGTCTTTCCAGAAGTCAATCGGTCTTTTCCCGATCGTCACTGGTTTGACCATGTAACTATGATAGGAAACTCTTTACAGAGCGATACAACAGGAAGCAATCTGATCATCAGAAGAAGTCCCCCCGTCCGACATGTTTCGGCCCTATATACTCCTTTACATTCTAAGGGGGGCGGGCCCGCTTGGGTCATGACTCCCAAGCGTCTCAGCTTCCTGTTGTCTTGTATCGAAAATGAACCCATTTCACTTATGGTAGCAACTTTAAATTCACAACTCCGCCAGCCGTGGAGGCAATTGTGAAAGTAACAAAGAGAAGACAAATTATTCCGTTCGTTCCGTCGCACACACCGAGACACCATCACGAAGTCAACGAGTCTAGCCACTGCGAGTTCGTCACTGAAATTTTTTAATTATTTAAGAAGTGATTGCTTTTAACATTTGTTCTTCACTTAGATTTTTCTCGCTAGTAAAACGAGTGAAATAAAGTAACGCGTAGCGATTACATAACAGATATTCTATTAAAATGTTAAATCACGCCACCCACATACCTTAGACCGTAATGATGTTAACAGTATAGGCAGACGCGACACTTAATCTCTACAGGAGAGAGATAAACCCGACGGTTTAGCTGACTGGACTTATAGGCAATAAAGCGACTGATAGGGGGAGTCTAGATTACACGTTATATTATATTTGTGCATATTTGTCATTGTAGTGTCTATTATTTTGAATACCATACGACAAACTAACATACGCCGAAAATTTAAAAGCTATTTGTGGCGTTCTCCAACTTGCTCTTAGGTTTAATGATTTAATTCATGGAAGAGTGAAACATATTTGCAGTAGCCAAGTGATCATACAAGAGTTCTTAACCTTGCTACATAAACATCCGCACAAGAATTGAAGAAACGTCCAGCTTATGCACATCACGAACATGTTTATTATGGATAAAACGTATGCTCCAGTGAAGTATTACTTGTAAGACCTCTTCCACTACACATAACTCCCATGGCATAGGGTAAACACAGATTCTGGCATATAACAGTCTGTCAGTAAATGTCGAGATCCAGTCCTGTAATCAGCTGTATCTCTATGAACATACGAATATATAAGAACCGGGAACATCGCCCGTCTTCCGTCTTTAAACATCACTATATCATTTCTATTCACTCCTCTACCTATCCTGTGAATGAATCAGGCACTCTGTCATTCCAGGATGAACAGACTTACTTCAGAACATATCTATCAAACACACCGACATCTGAAATATCTCCGAGCAATTCACACAGCCTCCTCACTGTTCCACGACACATCCACTAATGCCCCCTGAACCCTTCGCTATCATTCGCCCACCTTTTGACCTCTCTTGCATACTGATTAGTGACGTCGTCTCTGCCGCAATGCGACGGACGGTAATAAAAACTTGTGGACGAAGCTATTTAATAGCTAGATATAAGAACATAAATAACTGCATATAATATGTACGTCACATCTTCCCCCCTCCCCTGTCTGAGGAGAAAAATGAAATTTTTCTACTTCAGAGGTAGGTAAACAAAATATAAAATGAGGTTCCAGTGCCAAGTAGAGAGTTCAAATATAATACGAGCGGAGACCAGGAAGTACTCCAACCCCTGTGTCTGTCATGAGAAAGCCAAATTTAACACAACGTGAGGACATTGATATGAAAATATCAAAGCCTAAGTCTTACTCAAGTCGAGACAATATGACACATAAGAAGTAGCTGAGCTGGCTTCCAGTAACTAAGACTACATGTTATATGAACTCATCCATACCTGTCAATCATTTTCACTCTAATGTCACATACTTTTGGTCTAAGTCCTGTCAGGTTATAGACTTAGTGAATATTGTCACTTAATACAACTGCAAAGTAATTATGCTATAGATGACCATTAAGTAATTATAATATATATGAAAGTTGTAAGACACATGCAATGAAGTACATGATGTAATACCTTCATGATAAGAGAATAATGTTTTCTGTTTTTCTACTTTTTTTCTCATTCATATTATGTTTTGTTTTCTTCTCTCACATGAGTCTTTATTCAGAATCTCAATGGATGATATACCATGATGATTAAGACAAGCATAATAAGTCCCCACGACCCTGTGTAGTTTGGTAAAAGTAGTTAATGTCAATGCAAACAAGACATGCTCAGTTGGTATAAGATTTCAGTAGATGCAAGAAGTTTAGTAAAGCAGAGTACAGGGACAATGCATAGAGATACTCCTTCTTAAACCCTGTGTGTCCATTAATCAAAGTCTAAGCACAAAGGTAGTAATAAAAATTAATGTGTCCAAAAAAGAAGAATATATTAGGTAAATATAACTATTAAGTTTGTTGAGCACAAAAATTGTGAGTGTTCATAAATCCATGAAGATAATTCAAGTTCACGATTCATGTCCATGGGTTATCAAATAAAAGGTAATAAATTATCCCTGAATAGTTTCTTTGGTTCACAATGTGTACTGAGATGTACCTGAATCCTGAGTATGATTGATGTCCCATGTAGAAAAAGTTATACACTAGGTAGTTTCCCCTGAATATCCATCACCGATAAAGTTTCATACCAACACATAATGCAAGTATCCATGCATACTAGTTGCTGTAAACAAAGTCCTTGAACTATGCGAATAACAGTCTCATGGAATGAACATAAAGATAGTCAAATGTGGCAAATATAAATGTACCTGTAGATTGTCGAAGACAACTAACTTGAATATAACAGATTCTCAGATTTTCTCCATCTGGGGTAATTCCGTGATGTATCAAACCAGTACTAGACTAGATGGTTGTACAGCGTGACAGGACGTCTGCAAGATTGTTCTCAGAGCCCTTGATCGCCCGGATGGTGTAAGAGTATGGCTGTAGACTTAGGGCATATCTAGCTGTTCGTTGGTTTGAAAAATTAGCTTTTTGTAGATAAGCTAGCGCCCTCTGGTCTGTTTCGATGACAAATGGTGCCCCAATCAAGTATTTTTGTAGTTTGGAAATACTCCATGATATTGCTAGGAGCTCTCTTTCCAGAATGGGGTATTTCGATTCTGTTGAAGATAACTTGCGGCTCACATACAACACAGGATGCAAAACATTGTTGTGGAGTTGCATCAAAGACGCTCCTATCGCATATTGAGATGCATCACACCTGAGAGTAAAGGAGATAAATGGATTAGGCAGTTTCAATATTGGTGCCTTTGAAAATGAAAATTTTATACGGTTTAATACATCTTGGCATGGCTGGGTCCAGACTATTTTGTTAGGACATCCCTTTTTCAGCAAAGATGACAAAATGGAAGTTATTTCCGAGAAACGAGGAATGAATTTCCTGTAAAAGTTGATTAGACCTAACAAACTCATGACTTGTTTTTTTTGTTTTAGGAACCTCAAGATTAAGAATTTTTGAGACAGTGTCATCATCTGTTTTCAAGAATCCTTGAGAAATTCTATGTCCCAGAAAAGAAATTTCTTTATAGCCGATCTGGACTTTTGAAGGTCTAGCAGTGAGGCGGTGACTGCGTAGAATGTCCAATAAAGACTGAAGACCTAAGATATGGTCCTGCCAAGAATTGTGGAAGAGACAGATATCGTCGATATATGTTATGATATCAGGCCGACCAGCAAATAGGAATCTCATCATCCGGACAAACGTTGCCGGTGCGTTCACTAGCCCAAAACACATATGAGTCCACTGATATAATCCATTAGGAGTGGCAAAGGCAGTGTAAGGCTTAGATCTATCTGTTAAGGTAATCTGCCAGTAGCCTTTTGAAAGATCAAGTTTACTGAAATATGTGGCATCAGACGTCTTTTCCAGTATGGAATCAAGAACAGGCATAGGTTCTGCATCAGTAGAAGTTATACCGTTAAGACGACGGAAGTCTATACAGATTCTAATGGACTTATCTTTTTTCCTAACAATCACTAGAGGAAATGAGTAAGATGATTGAGATGGTTCTATACTACCCATTTTAAGCATGTTATCAATTTCCTTATCCACTTGAGCCTGAAAATGAATTGGTATGGGATATGGCTTTATCCGGATAGGTGTTTGATCTTGAAGTAGAATGTCATGAGCGATGACATCAGTACTACCTGGGATCTCAGTCAACACATCCTGATAGGATTGTAACAGAGTATAAATTTGAGTGTGTTGGTCGACTGATAGATCTGGAGATATAGAAACGTCCCTCCAAGACTCTGATGCTTGAAGCGGAACAAAAGATAATGGCAGAGAAACATCTTCGAATGAAGACTCCTCATCATGAATTACAGCAAGTGAGGAATAGTTTGAGTCAGACGCATCAATGGCCTCGAAAATTGGTTGAAGATTACCAGGTCGAGAATGGAATTTTTGGAGCATGTTGATGTGAAATGTTCTATGTTGACCCTTTATATCCACAATATAATCAACATCAGTTAACTGTGAAACCACTTTATACGGTCCTCTCCATGCAATTAATAGTTTATTCTCTTTTGTAGGGAGAAGCACATATGCTTCATCTCCAGGCCACAATAAGCGTAATTTTCTCTTCTCATTAGTGAATAGTCTGGTTTTTTCTTTTGCTCTCTCAGAAGCATCCACTGCTATCAGGCATGCTTCCACAATCTTTTTTCGTAGATTTACAACATATTATTAAGAGGATTGAACCTCCTCTGACAACTCGGAGCCCACGAGAAGCTGTTTTAAGATCGACATGGGACCTCTAGGCTTTGCCCCAAAAATTAATTCAAATGGCGAAAACCCAGTTTGTTCGTTTGGGATTTCCCGATAGGCGAACAAAACAGCTGGTAAAATTCTGTCCCAGTCCTGTGGACATTGTGAGGTAACCTTACCCAACATCTGTTTGAGTGTCTTATTGAATCGTTCTACTGTGCCGTTACCTTCTGGGTGATAGGCACTGCTTAGAGACCTCTCAATTTGAAAATCCTTCATAACCTGTGCCATAACTTCTGATGTAAATTGTCTACCTCTGTCTGATAGTATTTCCTCCGGAAACCCCAATCTACTGAAAATGATCATGAGTGCATCAGCAACATCTCTAGTTGTGATGTTCTTAAGTGGTATCGCTTCAGGCCACCGTGTGCACATGTCAATGCACGTAAGAATGAATCTGTGGCCTCTTGCTGATACTACTGGTAATGGTCCTATGATGTCAATTGCCATCTTAGCGAATGGTCTGTTAGAGATATCAAAGGCCTGTATAGGTGCTTTGTGATATGCACCTTTCGCAGCCACGCTTTGGCATGTCTTGCAAGTTCTACAAAAAGTTTTCACATCTTTGGTGACCCCAGGCCAGAAAAAATTGGACAGCACTCTTTGTTTAGTACGAGCTATCCCCAAATGGCCTGCACAGTTGACATCATGGGCATGTTGCAAAATAAAAGGTCTAAAATTAGTTGGCACCATGATCTGTTTTTTTCTCAGAATTAGCATCATTAAAATTTCTAATTAGAATACCATTTTTGATGGTGTACCAGTGAATCGCCCTCTCGTTGTACACAACATCATCTTTTCTAGCAACCTTGAAAAATTTTTTCAATGAGTCATCATTATGTTGCATAGTAATGAATGACTCTTTACTGACAAGTGAAACTTGTAAATTGTCATCATCCTCATTCCCTGATGCCGTACTATCATTGGCCTCTGCCTGAGCCTGTGCCCGTGTAGTAACTGCATTAGCAGTCACTAAATGCTGGTTTTCCCAACTTTTAATATCATCATCATCTGAGCACTCCTTCAGCCCAGGGAGGTTCCCCAGAATCAACTCGCTGACTGGATTTTCCAACATACAAGCAAGAACATTCCCTGTGAAGTAAGGTGTGTTTATGTAAACAAAGGCAGTTTGATAATATTCAACTGTGCCCCCGAAGGTAACACATTTCACCTGTTTACCTGTGTAACATGAGTTATCAACCAGAGATTGTCGCACCCCTACGGTAGTGCATCCCGTATCCCTGAGGACGGAAACAAGTCTATGATTAACAAATCCCCTGCAAAATTTAAGTGAACCTTTTCCATCATGAGAAGCAAGTACTGGTAGAGGGTGACCACAAATTAATCTGGATACTTCATCTGTTTGAAAAAGAGTGTTGCAAGCAGAGCAATTTGCTTTATTAGAAAGATCAACACTGCATGCATTGGCATGCGACGTGGTCTCATACCCTTGATTCCGAGCAACTGACTGGTTGTTTTGTTCAACAGCAGCATTAGCCCTATGTGGGGGTCGAGAGCCTCTGTAGTGCTGATTATTCCAGTTGTTCTGGTAATTACAATCATTATTATAATTTGATCTTCCTCTGTTAGAATAGGAATTCTGAGTTCTGGTCCAGCCTCTGTTTGGTCCATTAAATTGTTGTTGAGGCATATTTCCCTGGTTATGTGGTCGAAATTGTCTGTATGCAAAGTTATACCGACCCCTGAAAGTTCCGGCATTCCAGCTAAAATTTCGTCCCCAGCCTGAAGCATTATCAGGTGGTCCCTGTTTTTGATTTCTTGTATATATAGCCTTTGCTGAGGCAACTGGTAATGCCTCCTTGATGTTTGAGTTGCTTATATTCCTCCCAGGATGTGCAGTCATGAAACGTCGCCCCAAAATTTCCATTTCAGCAATGGTTTGCGGATCCCTCTCTTGGAGATAGGTCAAACATTCTGGACTGACTGAAGAGAGAACCTTATCTCTTAGCATGAGATCCATAAGCGACTCAAAAGTATGATCGATTCGTGACAGTTCAATCCATCTCTGAAAAGTAAGCTTGATAGATGCAATGTATTCTGCGAAGTCCTTGGCCGAGTCAGGCAATAAAGTTTTGAATTTTAATCTATAACCGTGAGTATCAAGCTGGAATTTTTTCAATAATAATGCCTTTATAGAATCATAGTCACTTCTAGAGGCATCATCCAACGTGCAGATAGCTGTAAGAGCTTCACCTGAAAATAATGACATTAATTTACTAGGCCATTCAGATTTGTCCAGTTTATGTTCCTGACAAATTGTCTGAAACCTATTCAAGTAACACGATATGTCATCGGATGGATGAAATTTAGGTAAATGAACCTTAAAAGGACACCCATGATCCCTTTTTGTTGTGCCCTGATTAGTGCTCTCCACCGGTTTGTTCTCATTCTCAAGTTTAAGCTTTTGAAGCTGAATTTCAGCCATTTTTTGCTCATGCTCAAACTGTGCTAGCTTTTGTTCTTTTTCATCTTGCCTCCTCTTCTCCGCTAATTCTTGCTCTAATTTTTTCTCAGCTGCTTCTCTGTCTTCTCGCCTTCTCATCTCAGCTAATTCTTGTTCTAATTTTTTTCTCTTCCTTAGCCACCTGCTCTAACGCAAACTCTTTCAAGGCCTTCGCTTGAATCCCAAGTCTTTCACCCACGGTGACAAAATGTTCTAGGCGAGACGTGTTGAGATACCCTGATATAATCAATCCGGTACACAAATAACAACTCTTAAATAAAATTATATGACTTTTCAACAAATTGCCTTATACTCAATATCAGAACTGAACAATTTTGCACTATTTCCAAAGGATACAGTAATATATTTCCAAAGGAGCAACCAAGACAATACAATTTAAGATATATATATATATATATATATATATATATATATATATATATATATATATATAAATAGACAACAGATCAAGCATAACAAGGGCAATACTAAGGTATAAAGAAAGATAAGGTATAAAAGTTTTAACAGGTAATGAAAAAAAAAAACTTGATCAGTAGAAGATCCACCATTTAATACATGAATCAACTGAATTGATGGTCAGATTCGATAAACAGAGCACGACCACTAAAGACGAAAAATTACAATAATCAACAGAATATGACAAAGACCAACATTAAAACAAGTCCGAAAATAATAAAGAAGAAAAAAAATTAATAATAATTGTAATGATCTAACAGATTATGATCACCACACAGTGCCTATAGACAATTTGTGTGTGCCCGCTTTACGGCGAGATGTATCACACAACAAGACAGCCGAGCCAACCTTGCCCGCTTATACAAGAATTCCTTATATTAATACATTAAAAAAAGAAAACAAACATCAGAGCTGATGGAGATCCAACCAAAATATTCATGAACACAGACCGAAAGATGTAAAAAATCGCACTTATCTTGTATGAAAATAAAACAGTCTCCTTCCTGGCCTGAGATATGGTGCTAAGAAATGGATGTGCAGCTCTGAAGCACCCCCACAGCAATGTAAAACGGTTCGTCACTAGTCCTTCCCTACACTCCGGTCTGACAGGACTCCATTTTGAATTTGATTGTAGACTCGCAGAAGTCGGTCACTTGAAATAGTGACTGCTGGTAAATTGATATTTTCCTCTAATGAATAAAATTCTTCGATAACGCTGGCCCTCTTAACTTACCTTCACCTTGTCCGTAAGTGGGACGAACTTACGGTAAACATTTGCTTGTAGAATTGGTTTTAAAAAATGTACTTTTCAAGTTCAAAATCCACGGTACTTGGCCCCCAAAAAGCTCTTAGGTTTAATGATTTAATTCATGGAAGAGTGAAACATATTTGCAGTAGCCAAGTGATCATACAAGAGTTCTTAACCTTGCTACATAAACATCCGCACAAGAATTGAAGAAACGTCCAGCTTATGCACATCACGAACATGTTTATTATGGATAAAACGTATGCTCCAGTGAAGTATTACTTGTAAGACCTCTTCCACTACACATAACTCCCATAGCATAGGGTAAACACAGATTCTGGCATATAACAGTCTGTCAGTAAATGTCGAGATCCAGTCCTGTAATCAGCTGTATCTCTATGAACATACGAATATATAAGAACCGGGAACATCGCCCGTCTTCCGTCTTTAAACATCACTATATCATTTCTATTCACTCCTCTACCTACCTTGTGAATGAATCAGGCACTCTGTCATTCCAGGATGAACAGACTTACTTCAGAACATATCTATCAAACACACCGACATCTGAAATATCTCCGAGCAATTCACACAGCCTCCTCACTGTTCCACGACACATCCACTAATGCCCCCTGAACCCTTCGCTATCATTCGCCCACCTTTTGACCTCTCTTGCATACTGATTAGTGACGTCGTCTCTGCCGCAATGCGACGGACGGTAATAAAAACTTGTGGACGAAGCTATTTAATAGCTAGATATAAGAACATAAATAACTGCATATAATATGTACGTCACACTATTTAATGACAGGCGATCATTGTTTAGGTAGCGCGTATGGAGAGATTAAATAATAATTAACATTGTACGCTGAATGCCGGCGCGAGCAGGGGCGGGCGAATTAACATAATTCAGTCCGACCGAACTCGGCGCCAGTGGCGTCTGCTAACTTGTAGGCGTAAGGAAACACCGTGTGCCTTTTAAATTTAATCAGGACTGACGGAGTGGAGAAGAGATCGTCTTGTCCCGTTTGTGTATAGATATAGTAGTAGCATTTTTTTAATATAAATGTTTCTTGTATTCTTCGCAGACCTGATCACAAGGGCGGCCAGCGGTCTTTTTCTTTTTCTGATTTTGTTATTTTTTTCCTTTTCTTGGCTTGTGTGTCACCGATTTCATTTGTAATCGGGCACTCTCCAGAGAATATTGGAGGACAATACATTTTTAACACTGGACTTACCAAACCCAGATTTATATTTTTACCAGTCACAGTAGTGACCATTATTTTATCCCGACTCCTGACAGTCGTAATTCAAGGGGAGTATACCTCTCTTAATACCTACGATGTGCAGAATCAGCGCTTTTAACACAGAGTTGGCCGATAGAAGAACCATCCTCATCATATGAACATTATTTTTAGCAACCAGATGTTTCCCAATACTGGGAGTATTTTTCCGTTAAAGAGTGAACCTCAAGAACTCTCACAGTTTTAACTATTTGTAGTAACTCATATCCAGGAGAAGAACTATATTAGGCGTTCACCTCACTAGCTAATTTCTGGGGATGGACTGGGGCCAATTTGGATCTGCGACAACTGGAGTGACAGAATATTAAGTGAAAATAGATAATATATTCATGGAGTAATTATATTACCAAGGGATATTACAGACCTACCATACCAGGCAATTAGGTAAGAGTGTGAGAGTGGCCACTGCTTGAAAGAGTGTGCGAGTATTTTTCTTGTTTGCGGGAAAACTATCCATATATCTGATGTGTCTAAAAGATTGTTTACTTTACTGGGTCTCATAGAGTACCACTACTGTTAATTCTGTAATATAGTGCTAACCGTCAACCTTTGGGTTAATAATTTTAGGGTTTTGTTTTCTCCATTCGGGAAGGGTGCACTTTTTCTGCTTTATTTTATATGCATGTAAATGACTCTTTGATCTTTTCCTTTAGATATTTTGATGTTGTCGAGTTTAAATGATAATAAACTACAAAGAATCTTACCTTTGTGTGTTGGTCAGACCCATACCCATTTATCCGTAGTTTTTTTCACGTTTGTGTGTC
Organism: Oreohelix idahoensis; assembly: GCA_024509875.1. Taxonomy (NCBI): domain Eukaryota; kingdom Metazoa; phylum Mollusca; class Gastropoda; order Stylommatophora; family Oreohelicidae; genus Oreohelix; species Oreohelix idahoensis. The sequence goes on from JAMPIV010001467.1 coordinate 350,386, forward strand.
TTGTTGTCACATAGCTGTGTGTGTGTAGAGAAACTTATCTATTCTTGATAGGGAGGTAAAAGCTGTCCTGCAACAAAGTACAGTCGTACGGATAGGCTGGAGGAGACAACCTAATCACTCCAGAGACATATCTTTTCCTCAATCTACCACCTGTGAAAAATCTATTTTCTATACCTTCTCGCGTATCTGTCGACATCCACTCTACTCAGACGGGCCAAATAAAACAATTAACCTTCCGTACGACAGGGGGCACATGGGTGTGTGTCAGGAAAACTCCATACTCAGGAGGGTATTTGTTCTCTTCTTTTGTGACACTAGTCAGTGGTACCAATTGAGGGTACTATCTCTGGAACAAGTTAGAGTATAAGTGGCATGAAGTCAACGCTTGACACCATCATCAGACGGGTCTTAGAGACGCTGGGCCAGCTTTGTGATTACTCCATGATACTTCTTGGAACGTGTCACAACTTTCAGAATTGACCAGTGACGATTGAACCAGTCATCTATCTGCAAAGAAACAAACATCAGCGGAAGCAGAAACCATCAAACTATTGGCAGCTAAGTATAAACTTAAAAGCTGCCAAGTGAACTGCCCATTTTTTCGAAAACCATAACATTACCCTGTGATGATTACTTTTATTAAAAGAATTTTTCATTTTTTAAACTGTTAAACATAACTGATTATTAAATTTGTTTGTGTATATATATATATATTTAAAGTTGATTTGATCATTTTGAATGTGCGCATCCGTATGTCTCAGTCATCGTAAATACACTTAAAACAGAGCTACTGAATTAAGACTTCGCTGAATTAAATCAGCTTGAACGAGCTAATTATAAGATAATCCAACTTTACAAAAGATACAAAGTTAACGTGCTCAGATTCATTCAGCATTGTTCTTGACTTCTGAAATATCTTGTGAAAACTCCCTCGAGGTAGAAGCATAATTATCCTTCTATCTACAACTCTGCCAAGAGTAATCTTGTGCGATTGTAGACACCTTTGAAGACCACATTAGATACTCTAGGTTTTGGCTACTGTTGGACCACGACTGAAGAGCAAAGGGGAGGCAACCCGTGACAATCCTCTTAATTACTAATTGTCTAAGTCAAACGTCATGTTACGAACAATTTTAAAAAATCCGGCCTGTTTTTCGAGAAATTGTGGAAAAAAGGCGAGCTTTGCCCGCGAAAGATAATTTGAAGACCCTTTTAATAAAGCACTCAGGCCTTTATATATTTTTTTTTTTTCTTGGTGAATTGACCATTGACTATAAGTCATGATAAGTTTGACTACAAAGATCTAGTGAAGCTGAAAGGTAATGGAAAGGAATAAAATGACCAGGAAGAAATATTTCGAAGAAAAGTGGAAGGGAAATCAAATAGGGAAGACCTGGAGAGGGTAAAACGAGGTGACCGGGAAAACAAAGAGAAACTGTCTGTCTGCAAATGTCAAACAGACAATTGTGGAGTGCCTACCAAATAGTGGTTTATATTTATTATTTGCTTTTCACAGGCCTCGAGTTTCACTCTATGTTTATCTTCAGATGAACGCCAATGGCATGTTGTAGTTTTGTGAGAGCCAGCGAATAAGAAGAACTAGACATAACACATGATAATAAATGTTGACTGGACCGGAAGTTGTGGTGAGACATGATGGTCTATGCCAGCTAGCTTATTATCATCATCATCGTATTATCTTTTCGCTCTCAACGGAGCATTGAGCCCCGCCATTGCAGCTAGTCTCTTACAGAAAACCTGCATAAAAACGTCCATGTGCTCATGCAACCAGGATCCCTTCTGAGGACGTGGCCAACCCAACTCCAGCGCCTGCCAACTATGATGGTGGGCATGTCCTCCTGGTTTCTCCGAATAAACAGTTCTTGGTTGCTGATGTTATTCGGCCAAAAGATTCGGAGAATTTTCATTAGGCAGATTGTGTGGAAGGAGGACAGTTTCAACATTTCCTTCTCTATTACTCTCCAGCATTCCGCATCATAGAGAAGCACAGAAAGTACACAGCTCTCATACAGTCTTAATTTGATGTTTGTGCTGTACTGGGAAGACTTCCAAATGTTGTTGAGACTAGCAAAGGCTGTTCTCGCTTTATTCATTCTGTTGTTAGTGTCCTTGCTTGTTCCGCTGTCAGGTGTTACTATGCATCCTAGGTAAGTAAATGTGTCTGTCTGTTCTAACTTCTGGTTCTTAATTGTTATTGGCTCAGGATTGCCCACATTTAGTGTCATGACCTCTGTCTTCTTCAGATTGATGTTCAGACCAACCTGCTGGCCGTGCTTATTCAGTCTATCGGTTTTTTTCTTGGATGTGTTGATGTGAATGCGCGAGTAGTGCAATGTCATCTGCATATTCCAGGTCTTCCAGTGAAGAAAACGTTGTCCATCTAATTTCTCTTGGACTGTCCTCTGTTGTCTGGCGCATCACCCAATCTATGGCTGTCAAAAATAATGTTGTTGATAAGGGGCATCCCAGCCGTACTCCTGTTTTCACTTCGAAAGTTACATTACTCAATCCAACACTGCATGTAAAGTTAGAATATAGGCTTTTTATGATGGAAACAATGCAGCTGGGAATTCCATAAGCCTTCGGTATGTTCCATAGGCTGTCCCTGTGTATGCTGTCAAAAGCCTTTTCAAAACCAACAAAGTTAATGTACAGCTGTCTCTGCCATTCTGTCATACTGGGCTCTTATGGTTGGCATGAAGGAGTGATAGTCCTACTCTTTCTTGTCTGCCCAGAGACAGACGGGAACAACACGGGGCAGTCAGCTTATCACTTGAAGAAGAATTATCTTCTAGTCATCAAATATACACACACGCGCGAGCGCACACGCATACACACGCGAGCGGACACAGGATGAGAGAAGAATAATATAATTTGGCCTTTGTTTATATATTGCAGTTGGAAGTAGATTACCTAACAAAAATTATGTTTGTTAGTGGTTGACATTTCTTTGACGAAATTTAAAAAAAAAAAAAACGTGAACTTGACGCTTTCCCCAGCATTTAGAAAAAAAAGAAACAGCAGACAAGAACAGATAGTTTGCATTATGCAGAAAAAGTAATGTGATGGAACACTAGAAAAGTACAAACACGCAAGGAATTAACATACATTTACTTACTTATTCGTTCCTCTTCTACTTTGTGGTGTAGAGTTATGGAAGAGAAAGCGCAATATCGGATGTTTTTCCTCGGTCCTTCAGAGATTGTCTAATGTTCTCCCAGCGGACCCTTGGTCGTCCTGGAGGACTGGATCCTTGGCTCTTAGTTTCCCATTCTTGTCGTGGTAGCCGATCTTCTCCCATTCTGCAAACATGACCAAACCATCTTAGTTGGGACTGTTCTACGTGGGTCTACAGTGGTTAGGTTTTTAGGCCCTAACGTATCGTGTGGTTGAGGACCGTGTCTCTTTATTTTACTTCAAAGAATAATAATTCTCTACTTACTTAACTTATTTTTTCAGTCCACTATTGCCGTGAAGCGTATGGAGCTGAGTTTTTGCTCATGAAGCAAGTATGTCGCATTGACAGATATAAGCCCGTGTTGTAATATTTCTGTAATGTTGTCAGTTCATCTGCCTCGTGTTATTCCTCGTGCTCTAAAACCATATCTTCTACTGATGTAAGCGTGTAGTAGTAACGGATAGGGCTCAGTTCACATGTGATGGACAAACCACTTTATTTTCTGTCTCTATATATTTGATGCAAGATTTTACAATTTTTCTCATTATATCATTTCTTACTCTGTGTTTCTTTGTAACATTAATGGCTCTTCTCAAGCTTCTCATTTCGAAGAGTCTCTTCTTATATACCTTGGACAAGGACTATTTTTGACACTGATCGCAAAGAGTTAGTTATAATGCACTATTTATAAATTGCCGTTTAATTTCAATACTGATATTCGGATACTTGTAGTGGTAGTAGCTGGCAACTCACTACACTGGCTTTTTTACATCTCGTTTCGGTTAGTTAAGTGGACCTGGTGATCAGCTGACCTTCATAGTTTCTGTCTTTGATATGCTGATCTTCATGTTGAATTATGCACATTTATATACGTTTGTTGAAGGAATATGCTTCTTGAGCAGCTGCGTGGCTACGATGATAAAGTTTTGCAATTTAACTTTCGTTCTCGTACATTAGACTTTGATCATCTGCAAACAAGTAACTCATTCAGATTTCTGAAGGAAGAATTCCCTAAATGTTAAACATTATATTGTAAAATTTTTTTTTAAAACAGCCATTTTGTTAAACACGGTCACTAACCTATGACCTACACTAACAACAAGGTCAACCGTGTCGCGCGCTCCGGAAATTCAGATCACGTTTGTTTATTTAAGAGGTTTTGCGTGCACATTTCAATCTTTTGTGATTTAAAACAATCAGGGACGTCCGAGAGATAAAATAATTGTACAATATTTAAACACAGTGCAATCTGGATAAGTAGATGTCGCTGGACCATCTGTAATATTTCTGTTTATAAGAATGTCTGCTTATCAGAAGTTGGCTCAAAGATTGACATTTTACTGCAGATCAGAGAAAGCATGAGCTAATTACATTGTATTTGAAGCAAAATTATACTTCTAATCAAAAAGTTTCATCGTCGTTGTTTCTTTTCTCTGCGTTCTTTATCATTTTCTGTCCATTATCTTCTAACAGTATCATTCTTTTTCTCTTTCACTATTGACTCAATAAACTCTAAGTTTCAAATGGCATGGGAAGATTATAAATGAAGAACTGATGACAAGAACCAGACAAGTGCCAGTGGAACAAGAGATGGAAGGTGAAAGAAAGAAGCTAACATTTCGTGAGGACGCACAATGAGAAAACCTGGCGCTTGTCACAAAATGGGGCGATTATCCTCGATCTTTGTTTCACTCCGGCAGTATCGGTACATTTGTGGTACTGATTTTATTGTGTGCTTTCATTTGTCGCACTATTTTCTTTCTTTTTCTGCTATGTGTAGCAGATATTATGTATTTTCCTTCTCAGGGATAAGTAGACTTGTCTGGTTGTTATCCATTTCTCCCTACGTTGAAAGGAGTTGCAGCGACTTAACCATGTTGGCTATCGTGGGCGCAGCGATATCAGTATACAGATTAACACGTAAATCGCCTCAGCGCAGTGCTTAATCACTGATAAGACGCGGGTACGCACATCCCTGAAGCTTGGAATACAGGAAGACAACTGATGGACAGTCACAGATAAGAGATTACTTTCTGATAAAAGTAATGATTGTTACATTGGGAACACGTTTTCATGTGAGTTTATCGACGTGTTTGTAAGTTTGTACTCAAAGACAACAGGATGTTTACTGTAGCGAAATCTGTGAAATAATCGCTAAATTCGGTAAGATTTTACTCCTATGATAATAAATAAACCCGCCTGTGTGTGTTTGCCTATCATCGTCTTCTACACCAGTAGAGCGCTGAATGTTGTGCAGCGGTAATGCTTAGAAAATGATCTCGCCGTCAAATCTTACACGCTTTCCTAGTTTCGTCCTTGAGACTTACAATTAACATTGTGCCAGAACTGCGACACCAAACTGCCGTTCTGAATTAACGTAATATTTTAACTTTAACGCCAGTAATAGTAGCAATCCGGACAATTTCCAGAAGTGTAGAACGAAACTGCAGCAAGAATTAACGCAAATATTAAAGCCGCCTTGCAAAACCCCTCTTCGCTCGACACGCGTTCATGCATATATCCACGTTGTTGGACACGCCAGAATGTATATACACACACACACAGTCAGCTCTCAATTCCTGCCTAGTAGTGTATTTCTGACGTAACCCAAACAAGTTGGTTTATTTTGAATAAAAATGATAGAGAAGGGGGGGGGGAGAAGATGGCTGACTTATGGAAAAGTATATAATTGACGACTAACAGTGACGAATATGAAAATCTAAACGACAATGAATATAGCCATAAAAAGCATATATAAGGATAGCTTAGAGTCTCCTGAGCAATAATATGTTTTAATATACATAGTAGTCCAATTATTAACCAAGATATTGAAATAATACTATATATCTACGAACGGTAAGACGAACGGACTGTTGTTTTTGCTCATTTTATCCATAACGTTATTTGGGGACGCAAGTTTAAAAAGAGGCATTAGAGTGATTCAAATCCGACTGGTTAGTATAGGAGTATAGGAAGGAGGGTATTGGTTGGCCCGAAAAGCTAAATATATTTTGCAGACTCACTCCTAGTATGTTTGGAGTTTTGTTTTTTTAAATTTGAATTGAATAGCTAAACCCTCGCTGTGATTGGGCCAGTCTAGGGATATTGGCAAAAAGCTTCCAAGGTTTGTTGCCATTTGATACAAAATTGTTAGATGCAAGCTGCGTTGAGAACAGCAGTGCTAAGAGTGAAATAAAAAAACCTTGGCAGTCTGGACGAGGGCAAAGCTGAACTTATATATTAATGCTAATGCCAGTCAACGTATGTTTGTGATATTTCCATTGAATTGTGGTAAGAACGAATTTATTAACCTTGTTATTAAAAAAAATTTGGTGTATGAGATACTGCTTTATTGGGAAGGTTTTACTACTAAGTACATAGGTCCCCTAGCAGACTTATGCAGGGCCTGTTGTGTTGCTCACACGCAGTAAAACTGACATGAGTTGTATAACTTAAAATGATTTCCACAGTTACCAGTGGGAAGGCTAACCCACACTATTCTATGGGAGAGGATCATTGTTGAAGTGTCAGAGGCGTTGTAGCCATTAGGGAGAAGAATATGAGCACTGGTATGAGTTGTTATCTCAGATGAAAATGGTTGAAATGGGTTGGTCAGAGGGATCTGACCCTTTTCTTTTTATTGAATTATACCATGTATTACTTGTGGAATGATATTGTAGATATGTTATAAAGAATCATAACCTTGTTTCAGGGTTTTTGTTCTGGTACTAAACTAGTGCCAGAACCCTGATGTATTTATCTCCGTGAGAGAAATTGAAATTTTGCTGGTACACGCTGTCTACCACACTACATCAGGGACTGTGTCAGATTGGTCATTCGATTGAAATTTTTTGCTGGTACACGCTGTCTACCACGAATCAACGCATGAAATATTGTAGATTGTCAGCATTGTAACTACTACCAACAGAAAGATAAGTGCCCTTGTGTTGGCACAAAGAGTTCATCCACTTGTATTAAAAACCTAATAAATAAAATATTTGACTGTTGAATAAACATTCCACAAGAGATAGATAAAAGAGAGGGTATGATGAAAATACCCCAACCCACCATTGATTACCAGTGTTAACTTAGTCTATAGTAACACCTAAATATAATTAGACTGTAATATTTCTTTTATGGACAGAAGATCCATTGTGGTATTTAATTTTATGTAAATAAAACCATAAATTTCATTTTGTTGTTGGTCCTGACAAAGAAAATTCTGAATCAGGGCAAATAAAATTGTAATATAGCCTATTACCTAATATTCAACCACAGACGTCTATAAGATATATCCTAGAGTGTTAGTCTGTTTGTGGTTGTTGTATTGACCCAGTCCTATTTATGTGATAGAATTAAAGTGTATTTGTATTGATTTGACTTACACTGCATTATACCTTCATTACCCTAGACACTTAGACGTAGTCACCTCATTAATAAGTAAAAATATAGCGCCAAGTGAGATCATAGGGTGGTAGCAGATAGGTGCCCTGAAAATACTTAACCATCAACTACTAAACTCAGGGGCCTACACAGCTGACTTCATTTGGTAGACAAATAATATTAAATAATAACATCTATAACACCAAATCCACCACATATATTGGTAGGCTTGTCCGGGATTTGAACTTCTCCTAGTACCATTTATATTGGGTAGCTCGCTCCCGGGATTTTAAACTTCTACTAATACATACTTAGGAATCTCATGTAATAAAATGAAAAGTATTCTTTTGTGGAAATTACATAGTGGATGAACTGTCAGTGCTTATAGTTGTTGTTTAGTTAGAGTTGGTAAGTTACCTTAGTATATTGTTAACGTTGCTTGATATAATATGGCTGACTTGGTAAAGTTAAGATCTGCTGCTGTGCAGACTGCCAGAGAGATGGGTATGGATGGGCTAGAACTGGTCCAGTATGTAACCTCAGAGTGTGACAAATTTATTGATAGGGAGGATAGGAAGTTAGCAGCAGAAAGGAAATTAGAGTTAGATAGAGTAGCTGAAGAAAGAAAATTAGAATCAGAGAAAGAAATCAAAAGGTTGCAGATTGAGGCTGACAAGGAGGCTAGGGCCTTAGAGGCTGATAGAGAGGCTGAGATTAAACGGCTCCAATATGAAGAAAAGAAAATGGAGGCTGAGGCTAAGAGATTAGAGGCTGAAGAAAAACGACTGCAAAGGGAAGCAGAAGATAAAAGATTAGAAAGGGAAGCAGAAGATAAAATATTACAGAGGGAGCACGAGTTGCGACTAAGGGAGTTAGAGTTGCAAGGCCATGCTCCTGAAAATGGTCACAGCCCCTCTACCTCTGATGCTACTGCTAGTCAGGGGGCCTCCAACTCAGCCATGGGGTTCCATTTAGATTATTTTGTTGAAAGAGATGATGATATTGAATCATATTTAAGTAGGTATGAGGTATTAGCTACAACTTATGGGCTAGAAAAAGAAAGATGGAGCCTGAAGTTATCCCAAGGTCTTAGGGGAACAGCTTATGAAGTTTTTTTCAAAAATGAGCAGGGATGACCAAGACAATTATGACATGTTAAAGCAAGCTCTTTTGTTAAGATACGAGAAGAATGATGAATTTTATCGTAAGAAGTTTAGAAATGCCAAGCTTTTGTCTGGGGAGACATACCACCAATTTTCTGCCAGATTGGAAACCTATCTGGAGAAATGGACTGCTCTGGGGAAGACCCAAGATCTGAAAGAGATGATCATGATAGAGCAATTAAGAGAGTCCATGGCTACTGACCTGAGAAAGTTTCTCATGGAACAAGGTGCAGAGAAGTTGGGCGAGGTACTTAATGTCGCTGAGAGGTATCAGGCGGCCCAGGCAGAGGTAGCTGGCGCTAGAAATAAACCTATAGAACAAAATAAGGCCCCTCATAACCAAAATAAGTTTGACCATAGAGATCAGAGTAACAAAGGTAAACCCAACTTTGATAGGCCAAGAGTCGATTATCGTGAAAAAACCCACAGTTCAATGACCGAAAATATGATGAAAGAAAACCTTTCAATCAAGGAAAGATATGGTGTAAGTGGTGTAAGAGGAACACTCATGACACCACTGTTTGTAAAAGGAAACCTTATAACTTCGATGCTATGAAAACGGGGAACAAGGGATTAAAGGACAAGCCCGCTGGACAGCAGGAACCTTATCACTCCCCAGTTTGTGAGGATGTTGTATGTAATGGTGTCACCATAAGGTGCCTGTATGATACAGGTTTAGATTTTGATTCAGTCGTGAGTTCTCACCTAGTGAACCCAGATCAGTATACCACAGAAACAGTGGAGATACAAGGGGCGACTAAGGATGTAGCATCCATGACACTTCCCATCGCAAGGATAACTGTGAAAACCCGCTATGTGGAAGGAGTAATCAAAGCAGCAGTGATTAACGAACCCATCTACCCTCTGATATTGGGGTGTCGTTATGTCTTCTTGGGGACTCCCAAGAGACCTGTGATTATGGCTACAGTGCAGACCAGGTCACAGTCGAAGAAGGAAGAAGATGAACCTATACATACTCATCCAGAGAAGATGAGGAAGGCACAGGCTGAAGATAGGTCACTGAAGCCGTGTTTTAAGAAACTCCAAAAATGCCATACCCCTCCTAATAAAGGAGAATTTTATATGAAGAATAAATTGATCTATAGGAAGGCCGGAACTGGTTTAAATGGTCACGGACAGCTGGTCCTTCCCACTTCATATAGGGAAAAGGTGATGGAGTTAGGACATGCTATCCCCTTCAGTGGTCACATGGAGATTAGCGCAACAGGACAGCGTATAGCTTGTCATTATTTCTGGCCAGGGATAACGGAAGATATAAAGAGATATGTAAAATCCTGTCCGGAATGCCAGAGAGTAGCTCTGAAGCATTGGACTGCTCCAGCAACTCTAGGGGAAATGCCCATAGTGGGAACACCTTTTGAGAGAGTTGCAGTGGATATTATGGGACCTCTCACTCGGACCAAGAGTAGGAACAGTTACATCCTTACTCTGGTGGACACTTGTTCTATGTGGGGAGAGGCGGTAGCCCTGTCGTCAATCGATTCGAAGCATGTGGCAGAGGCATTACTTACTATATTCACGAGGTTAGGATTCCCGCATCAAATCTTGACTGATAACGGCTGACAGTTCAAGGGGAAACTAACGGAAGAAGTTTTCAGGTTATTCCAAGCCAAGCACTTTCATTGTAGTCCGTATCACCCCCAGGGGAACGGCCAGGTAGAGAGGTTCAATGGGACTCTCATTTCTATCCTGAGAAAGCTGGCCCATGAAAAACCTGATACGTGGGACCAATTTTTGCCCGCTGCGTTGTTTGCGTACCGGGAAGTTCCACATAATTCGACCGGAATGGCACCGGCAACCCTGTTATTTGGGAGGCCAATAAAAGGTCCATTGGAAGCCTTGTTAAGGACGTGGACCGATGAGAAGGCAGAAGAGACTGTTACCTCATCCTATCAATATGTAAACGAACTGACCACTCATTTAAAAACTAGATGGAAACTGGCAAATGATAATTTGAGACAAGCCAGGAAAAAGCATGCTGCTTATTATAATAAGAAAGCGAAGGATAGGGAGCTTGCTGTAGGGGAGAAGGTGCTCTTCTACTACCAGGCAGCAGCAATAAACTTCAAATCGGATGGCAAGGCCCATATACAGTTTTGGAAAAGATATCCAGAACACATTATAAGATAGACAAGAAGGGAAAGGAAAAAGTCTATCATGTGGACCTTCTAAAGACATATCTGGACGGGCAAATCCAGAAAGGAACACACTTAATGGCCTTGTCTATCGCAACCGAAATGAAAAATGACCCTCTCACCTCATTTGAATATCCACTGAAACCCAGTGAAACGTTTGCACAGGTGAAAATCAGTAATCACCTGACAAACGGACAGAGGGAGAAGGTTCAAAAGGTCCTGGAGAAACATACAGACGTGTTAACGGATAAGCCGGGGCACACAAATTTGTTGGAATATGATATGAAACTACTAGACCCAACACCCATCTGTATGAGGCCGTATTCTTTTCCTTTCGCTAAGGAAAAAGCTTTGAAAGAGGAGATAGATTATTTGTTACAAGAAGGGATTATTTCTCACAGTGAATATTCTTATAGCTCTAGTATGGTTTTGTTGCGGAAACCATCTGAGGAACATAGACTGTGCATAGATTACAGGAAACTGAATGCTGTCACAGAAGGTCAGGTGGATCCATTACCTGATACGAATCAACTATTTGCCAGGTTGAACAGGGCAAAATATTTTTCTAAGGTGGATCTTAGCAAAGGCTATTATCAAATTCCAGTAAAGCCTGAGGTTCGACCTTATTTAGCCTTTAGCACCTCGGAAGGCCATTATGAGTTCAACATGTTGCCGTTTGGGTTGAAAAATGCCCCGAGTGTGTTTTCTAGGATGATGCAAAAATTGTTGGATCCCCTGAAAAATCCATGCATCTCGAATTTCATGGATGATATCCTCATCGCTACTGAAACATTTGAGGAACACGTTAACTCTTTGAATATGCTGTTTGATAGACTCAGAGAGGCTAACTTGACTGCTAGACCAACCAAATGTTGTATTGGATGTAAAGAGTTGGAATTCTTGGGACATACGGTACATCAGGGTAGCATGACCCCTGACCCCAAGAACCTGGAGAAATTGCAGAGAGCACCAAGGCCACAAACAAAGAAAGATGTGCGATCTTTTATTTCGTTGTTTGGTTTTTACCAAAAGTACATTAAACATTTTAACTCCATATGTGCTCCTCTGACTGATTTAAGACATCCTTTTGATGAAAATCACAAAAACGCGTAGGACTTCATTTGCGCTAAGTTATCTCACAGATTATAACCTGCAATGAATGCATGTTTTAGGAGGGGAGGTGTGTAGCGAAATCTGTGAAATAATCGCTAAATTCGGTAAGATTTTACTCCTATGATAATAAATAAACCCGCCCGTGTGTGTTTGCCTATCGTCGTCTTCTACGCCAGTAGAGCGCTGAATGTTTGCAGCGGTAATGCTTAGAAAATGATCTCGCCGTCAAATCTTACACGCTTTCCTAGTTTCGTCCTTGAGACTTACAATTAACATTGTGCCAGAACTGCGACACCAAACTGCCGTTCTGAATTAACGTAATATTTTAACTTTAACGCCAGTAATAGTAGCAATCCGGACAATTTCCAGAAGTGTAGAACGAAACTGCAGCAAGAATTAACGCAAATATTAAAGCCGCCTTGCAAAACCCCTCTTCGCTCGACACGCGTTCCATGCATATATCCACGTTGTTGGACACGCCAGAATGTATATATATACACACACAGTCAGCTCTCAATTCCTGCCTAGTAGTGTATTTCTGACGTAACCCAAACAAGTTGGTTTATTTTGAATAAAAATGATAGAGAAAAGGGGGGAGAGAGATGGCCGACTTATGGAAAAGTATATAATTGACGACTAACAGTGACGAATATGAAAATCTAAACGACAATGAATATAGCCATAAAAAGCATATATAAGGATAGCATAGAGTCTCCTGAGCAATAATATGTTTTAATATACATAGTAGTCCAATTATTAACCAAGATATTGAAATAATACTATATCTACGAACGTTGTTTTTGCTCATTTTATCCATAACGTTATTTGGGGACGCAAGCTTAAAAAGAGGCATTAGAGTGATTCAAATCCGATTGGTTAGTATAGGAGTATAGGAAGGAGGGTATTGGTTGGCCCCAAAAGCAAAATATATTTTGCAGACTCACTCCTAGTATGTTTGGAGTTTTTTTTTTTTAAATTTGAATTGAATAGCTAGACCCTCACTGTGATTGGGCCAGTCTAGTGATATTGGCAAAAAGCGTCCAAGGCTTGTTGCCATTTGATACAAAATTGTTAGATGCAAGCTGCGTTGAGAACAGCAGTGCTAAGAGTGAAATAAAAAAACCTTGGCAGTCTGGACGAGGGCAAAGCTGAACTTATATATTAATGCTAATGCCAGTCAACGTATGTTTGTGATATTTCCATTGAATTGTGGTAAGAACGAATTTATTAACCTTGTTATTAAAAAAGCACAATGGGCTAATCACCTGTTTGCCAAGTCACTTCGATTACATGTCCCACCCATGGGCCTTGTGCACTTGGGTCTCCTCTACACCTCGTTTCACGGGGTAGAAGAGGTTTCGATTATGAGATGTTATTAAAAAAAATTTGGTGTATGAGATACTGCTTTATTGGGAAGGTTTAACGACTAAGTACATAGGTCCCCTAGCAGACTTATGCAGGGCCTGTGGTGTTGCTCACACGCAGTAAAACTGACATGAGTTGTATAACTTAAAATGATTTCCACAGTTACGAGTGGGAAGGCTAACCCACACTATTCTATGGGAGAGGATCATTGTTGAAGTGTCAGAGGCGTTGTAGCTATTAGGGAGAAGAATAGGAGCAGTGGTATGAGTTGTTATCTCAGATGAAAATGGTTGAAATGGGTTGGTCAGAGGGATCTGACCCTTTTCTTTTTATTGAATTATACCATGTATTACTTGTGGAATGATAATGTAGATATGTTATAAAGAATCATAACCTTGTTTCATAGTTTTTTTCTGGTACTAAACTAGTGCTGTCTACCACACTACATCAGGGACTGTGTCAGATTGGTCATTCGATTGAAATTTTTTGCTGGTACACGCTGTCTACCACGAATCAACGCATGGAATATTGGAGATTGTCAGCATTGTAACTACTACCAACAGAAAGATAAGTGCCCTTATGTCGGCACAAAGAGTTCATCCACTTGTATTAAAAACCTAATAAATAAAATATTTGACTGTTGAATAAACATTCCACAAGAGATGGATAAAAGAGAGGGTATGATGAAAATACCCAAACCCACCATTAATTACCACTGTTAACTTAGTCTATAGTAACACCTAAATATAATTAGATTGTAATATTTCTTTTATGGACAGAAGATCCATTGTGGTATTTAATTTTATATAAATAAAACCATAAATTTCATTTTGTTGTTGGTCCTGACTCAGAAAATTCTGAATCAGGGCAAATAAAATTGTAATACAGCCTATTACCTAATAATCAACCACAGACGTCTATAAGATATATCCTAGAGTGTTAGTCTGTTTGTGGTTGTTGTATTGACCCAGTCCTATTTATGTAATAGAATTAAAGTGTATTTGTATTGATTTGACTTACACTGCATTATACCTTCATTACCCTAGACACTTGGACGTAGTCACCTCAATAATAAGTAAATATATAGCGCCAAGTGAGATCATAGGGTGGTAGCAGATAGGTGCCCTGAAAATACTTAACCATCAACTACTAAACTCAGGGGCCTACACAGCTGACCTCATTTGGTAGACAAATAATATTAAATAATAACATCTATAACACCAAATCCACCACATTTACTGCCCATTTTCAGCTTGCTAGACTGAAGAATTAGAATTCAGAATTCCTTCTTAACAGACTTTACCTATATACCTTTTATTGGAGAATTTTGGACGGACTTTCATAGCCCAGAAATCTCTTTCATATTAAACAAGGACACCGGGACTGAGGAAACTGAAGGACCAAACACGAAGTCAAAGAGGGAACTTATTAAATTAACGACACCCCAGACGCGGGTAAGAGGCCGATTCAAGTCTCTTCTATTCACTATTCATCTGAGCAAACGGTCTGTGAGCCAGGATTGGCGTAAGTTGTGATTTACATTTCATATTTTATTACTAACATGTGACCTAACATATATATATATTACCATGTGAATTTTAATCTGTGAAACTCGCTAGTGGATGTTAAAGTCGCTTGAGGCTGGCAACCTCAGCGTATAGAATGATGATTCATGAACCACAGCTACACGGGCTGGTGATTGCTTTATTGCTAGTTTCGTAAAGAGAACTAAAAGCATAAAGTAGTTCCAGGTTCCATACGGAGCAGAGAGGGAAAGATGAAAGAAAGGATGTACATTTTAAGTATAATACTTACATTTTCAAAGCAGTGTAAAATGTCCATATAAACAAATTTATATTAAAATTAATGTAAGTTTTCAAGCTTTAAATCAGTGTTAATGTCTATGTGAAAATATTCATTTTAAAGTTAATGGAAGTTTCAAACTTTTCAATCAGTGTAAACATAAATGAAAACATATTCAATTTATATTGAGAACACTTTTCAATCAGTTGATGATATACATGTAAACAGACTCTATCTGTAATATTAACCTTTTCATTTAAATGTCATGTAAAGCTAAAGCTATTCTATTTAAATGTAAAGGAAGTTTTATCCCGAGGGATTAAATTTAATTCTCATCGAGGGTAAAGTCTGAGTTAATTGGGATGGTGGTATGGGAAGAAAGGAACCCATAACTATGGAGTGGAAAACGCCATAATCAGAACCGCGTTTCGCTCTATTCTTTTACCATAGTTATTGGTGGTACCAGCAGACAGTACTATCTCTGGAACAAGAAGGGAACAGTGGCCTAAGCTTTAAGACGAAGGACCCACGTGGTAGACTTTCCTTGACATTTCTGGGAAACGAGCTACCCCCGACAACCTTGATCAGGGACGAGCTTGAGCAGTGTGAAAAGAACCAACCCATAAGAAGGAGCAGAACCGTCATTGGCACCTAAGTCGTTCCCCTACTACCGTGAGGTTTAGAGGTTTGGAAGAGAGAGCGCAAGACTGTCTTATCGGCTGTCTTCCTACTGTTGTCCTCCCAGCGGACTCTGGGTTGTCCTGGAGGTCTGGATCCCTGGCTCTTAGTTTCCCATGCTTGTCGTGATAGCCGATTTTTTCCCATTCTGCAGACATGGCCAAACCATCTTAGTTGGTTTGTTGTTTGTAATCATACAAATTTAACTTCGATTTAATAATTTTAAAGTTACTGCATGTTTGTCTCAGTCAATTTACTACACACACTCTAAACAGAGCTTTACTAGAATAATAAAATTCCATTGATGAAATCAGGGGTGAGGACTTGACGAGCTGACATTAATAAGTGCTTAAATCCTTTACAAAACTGTCGGCAGAATTACAGAGTTAACATACTCAGCCAAAGCAGTATTGTTCTCGCTTATTCTGAATATCTTGTGAAGACTCCCTGGAGATAGAAGCATTTTGTTTCGTCTATTTACATCTCTGCCAAGAGTAATCTCGTGCGAAGGTAGACACCTTTGAAGCCCATATTAGATACTCTTCAGTTTTGGCCACTTATGAACCACTACTGCAAAGCAGGGGAGACAATACCGTCACAGCGATAACATTCTTACAAGGCAGTTCTTCAAGAATTTCCAGTTTAAGAGGGGTGGGGGAAGAATAGAACTTGGGACATTCATCATGTGACGTATTCTTTCCAGAACGTTGTCTCCATTACAGCTGCTCTGAACGCATCACGATTCTGGGCAAGTCGACCTGCATCAGCCAAAGACAAGTTCAGACTCTCTGTGATGTCCTGGGTCCACCGTCGTCTAGGTCGACCCCTTCCCCTTTTTCCAGGGACCATGCCTTCCATCACTGTTTTTTCCAGACTATTATGTCTTTTTATATGACCGAAAAATTTCAGCTTCCTTATTGCGATGGTATTTAGGAGCCAATGTTCCTGTACATTTAGTGAGTGCAGTACTTCTCTGTTGGTCTTTTTTTCTGTCCAGGGTATTCTCAACATCCTTCTGTAGCATTTCATTTCGAATGATGTAATCTTTTTTGCAACTGTTTTATTGAGTGTCCAAGTCTCGCAGCCGTATGTTGCTACTGGGAATATACATGCTCTGATCAGTTGTAACTTTGTTTCTTTGCTTGTGCCTTGCCATAGGTTTTTCATCTGTATTAGCTTATGTGAAGCAATTGCAAGTCTTCTTTTAATTTCTACTGCACAGTCGCCAGAGTTGTTAATGATTGATCCTAAGTATTCGAATTCATTGACACTTTCCAGTTCTTCGTTATCAATTGTGTAGTATTCAGATTAGCCATTATGGATTTCTTGGCATTGTACATCCAGTAGTTTGCCATTGCTTTCTGGATGGTTCTGGCCGCTTACCATTACAGTCCATGGTGCGCCCTCAGCCCGATACCAGGCCTTTCCAACTCCTGCCCTAGAAGCCGTTGTCAAAATATTATTGATCATCCGCCCGTTCGGCCAGCAGTTGTGTGTACTGTTTAAGGGGGACCTCCCTTTTTCAATTTACTCATGTAGTTTGGCCGGTCAGTCAAAGCCGTTGCCCGGGGGGTGGCGCTGCCGTACACAAGCAGACTCGAGGAGCCATACATGAGCTGAACTGGAGTGGGGGAACCAAATAGGATCCAGGCCATCCTCAAAAAGAGGAAGTGACTGCCTCTCACCGTGAGGTACTATCCCTTACACACAGAACTTGGGACAGACATGAAAAATATAAAGGTGTCATTTTATATATTTCTTGGTATATTTACTGTTGAACGAAATATATATATATATACTTACTGAAGCACATTAAAAACGCACCACCTGTATAATCCAGGAACAGAGTGTGAAATGTAAATATAAGTGTTTACAAGTTTACATATTTGGAATCTTTATTCATTTTCCTATGAATCCATGCTGGTCATTAATTTGTACATTTGATTGTTATGAAATTCATTGCATTCTGTGCAGGCAAAGGAGAAAACCAAAAATGCAACCAATAAAAAAATTCATTCACACTATCCTCAGTATCTGGTATGTCCACCGTGTGCTTGCAAACAAGCTTGGCAGCGGCTCCGCATGGAACGCATAGGTATCTGAAGGAAATTCCGGGGAATCAAGTCCCATTCACGTGTAAGAGCAGCTTCGAGCTGTTGCAGATTAGCTGGAGAACCTTGCCTGTAGACTCTGCGTCCAAGCTCGTCCCACAGATGTTCTATAGGGGACATGTCTGGTGATAGGGCAGGCCAATCAATCGTCACAATGTTCTGCTGAAGTAGATATTGCTGCGTAATGCATGCGGTGTGCGCACGTGCGTTATCCTGCTGGAGAAGCTGCAAGTCTGGATAATTTGTGAACGCAGGAGCAACCAATGCATCCAGAACCTCATCTCGATATGTCACAGCATTAACATTTCCACGGAAGACGTGAAGAGGCAAGCGATGGGGAAAACTGAATCCTCCCCAAATGTGAATACTGCCACCTCCAAATCGGCTGTGCTGACGAACACAGCAATCTGCAAAGCGCTCTCCACACCGTCGCCAAATCCGCATACGTCCATCAGGAAAGGATATGTTGAATCTGCTCTCGTCTGTGAATAGGACAGCATTCCACTGCAGTCTAGTCCATCTGCCCATTGCAGGCGCTGCTGACGATGTCTGTGAGTCAAGTTTGGCCCAACATAAGGTCGTCTTGCAGTAAGGCCTGTATCTCTGAGTCGTCGTATGACTGTCATTCGAGAGACTTGCCCATGTCTACCCACTATTGCTCTTGCTGTTTGACTTGCCGGGAGAGTACGATTCCTTCGGTGACTCAGCAGAATATGACGATCTTGCGCAGGGGTAGTAACTCGTGGTTGGCCACTCCGAAGTCTATCCCGGGCACTGCCAGTGGTTCCGTAACGTTCGTTGAGACGTACAATAGTGCTGTGGTGGCAATTCATCCTTCTGGCAATGGCCCGCGAGCTCATTCCGGTCTCCAACATACCAATGGCTCGTTGGCGGTCGTTTTCAGATAGTCGTGGCATTTCAAGCACATGTACTGGGTGTTTTGTCTCAACGGCCTTTTTATACCGAGTATACTGATCACCCGTTGGCTTGTCACACCGATTACGGAAACAACGGCAGATGGATCTATTTGTTGTTGCCCTAAAGACGCCGCTAGGCGTGATGGGAAACTACAACAGAGAAAATCAATCTGCTGTTGCCCTTAAGACGCCACAAGGCGTGATGGCCTCTGACTGCTTGGTCGGTCTTTGGCTAAGGACGGAAGAAGAAGAAGAAGAATACTGCCACAACGCGTATACATTTTCAGGGTTATAGCTGTTGGGAATCGTGTTGCACGTGTAACTTTCATCGTTTTCATGTAGTCTGTACACACACCCGTGGGTTGAATCTTGCACTTTCCATTCCAGCAGCCATTCGCTCTCTACCTCATGGCAAACACGGGGAAAATCCATTCCCACACTTTTTTTTGCCAGCTTCTCGGCATCAGTATATATAATAGTGGTGCGTTTTTAATGTGTTTCAATATATATATATATATATATATATATATATATATATATATATATATATATATATATATATATATACATATATATATATATATATATATATATATATATATATATATATATATATATATATATATATATATATATATGTTAGGTCACATGTTAGTAATAAAATATGAAATGTAAATCACAACTTACGCCAATCCTGGCTCACAGACCGTTTGCTCAGATGAATAGTGAATAGAAGAGACTTGAGTCGGCCTCTTACCCGCGTCTGGGGTGTCGTTAATTTAATAAGTTCCCTCTTTGACTTCGTGTTTGGTCCTTCAGTTTCCTCAGTCCCGGTGTCCTTGTTTAATATGAAAGAGATTTACTGGGCTATGAAAGTCCGTCCAAAATTCTCCAATAAAAGGTATATAGGTAAAGTCTGTTAAGAAGGAATTCTGAATTCTAATTCTTCAGTCTAGCAAGGTCTGGTATCTTGGCGAGCGATTTCTCAAGTAAAATAGCTTGAGAAAATGGTCAGATTATATTCACTGCCTTCCCATGCGTTCGTTATGCGCACCTCAAAGGATCAGCCAATCTGATTTTAATCTTTTTCATGACTCATCTAGTGCAAAATTCCAAACATTACTTTTCTGAAAATGGGCAGTAAATGTGGTGGATTTGGTGTTATAGATGTTATTATTTAGTATTATTTGTCTACCAAATGAGGTCAGCTGTGTAGGCCCCTGAGTTTAGTAGTTGATGGTTAAGTATTTTCAGGGTACCTATCTGCTACCGGAGCCGCGGTAGCATAGTGGTTAGTGCACTGGCTTCCTAGCGCAGTGGTCTATGGTTCGATCCCCAGATGAGGCGGAAAATTTTTAGGCCACAAACGGCTCCTGGGTCGACCCAGCCCCAAATGGGTACCAGAGCTACTCTGGGAAGGTTAAGGCGGCCGGCGTGATGCCGACCACATCACCCCTAGTGTGCCGACGGTCAAGATAATATGGGGCCTAACACCATATTCCCAATATGCCTCAATGGGCGTGTTACGGGTTCCTTTACCTTTACCCTTTTTATCTGCTACCACCCTATGATCTCACTTGGCGCTATATTTTTACTTATTATTGAGGTGACTACGTCCAAGTGTCTAGGGTAATGAAGGTATAATGCAGTGTAAGTCAAATCAATACAAATACACTTTAATTCTATTACATAAATAGGACTGGGTCAATACAACAACAACAAACAGACTAACACTCTAGGATATATCTTATAGAAGTCTGTGGTTGAATATTAGGTAATAGGCTATATTACAATTTTATTTGCCCTCATTCAGAATTTTCTGAGTCAGGACCAACAACAAAATGAAATTTATGGTTTTATTTACATAAAATTAAATACCACAATGGATCTTCTGTCCATAAAAGAAATATTACAATCTAATTATATTTAGGTGTTACTATAGACTAAGTTACTTTGGCCACATAAAAAGACATAACACCTTGCAGAAGACCATAACAGAAGGGAGAGTTGAAGGGAAACGTGCAAGGGGAAGACAGCGCTATAAGTGGGAAGATGACATCAAGAGATGGACGGAAAAGAGTCTATCAGAGTGTACCACCAAGGCAAGAGACAGAAGACGTTGGAGATCCATTACAGCCAACCTTCGTTGTTGAGATGGCAACTGATGATGATGATGATGATGATGATGATGATGATAGACTAAGTTAACAGTGGTAATTAATGGTGGGTTGGGGTATTTTCATCATACCCTCTCTTTTATCTATCTCTTGTGGAATGTTTATTCAACAGTCAAATATTTTATTTATTATGTTTTTAATACAAGTGGATGAACTCTTTGTGCCAACACAAGGGCACTTATCTTTCTGTTGGTAGTAGTTACAATGCTGATAATCTCCAATATTTCATGCGTTGATTCGTGGTAGACAGCGTGTACCAGCAAAAAATTTCAATCGAATGACCAATCTGATACAGTCCCTGATGTAGTGTGGTAGACAGCGTGTACCAGCAAAATTTCAATTTCTCTCAAGGAGATAAATACATCAGGGTTCTGGCACTAGTTTAGTACCAGAAAAAAAAACCTGAAACAAGGTTATGATTCTTTATAACATATCTACAATATCATTCCACAAGTAATACATGGTATAATTCAATAAAAAGAAAAGGGTCAGATCCCTCTGACCAACCCATTTCAACCATTTTCATCTGAGATAACAACTCATACCAGTGCTCCTATTCTTCTCCCTAATGGCTACAACGCCTCTGACACTTCAACAATGATCCTCTCCCATAGAATAGTGTGGGTTAGCCTTCCCACTGGTAACTGTGGAAATCATTTTAAGTTATACAACTCATGTAAGTTTTACTGCGTGTGAGCAACACAACAGGCCCTGCATACGTCTGCTAGGGGACCTATATACTTAGTCGTAAAACCTTCCCAATAAAGCAGTATCTCATACACCAAATTTTTGTTAATAACAAGGTTAATAAATTCGTTCTTACCACAATTCAATGGAAATATCACAAACATACGTTGACTGGCATTAGCATTAATATATAAGTTCAGCTTTGCCCTCGTCCAGACTGCCAAGGTTTTTTTATTTCACTCTTAGCACTGCTGTTCTCAACGCAGCTTGCATCTAACAATTTTGTATCAAATGGCAACAAGCCTTGGAAGCTTTTTGCCAATATCACTAGACTGGCCCAATCACAGCGAGGGTCTAGCTATTCAATTCAAATTAAAAAAAACAAAACTCCAAACATACTAGGAGTGAGTCTGCAAAATATATTTAGCTTTTTGGGCCAACCAATACCCTCCTTCCTATACTCCTATACTAACCAATCGGATTTGAATCACTCTAATGCCTCTTTTTAAACTTGCGTCCCCAAATAACGTTATGGATAAAATGAGCAAAAACAACAGTCCGTCCATCTTACCATTGGTAGATATAGTATTATTTCAATATCTTGGTTAATAATTGGACTACTATGTATATTAAAACATATTATTGCTCAGGAGACTCTAAGCTATCCTTATATATGCTTTTTATGGCTATATTCATTGTCGTTTAGATTTTCATATTCGTCACTGTTAGTCGTCAATTATATACTTTTCCATAAGTCGGCCATCTCCCCCCCCCCTCCCCCCCCCCTTTCTCTATCATTTTTATTCAAAATAAACCAACTTGTTTGGGTTACGTCAGAAATACACTACTAGGCAGGAATTGAGAGCTGACTGTGTGTGTGTATATATACATTCTGGCGTGTCCAACAGCGTGGATATATGCATGGAACGCGTGTCGAGCGAAGAGGGGTTTTGCAAGGCGGCTTTAATATTTGCGTTAATTCTTGCTGCAGTTTCGTTCTACACTTCTGGAAATTGTCCGGATTGCTACTAATACTGGCGTTAAAGTTAAAATATTACGTTAATTCAGAACGGCAGTTTGGTGTCGCAGTTCTGGCACAATGTTAATTGTAAGTCTCAAGGATGAAACTAGGAAAGCATGTAAGATTTGACGGCGAGATAATTTTCTAAGCATTACCGCTGCACAACATTCAGCGCTCTACTGGCGTAGAAGACGACGATAGGCAAACACACAGTCGCGGGTTTATTTATTATCATAGGAGTAAAATCTTACCGAATTTAGCGATTATTTCACAGATTTCGCTACACACCTCCCCTCCTAAAACATGCATTCATTGCAGGTTATAATCTGTGAGATAACATAGCGCAAATGAAGTCATACGCGTTTTTTTTATTTTCATCATAAGGATGTCTACTCAAAAAGCCGGCACCCACATTTTGAGAACCGGGAATATATTCAATCGTAAATGAATAAGGCTGTAAGAGCAACGACCATCTTAATAACCTAGCATTTTCATGCTTTGCCTGTGACAAAAATACGAGCGGCTGATGATCTGTTTGGACCACGAAGATTCTACCATACAGATAGATCTGGAATTTTGTTATAGCCCAGATTAACGCTAAACATTCCTTTTCACTTGTTGAATAGTTTTTTTTCCGCTTTGTTCAACTTGCGGCTTGCATAAGCGACTGGGTTCAATTCCCCCTCTTGTGAAGAGGACCTTTGCAACAATGTAGCCCCTAAGCCCACATTGCTTGCGTCACTTCTCACGACAAATTCTTGATTCAAGTCAGGTAATTTCAATACCGGCCTGCTTGTGAGTTTTTCCTTTAACTCCTGGTATGCCAATTCACACTGTGCTGACCAATTAATTGTATCAGGTTGTCCCTTACGAGTTAAATCAGTCAGAGGAGCACATATGGAGTTAAAATGTTTAATGTACTTTTGGTAAAAACCAAACAACGAAATAAAAGATCGCACATCTTTCTTTGTTTGTGGCCTTGGTGCTCTCTGCAATTTCTCCAGGTTCTTGGGGTCAGGGGTCATGCTACCCTGATGTACCGTATGTCCCAAGAATTCCAACTCTTTACATCCAATACAACATTTGGTTGGTCTAGCAGTCAAGTTAGCCTCTCTGAGTCTATCAAACAGCATATTCAAAGAGTTAACGTGTTCCTCAAATGTTTCAGTAGCGATGAGGATATCATCCATGAAATTCGAGATGCATGGATTTTTCAAGGGATCCAACAAGTTTCGCATCATCCTAGAAAACACACTCGGGGCATTTTTCAACCCAAACGGCAACATGTTGAACTCATAATGGCCTTCCGAGGTGCTAAAGGCTAAATAAGGTCGAACCTCAGGCTTTACTGGAATTTGATAATAGCCTTTGCTAAGATCCACCTTAGAAAAATATTTTGCCCTGTTCAACCTGGCAAATAGTTGATTCGTATCAGGTAATGGATCCACCTGACCTTCTGTGACAGCATTCAGTTTCCTGTAATCTATGCACAGTCTATGTTCCTCAGATGGTTTCCGCAACAAAACCATACTAGAGCTATAAGAATATTCACTGTGAGAAATAATCCCTTCTTGTAACAAATAATCTATCTCCTCTTTCAAAGCTTTTTCCTTAGCGAAAGGAATAGAATACGGCCTCATACAGATGGGTGTTGGGTCTAGTAGTTTCATATCATATTCCAACAAATTTGTGTGCCCCGGCTTATCCGTTAACACGTCTGTATGTTTCTCCAGGACCTTTTGAACCTTCTACCTCTGTCCTTTTGTCAGGTGATTACTGATCTTCACCTGTGCAAACGTTTCACTGGGTTTCAGTGGATATTCAAATGAGGTGAGAGGGTCATTTTTCATTTCGGTTGCGATAGACAAGGCCATTAAGTGTGTTCCTTCCTGGATTTGCCTGTCCAAATATTTCTTTAGAAGGTCCACATGATAGACTTTTTCCTTTCCCTTCTTGTCTATCTTATAATTTGTTCTGGATACCTTTTCCAAAACTGTATATGGACCTTGCCATCCGATTTGAAGTTTATTGGTGCCGCTTGGTAGTATAATGGTACCTATACCTTGTAGCGGTATGGCAGCTTGCTTACCCTGACAATCCCCAGAGCTATGCCAGTGGGAGTTTTACTCCTGGTAGGTTCAACCAAGCTGGACTGGTCTGTGTGGGTAGGGGTCAGACAAAAGCTGGTACCCTGGTCCTCCAGGTTGGGGGTTTTAGCATAGGGCTGACACCCCTGTCTATGTAAAAAAAAACAATGAAGTTACGGAAACAACAATAAATGAACAAACTTTGCTCCGGGATGGACATTCGGAGTTTGTGGCTCGTATGACTGTCAGTGGTGAAAGCCGAAAGAAAGCCACTGACATGAAAACGGATGTCCTGACCGCAAAACAGGATACAAGAATAGGTTTTTGGAATGTCAGGACAATGTACGAGACAGATAAACTAAGACAGGTCACGGCAGAAATGAGAAACTATAGGTTACACATTCTAGGGATAAGCGAGAGCAGATGGACAGGGGCAGGAAAAGTTAAAACAGCAACAGGAGAAACAGTACTTTACTCTGGAAGAGAGGATGGACAGCACAATGATGGCGTAGCCATTATTCTACAGAAAGGAATAGAAAGGACATTACTGGAATGGAAACCCATCAACAACAGACTGATAAGATTAAGATTGAGAGGGAGATTCACCAACACTACAAAAATGCAATGCTACGCACCAATGAATGATAGCGATGAGGAGGTCAAGGATGAATTCTATCAACAACTGCAGAAAGAAATAGAAGACACACCTAGATATGATCTTGTTATAGTAATGGGAGACCTCAATGCGAAAGTTGGTACACACAATACATATAATGGAAGAACAATGGGGAAATGCGGCAGCGGAACAGCAAACGAAAATGGGGATAAACTAATAAGTTTCTGTAGCATTAACAACCTGGTCATTGGAGGAACATTCTTCCCACATAAAGAAATTCACAAATTAACATGGGAATCACCAAATGGTCGGGACAGAAACCAGATAGACCACATCATGGTTAACGGTAGATGGAGACATGCATTACAAGATGTGAAGGTAAGAAAAGGTGCAGATGTGGGAAGTTATCACCATTTAGTAGTAGCAAAACTGAAAGTGAAACTAAGAAGGGCTGGACCAACTGTAACTACACAGAAAAGGTTTGGCATCAGCAAATTGAAGGACCCCCTTACCAGAAAAGCTTTTGCGGCCGACATAAAGAAAGATATCAATTTGCCAAAAGTCAGGAAAAGACATTGACTGATGATATAGACCAGAATTTCAACACCATTTCAACAATATACAAAGAAAGCAGCAAATCATGCTTGGGATTCCAGGAAAGGAAGAAGCAAGACTGGATAACACCAGAAACATTAAACACCATAACGATGAGAAAGGAAATGAAAAGAAAGAAAACACAAGCGACGTCCCCCAGGTTAAAGCAACTATATAGCGAACAGTACAGTCAGCTGGACAAAGAAGTTAAACGCCAAACCCGAGCCAACAAAAGGAATTTCCTAGACGATCTTGCAAGACAGGCAGAGGAGGCAGCACTGAGAAATGAACAAAGCACAGTATACAAAATAACTAAATTCATCAGCGGAAAACGAGGTGCAAACAATATTACATTAGTAAGAGATAAGCAAGGTAATCTCATCACGACAACAGAGGGACAGGAAACAAGATGGGCAGAGCACTTCAGAGAAACTCTGAACAAGGAACCACCAGAGACAAAATTGAATGTTCCTGAAGCTGAAAACGATCTAGATGTGAATACAGACATTCCACGCAAAGAAGAAATCATCACAGCAATCAAAGGGTTAAAGAATGGCAAAGCTCCGGGCCATGATAACTTAAATGCTAGACGCTGAGCTAGCAGCAGAACTATTAGAACCACTATTTGCACAAGTCTGGAAAACGGGGACAACACCATCAGAGTGGAACAAAGGAATAATTGTCAAATTGCCCAAGAAGGGAGATCTTGCAGACTGCAATAATTGGAGAGGAATCACTCTTCTCTCAGTTCCCAGCAAAATACTAGGCAGGATAATTATACAGAGAATTTCAAAGGCAGTAGATCACAAACTGAGGAAAGAACAAGCAGGATTTAGAAAGAACAGGAGATGTGTAGATCATATATTCACTCTCAGGAACATTATAGAGCAGTGCTCAGAATGGCAAAGACAGCTTTACATTAATTTTGTTGATTTTGAAAAGGCTTTCGACAGCATACATAGGGACAGCTTATGGAAAATACTGAGGGCTTATGGAATTCCAAGTTGCATAGTATCAATCAAAAAAAGCCTCTATGCCAACTTTACGTGTAGTGTTGGGCAGAGCAACCTAACCTTTGAGGTGAAGACAGGAGTACGACAGGGATGCCCCTTATCAACCACTCTATTTTTAACAGGCATAGACTGGGTGATGCGCCAGACAACAGAGGGCAGTCCAAGAGGAATAAGATGGACAACATTTTCTACATTGGAAGATCTGGAATATGCAGATGACATTGCACTACTAGTACATTCACATCAACACATCCAGGAAAAAACGGATAGACTTAATAAGTTTAGCCAGCAGGTGGGCTTGAATATCAATTTAAAGAAGTCTGAGGTCATGACGCTTAATGTGAGCAACCCTGAGCCCATATCAGTAAGGAATCAGCAATTGGTACAGACAGATACCTTCACATATTCTAGGAAGCATAGTAACACCAGACGGCGGGGCAGGCAAAGACATCAACATCAGAATGAATAAGGCAAGAACAGCCTTCTTTAGCCTAAACAACATCTGGAAGTCCTCCCAATACAGCACAAGCACAAAATTAAGATTATATCAGAGCTGTGTGCTTTCTGTGCTTCTCTATGGTGCGGAATGCTGGAGAGTTACAGAGAAGGAAATGTCGAAATTGTCCTCTTTTCACACAACATGCCTAAGAAAAATTCACCGAATCTTTTGGCCAAATACCATCACTAACCAAGATCTGCTTACTCGTAGCAAGCAAGAGGACATGCACACCATCATAGCTGGCAGACGCTGGAGCTGAGTTGGTCATGTCCTCAGAAGAGACCCCGATGCCATCACAAGAACAGCTATGCTTTGGACCCCTGAAGGAAAACGAAAGAGAGGCCGACCAAAAACAACCTGGCGGAGGACTGTGGAGGCTGAGATGCAAAGAATGACCCAGAGTTTGGGCACTGTACGAAGGATGGCCACCGACCGAGCAAAGTGGAATCAATTTTGTTGTTGCCCTACAAGACGCCACTAGGCGTGATGGCCACTGACTGCTTTGACGGTCGGCGACTAACGATCAAAGAAGAAGAAGAAGTAAGCTTTACTTTGCTAGATGGATTGAGTTGTCCAAAATTGAAAAAAAACATTTGAAGGACTATCTGATTTGATTCTGAGAGACAAAGTTTTGTCTTCAATTAGTGGAGACTTTTTATCAATTTTGCATGAGAGGAAACCAGAAAATGTGTCTAGCCTTGAAACCCTCGGTCGTCAATTCCAAGTCACACATCCTGAAAGAAAACTTAGTAAAAATAACATTAAGGATTCCTTGCCAGTGGCATCTGCTAGGATGGTAAATTATAATACACCTATGCAAAGATCAAACAGCATAGACAAAAATTATAGAGTTAACCAAAATTGTAACTATGGGAATAACAGAGGCAGGTATAATTTTAATAAAAAATTTCAACAGCCTCAGAGAAATTATAACTCTAATGATGATGGTTATTATGGGCAACAGTCATCATTCAGATATAATGATCATCAACACAGAGTAGGATATAATGCCAGATCAGGCAGAGGACAAAGGTCATTCCATAGAAATAATGACAGATTTGTTAATAATAGAGGTTTGTATCAGAACAATAATTTTAGACAGTCGAGGAACCCTGAACGTTCAAATGCTGTCGTAAATGTGAGTGACAATAATCCAGTTCAAAATAATGTTGGTGTGGCTCGTGCAAATGCATGTAGTGTTGATCTATCCAACAGTGCTAACTGTACTGAATGTAATTCTTTATTTAAGCTACAGAGAGTCCCAAGACTTTTATGTGGATATCCATTACCAGTCATGTCCTCATATGAGAGTACTGGTACACTGGTGCTTAATAAGGGATTTGTGAACAATAAATTAGTATCACTTTTGAGGGACACTGGTTCTACTACAATCGGTGTGCGCAGGGCTTTAGTGGATTAGTCGGATTACACAGGCAGAGAAGTGAGATGCATAACATTTGGTGGCACAGTGGAATACTATTCAACGGCGAAAGTATTTTTGGAAACACCTTATTTTACAGGGAGAGCTCTTGTATGTCTACTGAATAATCCTATTGCTGGAATAATTTTAGGAAATATCCCACGTCTCCATGAATGTTCTAGAGAAGACATTGCAAATTGGAAAAAAAACAGCATTTAATAACTGCAAATGCTGTTACAACCAGAGCGCAAGCTCGTGCTGAAATGAATAAACACAACCACAGTGATATTCGGTTACATGAGGTAATGAATGATGGGGAGGAGATTGAAGATTTGATGAATGATGAAGATCATGATAATGATAGAGATAATGATAATGAAAAGGAAAATACTGATCAGCTGGAAGATGATGATTTACATCTGGAATTAATTGATAAAGAATCATTCATACAAAGGCAGAAAAAAGATGATTCTTTAAAGAAATTTTTTCGTATGGCAAAATCAAATGAAATGATGTTTGATGATAATGCTAAACATTGGTACACATTAAAGAGTGATATTTTAATTAGAAATTTTCAAGGTTCTACATCTTTGAAAAAACAGATCATGGTACCTACTTGCTTTAGACCATTGTCTTATGACATGCCCGTGACATAAATTGTGCAGGTCATTTAGGTATTGCAAGGACAAAACAGAGGGTTTTTTTAACATTTCTTTTGGCCAAGTGTTGATACATTGTCAGATGTTGACTATGTTTTATCTGTTAAAGGAAAGGATACAATTTTTCATATTAATATGTTACAACAATTCCATACTCGACCTCCACATCTGAAACCTATATTTGAAGCTATCGACGAATCTGTTGATCGTCGCTCCTCCTTAGCAGTTATTCAGGAGGAGAATTCTGATTTTTCTGATGGTGGTGAACCAATATTGTCTTTACCTGATGTGCATCTTTTAGCTACTGAAAGTTGGAAGGATATTTCCATCGCTCCTACTCTAGCTTCTAATCAGAAAGAGCAGATTTCTGTATTACTGCAATCTTTTTCTGATGTGCCCACGGATGTTCCTGGGCATACAGATATCATTCAACATGATATCGTCCTTACAGATTTCAGACCTATCAAACTCAAACCTTACCCTATACCGATTCATTTACAATCTCAGGTACAGGAAGAAATTAAACAAATGATTAGGTTAAACATAATGGAACCTTCTAATTCACCATATAGTTTTCCTGTGGTCTTGATTAGAAAAAAAGACAAATCTATTCGTATTTGTATAGATTTCAGACGTCTAAATGCTGTCACAATTCAGGATACGGAACCGTTACCCCTTCTTGAATCCCTTCTTGATAGATTGTCTACAGCTACGTTTTTTTTACAAAGTTTGATCTATTCAAAGGATATTGGCAAGTGCCATTATCTGACAAATCTAAACCTTATACAGCTTTCGCTATACCTTTAGGTTTGTTTTAATTTAATTACATGTCTTTTGGTCTTGTTAACGCTCCTGCTACTTTTGTTCACATGATGTGTAGACTATTCTCTGATCGTGAGGATTTGATTACTTACATAGATGATATCTGTTTATTCCATCATACTTGGGATGATCATGTTAACGGTATTCATTCTTTGTTGAATACCTTACGCTTTCACAACATTACTGCTAGACCCTCCAAAACCAGAATAGGATATAATGACATTTCTTTTCTTGGTCATAAAGTAGGAGGTGGGTTTCTAAAACCTGAAGATTTTACTGTGTCTAAAATTCTGAATCTTGAAATTCCTCGAACAAAAAGAAACAAGTTCGTAGTTTATTAGGCCTGATATATTTTTATAGAAAATTTGTGCCAAATTGTTCAGATATGACTTCAATTTTGTCAGCGTTGGTAAATAAGAACGCTGCAAATAAGGTATTTTGGTTGCATGCTTGTCATGTGGCTTTAAATTCTCTTAAGATTGCCTTTTCGAAATTACCAATTTTGAGGTTACCTGACATTCGATATCCTTTTGTTTTCACAGCTTTTGTTCACAGCTCCAGTTACTTCATATAATATAAGTTCATAAGATCAT
Organism: Oreohelix idahoensis; assembly: GCA_024509875.1. Taxonomy (NCBI): domain Eukaryota; kingdom Metazoa; phylum Mollusca; class Gastropoda; order Stylommatophora; family Oreohelicidae; genus Oreohelix; species Oreohelix idahoensis. The sequence goes on from JAMPIV010001467.1 coordinate 381,462, forward strand.
GGCATAACCTAGTCTGTCTTGTGAGTCGCTATTCAGTCTGCTAATGACAAGATGTCCTCGACATTTTCATGCAGATTTTATTTAAAGTCTCAACTCACGTGCATCATAATTCAGCATTCCATATTCACAAACATAATACTCTAGCATCGACCCAGTGACGTATATGAGCGATCTAGATGTTGAAACACTTTAGGACTCTGTAGAAATACACCATCCAGGAGCTAGACATATATGCGTCCGTCCACATCGAGATACACACAGAAAAGGCCTAGAAGTATCCTTCACTTCTGCTAAACCGAGACCGGCTAACTTCTGCTATATCTGCCCCAAAAGGCAATGACGTACTTCCGGGTAACCCATGGATACAGTACATCAACAACATGGTCTCAAATCGATACGTATTTGATAACGACCGATATGTTATGAGTTTTAATCATAACAATCATGACAGTAATATAGATATCATGACAGTAATAGAGATATCATGGCAGTAATATAAATATCATGACAGTAATATAGATATCATGACAGTAATATAGATATCATGACAGTAATATAGATATCATGACATTAGTATAGATATCATGGCAGTAATATAGATATCATGACAGTAATATAGATATCATGGCAGTAATATAGATATCATGACAGTAATATAGATATCATGGCAGTTTGACGAATTTGCTTTTGCCTTTTGTAGCATGATATGGTTCTGTTGGGATGGTTGTACCTCTGCAGTGTGCCTTGCTTCGTTCATGTCTTCTTGTAGGTTTTGTAGTGTGTTGGACCAATATGGTACATAGTTCTTCCTCGCTCCTCTCGGTATTGTCTCCTTTGCTGCTTTGAGTACTCCATTATTAAAATCCACGATGACTCTGTTAATGTCTCTGTCTAGTACCCTAAAATCTTTTGTAAGCAGATTTGCTCTGTGTTGGTAAATGGACCAATTTGCTTTTTTATAATTCCATCTTGGCTGACTTGGACTTGTATTAATTGTTCTATTAATTTTTAGGAACACAGTGCGATGATCCCTTCCACCGAGTTGTTCTCCCATTTCCCTTTCCACTATCCCAGCCAAATCAGGTGTGCAGAATGCCAGGTCTGGGGTAGAGGTGCTATGCCATCTTCTGGAGTAAAAGGGTTGTTTAGAAGGGTTAGGTTATTGTCTTGCCAGTTTTCTATCTCTTCGCCCCTTCTATCTAGCTGGTTGTATCCCCAGCTTTGGGAATGGCTGTTGAAGTCTCCCACCGCTAAGAAGTTGCCACTGGGGACGTCTATACTAGCCATGTTCAGTGGTATGTCACTGGGGCAGTAGAAGTTTAGGAGATCTAGTTCCAGAGTGTTATGTTTAAGATGGATTACTTGGTATTCTGCACCTTCTTTATATGTCTTGGATTCTATAGCGTTGAGGTTAATACTTATCAGTGTTAGTATGCCACCCTTCTTCCGATCTTTTCTGTCAACTCTGAAGCATTGATAGCCCCGTATCTTAAAATGTTTTCCTTCCTGTAGGTGGGTTTCTTGTATGCAGCATATGCTAATTTCTTTCCGAAATAGGGTATTTTCTAATTCAGTCTTTTTGTTGTTGACTCCCTCTGCATTCCAATGCATGACATTCAGAGGGGTCGTCGTCTTATCTGGTTGGCCAGTTACTTTCCCCTTCCGCCTCCTGGCTCCACTAGGCAGACTAAGGGGACCTCCAGTAGCTGAGGGTGGATTCTGTCGAGGCTCAGAATCCGGCACTGCTCCTGCCTGGAGGGACTTCACAGGGCGAGCACCATAACGATAATTTTTTGACATCTGTTGTGTAGACATATCAACCAAGGCGGGTTGCATGGTACCATGGTTGCTGGTGCGCCTCCTGGCCTGGTACCTCTGACTTCAGCACCTGTTTCTTAAGGCAGAGTGTGCTCATGCCTCCCCCTCTGGCTGGGGGATTTGACTTCGCCTTTACCTCATTTACTGTCCCATCTTGCCTCCCGCTGGGGTTAATACCCAACTTTCGGCAAGATTACTGGGTATAACGGGGTCCACCACGAGTAGGTGAGGTAGACTTGGGCAGGAGAGGCTAAGAGACATGTTGAGTCTTGTATTGCGCATCACTGCCCCATTTGGACCCCATCATGGCAGTAATATAGACTGTGGAGGCTGAGATGCAAGGAATGAACCAGAGTTGGGGCACAGTACGAAGGATGGCCGCCGACCGTGCAAAGTGGAATCAATTTGTTGTTGCCCTACAAGACGCCACTAGGCGTGATGGCCACTGACTGCTTTGACGGTCAGTGGTTAAGGATCGAAGAAGAAGAATGGCAGTAATATAGATAGTGTTGGACTAACAGACAGTTATATCAAAATAAAAATACTAAATTCAGAGGATCTTCCATTAAATTTGAAATACATAGAACTCGGGAGGAAGTAAGTCCAACACAAACATAGAAATATTTAGCTCTAATGTTATGACAGTCCTACTGACTGGCTCTGACACACAGAAAAGAAAGGTAACCACGGATTTACATAATGTTATACATAGGTAGGGGCGAGAATCAGTATTTTCCTTTGCGCTTTTTATGGAACATGGAAGCATCACTGTAGCTGGTCCCCCCTTGCAGTAAGCCAGCGCCAAGTATGTACATGGACGTGTAGTTGTGGTTTCTGATGCACTTTTTATTACAAGGTGAAGTTGCAAGCTCCATGCCAACTTCATATTAATCGCCATGTACGCATCGCCTGAGGGTGCGATAGTTGTATTCTTTCTCTTCAGAGACTTCTAGAATCTTCACGAGGGACTTGCGCCGATTAATCAGATTGAAATGGTATTTCACGAACAGTTGTGCGGAAGTGACGGGAGGAAACATAACCAGACACACGCCTGTGGAACAAGAGGTGATGACAAGGCGCATGAATCTATTGGTACATTCCTTCGTCCCCCTCCTCTCGTCTGTGTCAGATAAAATGTGTCATCTATTTGTCAGTAACAACAGCCATTTAGCCTATGTGTTTATGATCCACTGCTGACTGAATGTTTGTGAAAAGCTACTGAAGGGACAATAACTCCTGCACACTGTATGTCAGTGGTTCAATAATCTTCACTTCCCTAAGAAGCAGAGCCTTCAACAAAGTCATGCCATGTCTCCCTGTTCCGTGCCATCAGCTCAAGGCTGTTCTTCATCCCATTCGTGTCTATCTTCAGTTCTATTCTCTGTGTTCTTTGGTCTTTCCCTGCCTCTCTTAGCATGGGGATTCTAGAGTAAGGACTGTCTGGTAATGCTATACACAACTTTCCTCAATATGTATCCTATCCAACTCCATCGTCTTCTTCTCATATCTTATTCCACTGGTGCATGTCTGTTTCTTGTCATCAGTTCCATTCCAGTGATTCAGTAAAGCTATTTATAAAACAGGGAAAGTGTTAGAATGAAGGAATGAACGCAACAGATCTTGACTTCGTTCATCGTCATAATCATATCTCATTTACGATCATTATATGGAGCATGAAACCATGACTGTAGCTGGCCCCTTGGAAGGAAGTATGCACCAAATCCCTTCATGCAGTTTTGCTGTGGTGGTTTATGTACCAAATTGTTTCATACCATGATGCTATCAGCCATATGTGCAACTTTTTAAACTTGCCCCTCACGACATCTCTGGGGAGTACTTATAATGTTCTTTATTGGCCTCATAAGAGATCCCTGTAAATCGCACGAGATATGGACTTAATTTTCCTGTTTCCTTCCAACGTAATCTGTCAAGGGTTGTGAGAGGTTGTTCGTATGTGAGATGTCATACCTACGCCGTAGCTAGCGTCTAACCATATCTGATGTTCAGAATGTCGTGCCTTTTATCAACATTGCTTTCCACCGTCTCGTATTCTGAAGGCAGCTTTTCTGCTGTTGAATTCTAATAGCAGTTTACTGACCAGTATTTGCTGTTTAATTCTTGATTGTGGCTGACTGACGTGTGTACTGCTGTTGAATTCTTTATGGTAGCTGACTGATTTGTATTCGGCTGTTGAATTATTTGTGGTAGATGACTGAGTTGTATTCTGCTGTTGAATTCTTTAAGGTAGCTGACTGACTTGTATTCTGCAGTTACATTTTTTGTTTGTTAGCTGACTCACTTTTATTCAGCAGTGTGACGAAATAGCCTCGATTGTTACATTTTTCTGTGTCATCCTTTAATTTCGTCTGTGCTCTTGTTTTCCCTTTTTTCTCACCTCTTACAGTATTTACTACTTTCGCTCCATATTTCCAGTTTCTTGTCATGACTAGGCCTAACTGACCATCCCTTGCTATTATTTTAATCACTGACGTGGTATTTACTGTTTGATTCTTGATTGTGGCTGACTGACTTGTATTATGCAGCTGTTAAATTCTCTAATGGTAGATGGCTGACTTGTATTCTGCTGTTAAATTTTTATGATAGCTGACTCACTTGTATTCAGCTGTGTGATGAAATAACCTCGATTGTTACATTTTTCTGTGCCATTCTTTAATTTCGTCTGTGCTTTTCCTTTTCCATTTTTCTCACCTCTTACAGTATTTACTACTTTCGCTTCATATTTCCAGTTCCTTGTCATGTCTGGGCCTAATTGACCATCCCTTGCTATTATTTTAATCAATGACATGGTTTGAACCTATATTGACTCCTGGAATTATAGAGTGAAATGTTCAGGTATGATTGCGTAACACATTTTCGACCAGACATCACAGGCACGGATTACAGCAATTTTCATGTATCGCTAGTACGGCTATTGTTACCTCCGATTTTCTGTCTGGGGTGGTACAAGAAAACCAGGCTGTTGCCGGATAAGTTTTTTGTTTGCAAATGAACGTGTCGGAAAATATAAATCTGGTTACAGACTAAGACACAGACAGGAAGATTATAACAAATGGGATTTTTAGAGCACGAAAATGATGTAATCGTTTCCGGCCATATTTTATTGTAAGGAATAATTACAAGAAAATGAGATCTTGAATGAGATTATGCGTAATAGAACTATGAATTAGTGACTGTAAACACGATAAAAACCAACGGAACAGGCACAACCTTATATGGTCTTGCAAGTGAGACATGAATTCGTAGATGACATGCAGAGAACGTTAGTTTATTTTTGTCTTGAAGGAGATTCTAGATAAACAAGGGTAGTGGGATATAGACCCTACCAAAAAAAGCAAGTTTATTGTTATTGATTTGGCATTTGAGATGTTAAAATACAACATCTCTGATTGAACTTCAGCTCCACACAGCAATGTGGATGCGTGGACCGAGAGTTGCTTAAAATCTACAACATTTTTAAGATTACCTCACTGATAATTCAACTCGTCAAGAAGACAGTTCAGACAAGCCAGGATAAAGAATAGAATCAGGATTCTAATTTATAGGACTGGGCAACGTCTTTGAGCATTTTCTGGACAGTAAGAAAACTCTGTCGTTACTAATACGGAAAGCCCGGAATCCTAGGAACCTGAATACGAAGTCATAGTGTGATTCTATTGTAAAGTGATTCCCCAGACCAGACGTAAGAGGCATCTTAACCAAGTTGCAGAAACAATTTACCTGAGTAATAAGTCTGTATCTCCCATTTTGGGTCTGTGGTACCAATTGGTGGTACTAGTTTGTTGAACAAGTATGTGGTGTAAGTGGCCATCAGTCAGCTAGACACCAGCATCAGACGGGTCTTGAAGACGCTGGACCATCTTAGTAATTACCCCATGATACTACTTGGGACGTGTTACCGCCACCAGACTTGACCAGTGACGAGAAGAACCAGTCTACAACCTGTAAAGAATCATCATCGGCTGGAGCAGAAGCCAACCGACACCTTACTCGCAGCTAAGTACCCATTCAGAGCTGCCAAGTGAGCTCTTAAAACAAAATTTTTTTTCTTTTAAAAAAAAAACCCCACTAACTGTGTGTAGGGTTATTCCTACCTACTTCCTGATTTAATCATATGTTAAATCCATTTAATTATCTGAAGACATATCACATTATGGAAACATGAACGAAATACGTGGTTCCCATTTCAAAATAAGGAGTGACATCATAGTCTCATGCATTCTCAACTATTTGACCCTGCGCTGTCATATCAACTGTCGACCTTCGTCTAATTTTCTGTGTTCATATATTTCAGTTGAAAACTATTCTATTCAAACTGTCTTGACATTATCACGTCACATATTATGCCTAATCGTTGGCTTTATATTTCTATTAAGACACCTTGTCAATTTCATAAAATCACAGGCTAAATCAATTATTCTCAGTTTGGCTGTCCACGCCACAATTTAACATTATCGCTTTCATTAGAGCGTTTTAAAATACATCGCATTCCATCTAGAATATCGCGTGTAGATCTGCGTTTTAATATCAAAGCCTTTACATATTCTCGGGACTCAAAAGTCCTTATTTATTACTTATTCCATTAACTAGGAAGCCTGCACACTGACGGTTGAATATATGAGTTAATACTCAACATATATTAGTGGACTCTGCCACACATTATCTAAACACTGCTATTAGCCCAAAGGCTACATCAATACTCTCTCGTTACTAGGCTTAACGCGTCATCCACCTTTTTACGCGTACCCTTTGAAGTCTAGCTAGTTGAGGTGTTGCATGGTGCGACCATCCAAATCAAGATAAAACCAAAATGCTCGTAAACCATGCAACAATCCTCAACACTGCCTAGGTAGCAGGCACTTAACTCAGGCAGGAAGCACTGTACAATAATTCTTGTCTGAAAAAACTAAATTGGTATATTGCACTGCCTTGTATTTATTATAACACATTAGGCAGATATTTCCACCTTTCCTTTGTTTATAGGGCAAATGACTGGAGAGATAAAGAGTAAAGATGCTTTGTTTGCTTTATATGTTATTTATTTATAGTGTGTAAACAAATTTTATGAAATTTTTCAAATTTGGTCTAAAATATGGTGGGAAATTATTATTTCAATATTCATCCCAAACAGGTATCGGTGGAGATGGCAGCTGATGATGATGATGAATGTACATTGAACACATATATGGCACATATGTGCCGGCCAAATTTTTTTTTTTTTTTAAGTTTTTAAATTATCTCTTACCCCTTTTGGGGCTTAACCTTCACCCCTACTCGCTTTTCATAGTCTGATTCCCAACTTGTGAAGACATTTGATATAGAGAAAAAATTCTATACCCATCTCGTGGGTGCTTGAGCACCCATACTTTTAATAGAGAAATATAAAGAGTTTATTTCAAGCAAACTGTCAGTATCTTCACAAACACAAAAACAAGGAAATAAGGGAAGAAGTCATGAGTTATGGAAGTTTTCTTGATATTTAATTCAGAACAATAAACATTGAATATTGAACTTTTTGTTCAGTTAACAATAAAATAGAAATCAGAAAACATGAACGCCCAAATATGCTGAATCATTGTCGCAATTCTTATTCTGGCATTGCAACACACTATGGACAGACAACATGCTTGTGGTCTGGGCAAATGTAGGAATGGCATCTTCCACACTGAGTAGACACTTTTAAATCTTTTTTTCCATGAACATCTTTGCTGTTTTTTTCTTGGCTGAGGCTTTGGAACCTGGTTTTGATTTGGGGGTTGTAGCCTTTGTTGTGCTCATCGATTTCTTAGATTTTCCAGGAGTGCATGGGTTGGAAAGGCCTCTCTTTTTTCGGGGAGTTTTTGTTCCATCCAAGCATTGGATTGTTAGAGAAATGGTATCTTTCAAATTATTTGAAAGGTTTCGTAAACCAATGCAGCGATTGAGCTGACCTTCTGATGCTACTGATCTAATAAAATCAGATCGCGCATCCTTTCCAGCCAGACAGTGGTTTGGGTTTGCAGCTCTAAAGACCACGAAAGCTGCAAGGCATCCAAGGTCCAAAATATTTGTGAAAAAGACCATTAGCCAACGGACTTTCTCATGCATGAGAATTTGTGGGCCATTTTGTCCATCCCATCGGTTCCACCTTTTGTGGCATTGTAAAAGGGTACTATGTCTGATTTATTTTGCTCTCCCTCTTCAGTTTTGTCATCTTTGTGCATAGTGCTCAAAAGTGTCACACATTTGTTTTTCTTTGACTTGTACGTCAACAAGGTTGCATTATCATTGAATGCAAACCTGTTAGTGTACAAACCAGCTTTTTTTCATGCTTTCATGTTTGAGGTGGTCAAGAATTAACTTTTTGTTTCTCTTGACAATGCCAACAGATGTCAAGCCATTCTTGAGGAGGTACTGAGATAGGTTGTAGGTTGTAAAAAAAATTGTCAAATGTAATGTTTCTGCCAGTCCTCATGTATGGCTCAACTAATTCCTTTACCTCCCTCTCTCCATGTGTCGCGCCGTATCTCGAACTGAACATTAATTGTCACAGCACAGTTGGATAAGAAAGTTGTAAATTAAGAAATGTAAGAAAGATATATAGGATCTCATAAGTGGCTCGTTAAATGTTAGATTCCTATACAAGTGAGGGGTGAATAGGAAGGTGAATATTCTCACAAAGAGATAATGTCTCAGAAGGGCACACGAGAATGGATTCTGTTTCCTTGCGACAAATCTCCCCTATTATTCTTACTGCATATTATAATTATTATTAAGCCCCCATCCTCTCATGCTGAGAAAATGACATATATATGGATTTAAGAGACAGTACACGTAAGAAACTCACTCGACCACTTGGTAGATGGTATAACTTATGTACAGATATTTAATTCCTAACCCACATATACGACACAAAGAAAAATGAAAAGGTAAACGGTAACAATAATATTGTCATAAACACTGAATGATTAAAAGTCCTATTATGTCCTACTAATCATCATTAGCTCTGGTGTGACTATCAGGAGAGTTGCCTAACGTTGTTGAATGTAATGTTCACTTTGTAATACTCTGGAAGGCTCTTTAAATAGAGTTCCGTTATTATTTGGGTGAAAGTTCTGTTTGATATTCTGAGTAAGATCTCTGAGATATCTTGAGGAAAAATAATCCTTCGGCTTTATGGACTTAGCTGTAATCGTGTGTTGTAAGCCCTGGCGCAGGTTGTTGGGTGCTGTCATCAAGCAGCGATTTGACGTTAAACGTGCGAGCGTTGATCTATGCTCCTTAGGAGTTGACGAGATCTCTGGCTTTAGGTTCTGCTGATCTGTCAAAAGACTGACTGTCTGTTACCGTTTGGCTCCGGCGCCGGACACTGAATTCTGCAACTGCGAATGTTGTCTGCTCAGAAACCTAAAAGTCTGAAGACACAAATATGGCTTCATGAGTTTTCCTGTCATATGGGAACAGCTATCATTCCCATTCAAACCGCATACAACAGGCATATCATAATTATCCTTTTTCATTCAATAAGAGGACTATAATGTCATACAATCTAGAGATTATCCAGTTCTACTTTATTAATACTCTTTATTTATACACCACCAAGTAGAAAAAATACGCAATTATCATGTATTATATTTATAGCCTTGGTTTTACTACCACATCCATTTCTCAATACATACAATACAACATTATTATATTTATGTACGGGTTTCCGATTTTTTTTATCTTTAAAATGTTAAGTCCTTCCTACCCAAGTTCAGTACTTCCTACCTAGCAGGTGAGGTTCACTGTACAGTGTGCGCTACCTAGGTACCGCTTTCTTTACAGTGTCCGCTACCGTCAAGTAGGAGGCACTGTACAGTGTTCCCTACCGTTAAGTCCTTCGTCCCTCCTACACCGGCTTAACCATTAGAGGAACACGGCGGTCGCCAATGTCGGCAATATCGAGTGCACTAAAATAATGGTGTAAAGATGGAAAAATTCGTAATTCCGAGGAAACAAAATGTGGCCCTTCTACACCATTGGAAATAAGCGTATAAATACATTTTCGTATAAGCACATTATATGCATGCTTCAAGTGCTTGAGTGTCAGTGTATGCACTCGTGTATATGAATGTATATGTGTGTGTGTGTGTGTGTGTGTGTGTGTGTGTGTGTGTGTGTGTGTGTGTGTGTATATATATATATATATATATATATATATATATATATATATATATATATATATATATTTACACACACACACACGAACAATTCCCTAACGAGTGGATTAGAATACGAGGTCCAATCGAATGGTCTGCGAGATCTCCTGATTTAACCCCAGCAGATTATTGTTTATGAGGATGTTTAAACGAAAACGCATATGGTTGGAAGCCTAACACCTTAGAGCAGGGTTTCTTACCATTTTCTGTGTGCCATGGAAACCTTTAACTATCCGATGAAGCATATGGACCCCCTTTGATTATTCGATGAAAGCTATGGACCCCTTCTTGGAAAATAATGTAAAAAAAAAAAAAAAAAAAAACTTTACATTTTAAATGTTACATTATGTTCATCTTCTTCTTCTTCCGTCCTTAGCCACCGACCGCCAAAGCAGTCAGTGGCCATTACGCCTAGTGGCGTCCTAGGGCAACAGCAGATAGGTTTTCTTTGTCATTGTTTCCCATCACGCCTATTGACGTCTTTAGGGCAACGGCAAATCAAACATTATGTTCATAGACGACCTAAAATCCATTCATGGGCCCCCCAAGGTGTTTGTGGATCACGTTAAGAAACCCAGCCTTATAGGATCTCAAAACAGCAATAACAGTGGAGTTATAAAGAAATGACTAAGATTTATTTCCCTCCTTATATGTTTTTACGTTTATAAAATACCAATAACCTACATTCTGTCCCTTACTTATTCTCATTCTTCTATCATTTACTAGACACAGTATAAGGTCTTTGTCTTGTGTAATCTGGCCTATACTGTGTTAATAGTGAAACTGCAGAAGTGATTGCGTCTATATTTTAGTCTGGGTCGTCCTATGATACATATCCGGGTCACGTGGGGGGTCGTGCTAGGCCTCTGTCGGTGAAGCATTATTTTTGTAATGCTTAGCTGGCAGAGTGGATAGTGGCGATTCGCTGCCGTGGCTAGGTGGTGGGTGCCGTTCGGAAGGTCCTGGTTCTATTCCCGGTAAGCCTATCACTTCTGTTGTTTGGTCTTCTACTTTATTTCTCACTGAGTGCCAGATAACATACCTTTGTGTGTTGTTTGTTTACTTATTTAAGATTTATTTCGAAGAGTTTGTGGACATTTTCGAAAAAAAAGTCTATCTCTTTGTTAAAACGCTCATGGGCCACACTTTAAATTACAAATAACTTGATAATAATCAAATAAATAATTTGTGTTCAATCATTCTATTATTATATCAATGGGGTGTTTCATTTACGTTTTCCATTACACATTAAAGCCACATGCTTTAAGAAGAAGAAAAAATGGTAAGGGGCTTGGCTCACCCTGTATTTATATTTTCATAATTCTTATTCTTCGTGTCTTTTTTTTTTTTTTTAAATAATCGGTCTCCACCGTTAGGGTTCAAAGTCTTCTGTTCTTACGAAAATGCCACACCACTTTGAGCCTCAGTGAGGTTCGGGGGTTTAACCTTCTTTGCTGTTATGAATATGACCTTCTGTCATTTATACTTTGAGTAGATGATCGAATCAAATCAGAATAAATGTTAGTAGACAAAACTGCTGTGCCACAGATGAAGTCCGCGTACAGCGCATTACATTACAGTCGATCAATTCTCTGCGCCAATGAAAACAGGCCGGTCTCGCTAACACAGGATTTCCCTAACCGCCGATGTTTGCAAACAACAGCTGAAGAGAGGGATGGTTCATTCATTCGTTATAAAAGATTCAGGAAGCCCAATTTTCACACTTAATATCCACAGACTGATATTTTTATTCACTGTTTTATTGTCTTAAGTACGTGCAACTGAATTCATAAACAATGGTTGGTTTTCTTGGAGGTGGACGTATGGCCCAAGCCATGGCTAAGGGATTCATTGCTTCAGGTAAGTGAGACCTGTCGTCTTCACCGCAGATTTTGTGTGATCTTTTAATGATTTCATATTCTTTGTTGCGTTGTTGCAGTTAGCTTCTTTGTATTGGTATTTCTCTCTTTTTTAGTATTTTTATTTGTAATTAGCCTACTCATTAGTATACCCATGTGTTATTGTGTCCTTCGTAATTTTCTTATTGCCTCTTTGTATTTCTCATCTGTGTTCACTTGTTTGCGACTGATGAAGGACTAACTAAAATCATGATAACAACAGAAAATTGGATATCACATTTTCAGATTTAGCATACTATTCGAATCATAGCAGGTCCCTTGTGGCACAAGTCTTGGGACTTCCACGTGGAAGTTGATTAAACACCTCAAAGGCTCTTCAAGACATGCATTTAGTAGAATCCGACTTTTCGTTGCGTTCAGAGAAAGCTACCCACTGACTTGACTTGAGGAGCAATGGCACATTGTTCTCTGACATGACCGTCACGATCTATCCGAGTCTAAAACATAACACAATGTTCTCTGACATCGCCATCTGGATCTATCCAAGTCTAAGACATAACACATTGCTCTCTGACATGACCGTCACGATCTAAACAAGTCTACGACATGACACAATGTTCTCTGACATGGCCGTCTGGATCTATGCAAGTCTAAGACATGACACAATGTTCTCTGACATGGCCGTCTTGATCTATCCAGGTCTAAGACATGACACACTGTTCTCTGACATAACCGTCACGATCTATGCAAGTCTAAGACATCACGCAATGTTCTCTCAGATGACCGTCACGATCTGTCCGGGTGTTAAGTAGGTGGCACAGGCCAGAAAGTGTGATTTCGAACTTTACTGAAGGCTTATACGCTTGTGGGAGCTGACGGTCTATGAATGAATGAAACCGGTATTTTCTGGTGTAAATATCATGCAGCGTTGCTTTCCGGCCTTTTCAGTTGTGATTACGTTTTTCTGCTTTATTTCGGGTTAGTTCCACCGTCGTTCTGGCAGTCTCAAAGTTTTGCCCAGTGCTGTGGAGCCGAAGTCGTGGAGTCGGACGTTTTTCAGTGGAGATGGAGTCGGTGTGATAAACGAGCGCAAAGGCCTTATTGCTCTATCTTTTCCTACATCTTTCGTATTGTATTTTCTCCGACATTTGCTCTTTCGTCCCACATTTGCGATCCCACATTTGCTATTTCATCGTTGTGATTACTGTGATAAACGAGCGCAAAGGCCTTATTGCTCTATCTTTTCCTACATCTTTCGTATTGTATTTTCTCCGACATTTGCTCTTTCATGCAACATTTGCGATCCATATTTGCTATTTCATCGTTGTGATTACTCGCAACCGGTATCTAGAGAACCACATTTGCTCTTTCATCGGGGGAAATAAAATCCTTTGATTGAGTCCACATGCCCGACATTATCGTTTGAAGCCCACATTGCATCGTGATAAATCAGGTAAAAACACATATGGTCATCCGAATCAAACATGGGCATGCGGTAATTTCTGTGACACCACATTGGACGCCCAGATTGGCCAGGGGAAAACGTCTCACCGTGGTTCAGACAAGCGTTGGTTTACCACATTTGACGCCCAGCTTGGCCAGGTGACTTCCAGAAATATATAATACCGCATAATCTACTAGAGTGTAGAAGTCCAGTTTTTTTCCTTGTGAGGAAGAGATTAAACCCAAAAACGCATAGCCTAATACACGTGTTTATTCAGAGTGGATGATAATTCAGTTCTGTGATTAATTGTGTTCTTAAAGGATTTTGCGAAGGGAAAAGAAGGTTAGTAGATCTTATACTTATTAATACATTTTCTTATTTTTGTTTATTTTAACCTCACAGCTAAAATGTGCGAAAGATAAAGTTTCAAATAATTCTTGGCATAACTGATTAATAAAATCAGAAGATTTTCCTAGAAGATGATAGGATGATAGGAGGTAATTAATAGTTTATATTTCACCTTTATCATCATCACAGTCTCCCATGCGCACACACTCTCATGCACAAGATATTTAACATCATTAGAATTGAACTCAGAGAGAGAGAGATGAATAATGAGCAATAGTTTAAATGCAAGTCAACCAGTGATGTTAAATGTGAAAAACTTACGAAGACTTTTGTGTGTCTTCAGTTCATCAGAAGTCTGAGTCTACACGCAACGTGTCTGACGTCTAACCAGAAATAAGTTATCAAAACGGACATTTGGCTAGCAGAATTCGCCATAGGACATCTTTCATTCCTCAATTAAAAAGGAATATTGTCTCACCCACAAGTCATAAGGTGGACGCAGCATTTTTCGTCACCATATACTGCTTGCTCACAAGTTCAATACATCGTTATCACAAGTTCAATACAGAGTCATCATAAATTCTAATCACTCGAAAGATCATTATTATCTGAAGTCAAGCAAAAGAGCTCAAAAGAGGAATCGCATATTTATACCACGTGCAACACACTCTTAAGCGCATTTTATGAAGCAGACTCGAAAGTATATGAATCACGACTACATACGCAAGATTATGAGTCTACATATCACTAACATTTCGTGAAGATATCCAGTCTGACCAGTACCCTCGGGAGATTAGACAACAGACCTTTTGTTCATATGACAGCTATTAACTGTTGATCAACACTACAGAGATATACTCAAACAGTGAAGGAATATACATAGATATCTCGTCAGCGTTCTCCGTACGACAACAGTATTCATCAGAACGTCCTCAGCTTAGAGATACCCCACTCGACATAACGTATAACAACTTGGGACATTTTATGCATACATGTGAATCCTCATATCTAGGAGAAGCATTTAGAGACACATAGACTGTGTAGAGTACTCACCATTTTGGTAACACGTATCATATCACATCATCATTTCACTTTACACCAGTTCATTCTTAATTAACTATTACTTAATTAACTGTAATTTTATTATCTCATCTGTGTGTTTTGTGTGAATCGTCTTTCACCATCATCACGTTCTAACCATTACTAACCCTATATGTGTGGATATTTCATTAATAAACCCAACGATCGGTTGATCATTATCAAGAGTTTGTTAATGTATCACTCGTGCTGTCGGTGTTACATATTCACCTATAGGAACCTTTCTCTACTCAGATGAGGTTGGGGGCTTTTTCTTTACGGGATCTAAGGGCAGAAGCTAAGGTCGTGGGGAAACAGAACTCTTTCCATAATTAATTAGAAAACACTGTCTAGTGGAAAGCATTCACATTCCTGTCTTCTTGTCCCTATCTCGAATAGGTCTTTATTCTTTCTTAACGAGCCAATTTCTAGAGACCTTATATCTATATCTCTGTAGTGGTGTTTGATGGTATTGTATGATGGTGATGTTACTAAATGTAATGTATGAGGCCAGCTGTGAAGGCTCCTGAGATAAAATGTAGTTGTGAATTGTCAGAAGGCCTTTCTTGCTACCACTACGACCTCACACTTAATTTTTTTCTTAATGAATGTGGCTACATAAAATGTCTAGGGTTATGATGTGTAGTGTGGTGTGATAGTTTATAAATACACCCACAGATAATTAAGAAGACTAATAATATTAACAAATGTTAAAATACACTGAACTAACTCTCGTGTGTAAAATTTTTGATAGAATTATATTACATTTATTTTGTTCTGGATCAATTTTTTAGGTTGACCAGAACTTAAAAGGATTTAGAGATTATGAAAGAAATGCATGGAATATTATATCATAAATGCAATAGTGTACATATATATGTACTATACTAGTTAGTTTTATTAAAATGTTCTAGTAGTCATCTACTTGGGAGGATAGTTAATGTTTGTGCTGTTGGGGTGGCCTCATCACACCTGTCTATATTGACTACACAGTGTCCAGAAAATGGTGGGAATTTTTATGGGGATATTAGTAACTACAAAGCGTTGGTGAATGTCCAGCAGACCAGAGGCTCACTCATCTTGTAGTTGTAGCTCTGGTGCTGAAATCTGGTGGTCCCACCTCTCCGTGCTGGCGGGCAATAATGGTGGTCTCTGTCACAAGTACTGCACAGATACACTCGAGTAAAGTCACCAACTGAATAGACACTGCTTTGTTGACAACAGAAACTCACAGCTCTGCAATCAAAGTATGGGCCATGTGTCAAAATCTATTCTCTACCCACGTCTGGACACAACACTGACACAACAACCACATCATACAGACAGGTCAGATCTCTCTGACCAAACAGCACATTTACCATGGTGGTTTTACATCAGATAGATCCTCCCAGACTATAGGTTCTGAAAAATATTTATTAGTTGTCTGCCCTAAAAGAGGATAGGTAATATGTTTCATTATTCTCAACACCTGATCTGTCTTGCCTAACCCTTGCTGGAGTTTATGTACATTGTTGGTCCCTAGACCCTGACTTGGGCGGGGGGTCTAGAGCAAATCCCTACTTGTTTGTAAGGCTAGATTTCGATAAGGCAGTATCAAATCACTCGAACATGAAACCATATTCAAAATATATAAGGAAATAATTTCAATCTTACCAGATTATGAATAAATAACACAGAATTGCTAGCAAAACTCAGCTGAGCTGCTGGCTATAGTATGGCGTCCCTAAACTTCTTTCACTTTCTTTCATATGGAAATCCCCACACTTTAAAATCTGTGTCTATCACTGAACAACTATTGAAGAATGGCCCCACTTGCGCGACTGAGCGCTAATAATATGATTGTTTGTAGCCAATCACTGCCTAGGTTTATTTTAAATTCAAATTTCCTACCCTAAAGTCATTTCAGTCATGCTTCAGTCAAGTATGGATGGTTATCTGTTAGTCTGTCCGTCTCTACTTGTGTTTCTACAAAATTGTACTTGATTTTTGAACCAACCTTTCTCTCCCCTCCAAAATTTTGTCGTTAAAAGTTATATTTAGACACAGCTACCACCAATGTCCCTCTCTTCCATACTACGTAGATTTGAACACCTGCGTCTCGAGGTCGTGTTTTTTTGTGCAAATAGCGACACTTTTAGATTCAATACAGTCTGTCGATGATGTGAACAACACTGTCTTTTGTCATTATCTTCAATATTATCTATCCGTTTGTAAAATTAAGAACATATTAGTTCACTGCTCAGAATGGGCCATCCGGCCAGCTAATTTTTATATTCCTAACATTAATATTAAGAAAAAATTACTTTTTAATTTTTGTAATATTTCAACATCTGCGTTTAGCCGCTGAATTCAAATCAAGGGCTTGGTATCGCAAAAGCGTCCATTTCCGTACCTCGTGTCAATTTGGGGACGGGAATTTTACTTTCCTCCATCCCCCCCAATTGCGTCTCCTTAGCCTTTCCAGTCTCACGCAATCTTTCCAGTCATATTTTTTTCCTTTTTGATCCGCCGTTCCCCTCCTGTCTAGCAAGTCAATTTTTATGGAGGATGATGACCCGCGGTCTAGGCGATCATGTACTATCAGCAGCCTACGCATTATGTTTTTATCCTTACATGTTATCTTTGGAGGTATTTTACCGTTGTATCTCTGTCAATTTCACTACACATCTCCCCACTTGAAAACATGCCTATGGCAAGTTCCAAAACCAGCGATACACATAGGTAAAATTACTCCTCACGTCTGCCACTACTCTAATTTTGATCACAGGGGTGCCGACTGAGGAAATCTGCACCGACATTCAATTTGCCTGGGATATATTGGATACTAAACTGATAAGGTTGAAGCAACAAAGACCACCTCAGCAATCTTGCGTTTTCATGCTTAGCCTGAGACAAGAACACGAGAGGCTGATGGTCCGTCTCCACCACAAAAGTCCTACCATACAGATAGATTTGAAACTTCTTTATTGCCCAGATTAATGCTAAACATTCTTTTTCGCTTGTGGAGTATCCTTGTTCCGCCTTATTCAATTTGCGGCTTGCATAAGCGACTGGTTTAAGTTCCCCATCAGGTGAAGATGATCTTTGCAACAAAGCCCCTCCGAGTCCCACATTACTTGCATCGGTTCTTAAGACAAAGTCCTGTGTCAAATCAGGCAGTTTGAGAATAGGCTTGCTAGTGAGTTTTTCCTTTAACTCTTGGAACGCTAGTTCACATTGTGCAGTCCAAATAATTTTATCTGGAAGTCCCTTGCGAGTCAGATCAGTCAGAGGAGCACAAATAGCGTTAAAATTTTTGATGTATTTCTGATAAAATCCGCATAACGACACAAATGATCGCACGTCCTTTTTTGTTTGTGGCCTAGGTGCTCTCTGCAGTTTTTCCAAGTTCTTAGGATCAGGGGTCATATTACCCTGATATACAGTGTGCCCCAAGAATTCCAACTCTTTACATCCAATACAACATTTTGTTGGCCTAGCAGTCAAATTCGCCTCCCGAAGTCTATCAAACAACATCTCCAGAGCTTCAATGTGTTCTTCAAATGTCTCTGTGGCGACGAGAATATCATCCATGAAATTCGTGATACATGGGTTATTCAGGGGATCCAACAATTTTCGCATCATCCTTGAAAACACACTCGGAGCATTTTTCAGTCCGAATGGTAGCATATTGAATTCATAATGTCCATCCGAAGTGCTAAAAGCCAAATAAGGTCTCACTTCAGGCTTCACTGGGATCTGGTAATAGCCTTTACTAAGATCCACCTTTGAAAAGTATTTTGCCTTGTTCAGTCTGGCAAATAACTGTTTTGTGTCTGGTAATGGATCCACTTGTCCTTCTGTGACAGCATTCAGTTTCCTGTAATCTATGCACAGTCTGTGTTCCCCAGACGGTTTCCTCAACAAAACGACACTAGAACTAAAAGATGATTCACTGTGCGAAATAATCCCCTCCTTCATCAAATACTCTATTTCTTCCTTCAATGCCTTCTCTTTCGCGAACGGAATAGAATAGGCTCTCATACAGATTGGGTTTGAGTCTACCAGTTTCATGTCATACTGTAGCAAATTTGTATGGCCTGGTTTATCTGTTAATACATCTGTATGTTCCTCCAGAACCTGTTGAACTCTCTCCCTCTGGTTTTTAGTCAGGTGCTTACTGACTTTTACCTGTGCTGCTGTTTCACAAGGATGTAATGGGTATTCATGTGAGGTGAGTGGTTCTTTTTGCATCTGGGTTGCAATAGCCAAGGTCAATAAGGGGGTGCTTTCCTGGAGTGGTCTGTCCAGATACTTCTTTAACAGGTTTACATGATAAACTTTTTCCTTCCCCTTTTTGTCAATTTTATAGTTTGTTCTAGACACCTTCTCTAGAACCGTATATGGACCTTGCCAACCAATTTGTAATTTATTCTGGCTTCCCGGTAGTAGAAGCAGCACCTTCTCTCCGACTGCCAGTTCCCTGTCCTTTGCCTTCCTATTAAAATATGCTGCATGTTTCTTCCTGGCTTGTTTCAAATTATCATTTGCCAGTTTCCATCCAGCTTTCAAACGAGTGGTCAGTTCGTTCACATATTGATACGATGAGGTAACAGTCTCTTCCGCCTTCTCATCTGTCCAGGTCCTTAATAGAGTTACATCTGGATCTTTAATTTATCATACTTATTTTTCATGGAACCCATCGGGTCCCGTCCATTAGAAGCTCCATAATGAGGACTTTTCTTCCTAGAATCATCACTCACAAATCGACCACTACCAATTTTTTTCTGGGGTTTGTCTCCCCACTTAAGATTGTTTATGAGAGATCTTCGCTCTCTTGTCTGTTCTTCCAGTTTATATAAGTCTGACCGAGGGATTGTCATCTTATCCTGGGTAAAATTTCTTCTTTGTACTCTTCGCATAGTGGCCATGTTAATCCATTCAAGTGAAGACTGGGTGTGAAAAGGGGGCTCCCATTCCACTTTGTCTACCCGAGTATAATTAGTTTTTCTTTCAGGCCTAAAGTTGCCCCGTGGCGTTTCTAGGTCCTGCACATATTTTCCCTTTGTGGGTGTTCCCTCATGAAATACGCCACATGCTTCTACAAAGTTTTCAACATCGACATTTACGTCGGGCCAATAGTATTTTCGAGCAATCTTTTGGCAGATGGTACCGACTTTCTCATGGTCCCCATCTGTTCCAACATGTAAACTCCTTATTAAGTTTGCCCTATATATCTTGGGAAGAACTAACTGTCCGTGACCAGTGGATCTAGTTCCTGTCTTCCTGTATAAGAGTTTGTTCTTCATGAAATATTCCCCCTTGCTCGGAGGTGTGTGGCATTTGGGCAATTTTTTAAAACAGGGCTTGAGTGTCCTATCCTCAGCCTGCGCCTTCCTCATCTCCTCTGGATGAGCATTTATAGGTTCACCTTCTTCCTCCTTCTTCTGTGACCTGGTCTGCACTGTCGCCATGATCACAGGTTTCTCGGGATTCCCCAAGAAGACGTATCTACACCCCAATATCAGAGGGTAGATTGGTTCATCTATCACTGCTGCTCTGATTTCTCCTTCCACATAGCGAGTTTTCACCGTTATCCTTGCGATGGGAAGTGTCATGAGTGGTATGTCCTTAGTCGCCCCTTGTATTTCCACTGTTTCTGTGGTATACTGACTTGGGTCCACTAGGCTAGACTTCACAACTGAATCATAATCCAAACCTGTATCATAAAGGCACCTTATGGTGACCCCATTACAAATAACATCCTCACAAACTGGGGGGTGATAAGGTTCCTGTTGTCCATTAGGATTAACCTTTAATCTTCGCGTCCCCGACTTCATTGCAGCAATGTTTGAAGGTTTCCTTCTACAAAATTCGGTGTTATGGTTATCCTTCTTGCACCATTTACACCATCTTTTCCCTTGGTTCAACGGTTTTCTTTCATTGAACTTTTGGTCATTGAACTGTGAGTTTCTGTCGCGATAGTCATTTCTTGGCCGCTCAAAGTTTGCCCTACCTTTATTTCCCTGCTCTCTATTATCAAATTTATTAAATTGCTGTGGAGCTTTAAAATTGTCTATGTGCTTCTTCTTAGCACCACTTACCTCTGCCTGGGCTGCCTGATACCTCTCAGCAACATTTAAAATTTCCCCCAACTTCTCTGCACCTTGTTCCATGAGAAATTTTCTCATGTCTGGAGCCATGGACTCTCTCAATTGCTCAATCATGATCATTTCCTTAAGATCTTGGGTCTTCCCCAGAGCCGTCCATTTCTCCAAATAGGTTTCTAGTCTAGCAGAGAATTGGTGGTATGTCTCCCCAGACAACAGTTTGGCATTTCTAAATTTCTTACGATAAAATTCACCATTCTTCTCGTACCTTAATAACAAAGCCTGCTTTAACATGTCATAATTGTCTTGGTCTTCCCTGTTCATTTTGGCAAATACTTCATAAGAAGTACCTCTCAATCCCTGTGATAGCTTTAAGCTCCACCTCTCTCTCTCTAACCCATATGTAGTAGCTAATAACTCAAAACGTCCTAGGTACCCCTCTATGTCATCGTCTTTTTCAACAAAATGGTCTAAATGAAACCCCATAGCTGAGTTTGAGGCTCCCAGACTGGGCGTAGCATCTGAGGCAAAAGGGCTGGCACCATTTTCAGGAGCCGGGCCTTGTAATTCCAGCTCCCTTAGTCGTAATTCGTGCTCCCTTTGCAACCTTCTATCTTCTGCCTCCCTTTCGGCAGTCAACCTTTTTTTTCTGCTCCCTTTGCTGTCGTTTTTCTTCTGCCTCCCTTTGCTGTCGTTTTTCTTCTGCCTCAATCTGCAGCCTCTTAATTTCTCTATCAGCCTCAATTTGTAACCTCTTCTCTTCAGCTACCTTTCTATCTTCCCTTTCAATATATTTATCACATTCAGCCGTTACGTATTGAATTAAAATCTGACCATCCATTCCCATCTCCTTCGCGGTGAGCACAGCAGCTGATCTAAATTTTGCCAGCTCCGCCATACTTTTTAGACAATATAATAATATACAAGATAAATCTCTAACCAGTAAATACACTAAGTACTTCTTATGACTATAGTCTAACTAATTCTAACTAACCAGTTAACTAATTAATTATTACTGGCTGTGAAGATTCACCAACTTTTATCTGCAGGGACACTTTTAATTTTAAAGGAAATTTTACAATTTATTTCCCTACTTTTATTTCTCCCACCAGGAGATCCTAATATTACTGTTGGGCTAATTATCCCTGGACAAGACCCCAATTTATGTAGTGGTGTTTGATGGTATTGTATGATGGTGGTGTTACTAAATGTAATGTATGAGGCCAGCTGTGAAGGCTCCTGAGATAAAATGTAGTTGTGAATTGTCAGAAGGCCTTTCTTGCTACCACTACGACCTCACACTTAATTTTTTTCTTAATGAATGTGGCTACATAAAATGTCTAGGGTTATGATGTGTAGTGTGGTGTGATAGTTTATAAATACACCCACAGATAATTAAGAAGACTAATAATATTAACAAATGTTAAAATACACTGAACTAACTCACGTGTGTAAAATTTTTGATAGAATTATATTACATTTATTTTGTTCTGGATCAATTTTTTAGGTTGACCAGAACTTAAAAGGATTTAGAGATTATGAAAGAAATGCATGGAATATTATATCATAAATGCAATAGTGTACATATATATGTACTATACTAGTTAGTTTTATTAAAATGTTCTAGTAGTCATCTACTTGGGAGGATAGTTAATGTTTGTGCTGTTGGGGTGGCCTCATCACACCTGTCTATATTGACTACACAGTGTCCAGAAAATGGTGGGAATTTTTATGGGGATATTAGTAACTACAAAGCGTTGGTGAATGTCCAGCAGACCAGAGGCTCACTCATCTTGTAGTTGTAGCTCTGGTGCTGAAATCTGGTGGTCCCACCTCTCCGTGCTGGCGGGCAATAATGGTGGTCTCTGTCACAAGAACTGCACAGATACACTCGAGTAAGTCACCAACTGAATAGACACTGCTTTGTTGACAACAGAAACTCACAGCTCTGCAATCAAAGTATGGGCCATGTGTCAAAATCTATTCTCTACCCACGTCTGGACACAACACTGACACAACAACCACATCATACAGACAGGTCAGATCTCTCTGACCAAACAGCACATTTACCATGGTGGTTTTACATCAGATAGATCCTCCCAGACTATAGGTTCTGAAAAATATTTATTAGTTGTCTGCCCTAAAAAGAGGATAGGTAATATGTTTCATTATTCTCAACACTTGATCTGTCTTGCCTAACCCTTGCTGGAGTTTATGTACATTGTTGGTCCCTAGACCCTGACTTGGGCGGGGGGTCTAGAGCAAATCCCTACTTGTTTGTAAGGCTAGATTTCGATAAGGCAGTATCAAATCACTCGAACATGAAACAATATTCAAAATATATAAGGAAATAATTTCAATCTTACCAGATTATGAATAAATAACACAGAATTGCTAGCAAAACTCAGCTGAGCTGCTGGCTATAGTATGGCGTCCCTAAACTTCTTTCACTTTCTTTCATATGGAAATCACCACACTTTAAAATCTGTGTCTATCACTGAACAACTATTGAAGAATGGCCCCACTTGCGCGACTGAGCGCTAATAATATGATTGTTTGTAGCCAATCACTGCCTAGGTTTATTTTAAATTCAAATTTCCTACCCTAAAGTCATTTCAGTCATGCTTCAGTCAAGTATGGATGGTTATCTGTTAGTCTGTCCGTCTCTACTTGTGTTTCTACAAAATTGTACTTGATTTTTGAACCAACCTTTCTCTCCCCTCCAAAATTTTGTCGTTAAAAGTTATATTTAGACACAGCTACCACCAATGTCCCTCTCTTCCATACTACGTAGATTTGAACACCTGCGTCTCGAGGTCGTGTTTTTTTTGTGCAAATAGCGACACTTTTAGATTCAATACAGTCTGTCGATGATGTGAACAACACTGTCTTTTGTCATTATCTTCAATATTATCTATCCGTTTGTAAAATTAAGAACATATTAGTTCACTGCTCAGAATGGGCCATCCGGCCAGCTAATTTTTATATTCCTAACATTAATATTAAGAAAAAAGTACTTTTTAAATTTTGTAGTATTTCGAACATCTGCGTTTAGCCGCTGAATTCAAATCAAGGGCTTGGTATCGCAAAAGCGTCCATTCCGTACTTCGTGTCAATTTGGGGGACGTGAATTTTTACTTTCCTCCATCCCCCCCAATTGCGTCTCCTTAGCCTTTCCAGTCTCACGCAATCTTTCCAGTCATATTTTTTTCCTTTTTGATCCGCCGTTCCCCTCCTGTCTAGCAAGTCAATTATTATGGAGGATGATGACCCGCGGTCTAGGCGATCATGTACTATTCGCAGCCTACGCATTATGTTTTTATCCTTAAATGTTATCTTTGGAGGTATTTTACCGTTGTATCTCTGTCAATTTCACTACGGCCAGGTGAAAACGTTTCATCCTGTAATGGTGTTATCTTTGGTCGGCCGCTGTTCAGACAAGCGTTGGGTTACCACATTGGACGCCCAGCTTGGCCAGGTGAACAATAAACAATCAGAGAATAAGGTGACAGCAATTTGACAGCACTTTTGCATTAGCCCGCCAATTATCTCCATACCTGTTTGTCAAACCACACCCACGTTTGGACTGACAGGGGACAAGAGCGATCCTGTGAATGAGTGACCAGAGGGGCTATATAGGATTGGTTGGTATGGGCGGAGCTAGATGTCGGATCCAAGAAACACACATTGGACTTCCAGAAATATAATCTACTGCGTAGCTTGCTAGAGGAAGGAGTCCAGTTTTTACATTGTGAGGAAGAGATTAAACCCAAAAACGCCTAGCCTAAATACACGTGTTTATTCAGAGTGGATATAATTCAGTTCTGTGATGAATTGTGTTCTTAAAGGATTTTGCGAAGGGAAAAGAAGGTTAGTAGATCTTATACAGATTATTAATACATTTTCTTAATTTTTGTTTATTTTAACCTCACAGCTAAAATGTGCGAAAGAAAGAGTTTCAAATAATTCTTTGCTTAACTGATTTATAAAATCAGAAGATTTTCCTAGAAGATGATAGGATGATAGGAGGTAATTAATAGTTCATACTTCACCTTCATCATCATCACAGTCTCCCATGCGCACACACTCTCATGCACAAGATATTTAACATCATTAGAATTGAACTCAGAGAGATATCAATTATGAGCAGTTGTATAAATGAAAGCCAACTGTCGTGGAACGACTTCTCACCGACGTTCTCTTCTGTCTATTATTTTATTCCTCTAAAAATCTCTATCGTTAGATTGAAAACTTTTTCCCTTCAGTTGACTTTTTCATTCTTATAATGAAAGAGTCTCTCTCTTTAACAGTCTTCACTAGCTGATTCTCACGGCCGAAAGGTAATAAATTATTCACTTCGCCAGCGAAAGTCATTCTACTTGAAAGGTGAAAAACACGGTGCAACGTCCGGAAGTGACCTGTGTTGGGTTCACGAAGGGAACGCATGTAAAAACACATACGCAGTGGATACAAGGGCGAGTTAATGAAGTTAACTTGATATCCCTGTGACCAAAAGATGAATGTGCACAATGCCACCCAAGCGATCGACCCAAAAATACACCTGGAATTTTGGAGGGAATTTTAAGCATTAGACCACTAACCATCGTTCGAAGCAGACGTGAGTTTATGGGCCCTAAAGTGGGCATTACTGTTGCAAAATATTCCTAGTGAATTCAGTTGAGCGAATCCACCCAGGTTGCGGTTACCAAGTACTAACCCAAGTTGCGGTTACAAAGTACAAACCAAGGTTGCGGTTGCAAAGTATAAAACCAGGTTGCGGTTACCAGATACCTAAACCAGGTCCAGGGTACAAACCAGGGTACGAGTCCACGGTACCAAAGATTACCCTTACCCACCATACCCTATCGAATAGGTTATCATACCCAACCATATCCTATCACCCAGTAACCATACCAAACTTTCCATAAGCAGAAGAGATATTCAGCAGAGGTGACTTACCCCATCCTTATCTGTGATGTGCGCTGAGTCCAGGGAAGCAAACTCTGACACCCTCTGAACCCATAGAACTGTTTATGAGACCACAGTGCTGGAGCATACAACACCAAGAGAGTCTGAACACAAATCATCTCCGCAGCTACTACAGTCCTTGAGGAGATGAGTATTAACACCTACCAGCAACACTACCATAGAAAAGATCTCTGGTCCAAGTGATGACCACATTAGTTGATTTTTTTTTTTATAAAACAGTAGAGCTAAACTTTTTTCATATTTATATGTATAATAAGAAATATGGGGGAGCCGCGCTGGTGTAATGGCTACGACGTTGTACTGGCGACCAGGTGTTCATGGTTCAAACCCGGCCGTCGGCGTTTGAAGAAATGTTTACGACCGGAAATTTGACTGAATAACCTGAACGGCTCCTGCACATAAATCCCGTGTGGATGGGAAGGAGCGAAGCTCCTGACCGGGTTGGAAGAAAAGTCCACTGACCCCCCAGCCTCGCAATGACATGTCATTGGGCCGAAAGAGCTGGAAAGCTCGAGTGCCGCTGGTTATAGAAAAGAAAAAAGAAAAAAAAAAAAAAGAAATGTGAGATTTTATACCCTTTTATTCAACTTTACATAACAGAGTCTGTTGTTATTTTTCTTGTTAACTTTATTTGGGCTGTATTTTTGTTTTAAATATAAATCTACACCCTGGGGGCTCAGCCATAATACAATTAACTTCTATTGGGTCGGGATATTTTAATTGTGGCTGGACACCAAATCTCTTTCTCAACCTTGTGTGCTTTACAGTCCTTTTGTAGGATCCCTGAGGAAGAATTTATCGTCCAGAAAATATACTGTTTAGTTGCTAGAATTCTCTTTTAAGTAAATTTCTGGTACACTATTTCCCGAGGAGAGGCAGTTTCTTCAAACTCGGAAGCTATCAATAAGACATTATTATCTTTATTCTTCCATTCCATCCAAGCTGTCCTATCTCCTCAAAACACCTCCGCGACACCAACCAGTGATGTTAAATGTGAAAAACTTACGAAGACTTTTGTGTGTCTTCAGTTCATCAGAAGTCTGAGTCTACACGCAACGTGTCTGACGTCTAACCAGAAATAAGTTATCAAAAACGGACATTTGGCTAGCAGAATTCGCCATAGGACATCTTTCATTCCTCAATTAAAAAGGAATATTGTCTCACCCACAAGTCAGAAGGCGGACACAGCATTTTTCGTCACCCATATACTGCTGGCTCACAAGTTCAATACATCGTTATCACAAGTTCAATACAGAGTCATCATAAATTCAAATCACTCGAAAGATCATTATTATCTGAAGTCAAGCAAAAGAGATCAAAAGAGGAATCGCATATTTATACCAAGTGCAACACACTCTTAAGCGCATTCTATGAAGCAGACTCTAAAGTATATTTTACGAATCACGACTACATACGCAAGATTATGAGTCTACATATTACTAACATTTCGTGAAGATATCCAGCCTAACCAGCACCCTCGGGAGATTAGACAACAGACCTTTTGTTCATATGACAGCTATGAACTGTTGATCAACACTACAGAGATATACTCAAACAGTGAAGGAATTTACATATATCTCTCGTCAACGTTCTCAGTCCGACAACAGCTTTCATCAGAACGTCCTCGATTTAGAGATACCCCACTCGACATAACGTATAACAACTTGGGACAGTGTATGCATACACGTGAATCATCATATCAATGCGAAGCATTTAGAGACACATGGACATTGTAGAGTACTCACCATTTTGGTAACACGTATCATATCACATCATCATCATTTCGCTTTGCACCAGTTCATTCTTAATTAACTACTACTTAATTAACTGCAATTTTATTATCTCATCTGTGTGTTTTGCGTGAATCGTCTTTCACCATCATCACGTTCTCACCATTACTAACCCTACATGTGTGGATATTTCATTAATAAACCCAACGATCGTTTGATCATTATCTAGTTTGTTAATGTATCACTCGTGCTGTCGGTGTTACATATTCACCTATAGGAACATTTCTCTACTCAGATGAGGTTGGGGGCTTTTTCTTTTATGGGATCTAAGGGCAGAAGCTAAGGTCGTGGGGAAATAGAACTCTTTCCATAATTAATTAGAAAACACTGTCCAGTGGAAAGCATTCGCATTCCCGTCTTCTTGTCCCTATCTCGAATAGGTCTTTATTCTTTCTTAACGAGTAAATTTCTAAGACCTTCTACCTAATATCTCATTGGCTATTCCTGGCAAAAACTACTGTCGTAGTTGCCCCAGTACACACCACACGACAGTCGGTAACAAATGTCCGTCTCCGACTCTGAATTTTATGCTGTATGACTGGAAAAATACTGTAGTCGGAGTTGGACTTCTAAAATTTCAGGAGTCGGAAAATTTTGTGGCCTACTCAACAACCTGGTTTTGCCTCCAGTAATTTGCACGACATTCTTGTTTTTCCTGTGTTTTTCCCTGGGTAGAATTGTCATTACGACACCCACGGAGGACTCTCAAAGTACGCAATCCACTTCCTTCATTTCATCTTGTATTTCTCTGTTTTCTGTTTTTGGTTGGACCACGTCCAGAGTTCATTGCTAATAATTTCAGTTGTAATAGTTTCCCTTTATATCGTTGCATAAACGAAATGATTTTTTAAAAAACATTGATTGCCTTGTTCTGGTTGTATATTGTAAATATGCTGTTATTACATGTGCGCTGACATTTTGAAGTTCGATTTCAAGAAAGAGCTTTTTTATAAGTTTTTTTGCTTGTTTTTTATTTATTTATTTATTTTAATGGGGGGTTGTTGCCCTTGTCGTGTATATGCAATCTTCGATATGGATATTCATGATGCACCAGAATGAAACAGATGCTAAATGTATTTGGTTAATGTACGAGTACATTCTTAAGAACAAAAACACATATGGGAGCAAACCCTAAAGCCAGAAAGCAAACTGTTGCAACATGGAACATGGTCAACCTGAGCCCAAGTTTAAACAACACGTGAGCTTATCTTCTCTTTTTTGTTTAATACGCAAATGATGTAAATTATAAATGTGTACAGATGTGGTTATTTCAACCGTACCGATGACATTTTGTCGAGACGTTGGCCATACATAGCCAAAACTGTTTAGTGTCATCTAACATTAGTCCCAGCTGTCGTATGGAAGGTTAATTGTTTTATTTGGCCCGTCTGAGTAGAGTGGATGTCGACAGATACGCGAGACGGTATACAAAACAGATTTTTTACAGGTGGTAGATTGAGGGAATGTTATGTCTCTGGGGTTATTAAGTTGTCTCCTCCAGCCTATCCATACGACTGTACTTTGCTGCAAGACAGCTTTTACCTCCCTATAATTTTTTTTTTTTTTTTTCTTAACCAGCGGCACTTGGGCTTTCAGCCCTTCGGCCCAATGACATGTCATTGCGAGGCTGGGGAACCTGAGGACTTTCCTTCCAACCCGGTCAGGAGCTTCGCTCCTTCCCATCCACAGAGGGTTTATCACAGGAGCCGTTCAGGTTATTCAGTCAAATTTCCGGTCGTAAACATTCCTTCAAACGCTGACGCCCGGGTTTGAACCATGAACACCTGGTCGCCAGTACAACGCCGAAGCCATTACACCAGCGCGGCTCCCTATAAAGAATAGATAAGTTTCTCTAAACACACACAGCTATGTGACACAAGACACACAAACGTGAAAAAACTACGGATAAATGGGTATGGGTCTGACCAACACACAAAGGTAAGTTTCTTTGTAGTTTATTATCATTTAAATTCGACAACATCGAAATATCTAAAGGAAAAAGATCAAAGAGTCATTTACATGCATATGAAATAAAGCAGAAAAAGTGCACCCTCCCCGAATGGAGAAAAAAACCCTAAAAATAATTAACCCAAAGATTGAAAGTTAGCACTATATTACAGAATGAACAGTATGCTACTCTATGAGACCCAGTAAAATAAACAAATTTTTAGACAAATCAGATATATGGATAGTTTTCTCGCAAAGAAGAAAATACTCGCACTCTCTTTCAAGCAGTGACCACTCTCACACTCTTACCTAATTGTCTGGTATGGTAGGTCTGTAATATCCCTCGGTAATAGAATTACTCCATGAATATATACAGTAGAACCTCCATAGTTGACCACCTCCCTACATTGACCACCTCCCGAAGTTGACCACATTTTCATAGACCGGACACGCACCACATGTACTCAATGGCAGACGACCTCTATAAGTTGACCACCTCTGTAAGTTGTATCTTGACCACTTGGACTATGACACACAATAGTAATTTACCCTCTATTACTTGACCAGTTTTAGAAAAATCAGTGTCTTTGAATTTTGTCGGCACAGGCTTTCTGACCGCTTTTCGAATGATGCTTGACGACAAAGAAAATTAACCTAACCTCTTTGATTTTTTCGCAAACATGCAGTATAAAAAGACCAACTTCAAAGCAAAATCTTCATTCTTGCTATGACTGCCCTGCCGGTTGATAGTAATTCAACTACTAAACTGTAAGTTCTCTCTCAGACTGTGTTTTATACACTTTATCGTTGACAAAATTAACCTAACCTTTTTGATGGCCCAAAGGAAAGAACTCAAGGAGCTGACAATGAAGAAAAAGGTTGATCTTCTACATTTTCTGGAAAGCAGCAGCCAAAGAAAGACGGCAGAACATTTTGGGGTTAGCAAGACCACAGTTAGCAACATCCAAAAACGTAAACATGAGTACTTGGAGAGATGTGGTAAGGAAAGCGGAGATCTACAGCAGACAAGGAGGAAAACTCCCCTAGATGAAGTCAATGACGCCACATTAAACTGGTTCAAACAAATGAGGGCAGTTAACGCCCGAATCTCCGGGCCGATGATTCAAGAACTTGCTAACAAATTCGCAAGGGAATTCGGGGTGGCAGAAGATTTCAAAGCATCAAGTGGTTGGCTTGAGAAATTTAAACTGTGACACGCGATCTCACAGAAAGTGTTGTGTGGTGAATCCAATGAAGTTCCAGTAGAAGCGGTGGAAGAGTTCATCAAAAAGTTTCCTTACTTCGCCAGAGGCTTCAAAGACGACGACATCTTTAATGCTGACGAGTGCGGACTCTTTTTCGAGGCGATGCCTGACAGGAGCCTCGCCATGAAGGGTGACAAATGTAAGAACGGAAAACTTTCCAAAGAACGTTTAACAGTTATGCTTTGCGCTAGCTCAACCAGAGAGACACTAAAGCCCTTGGTGATTGGTAAATCGGCAAAGCCAAGCGCATTCAAGAACCTGAACCCCAAAGATCTCCCCGTCACTTGGAGATCAAACAAATCCGCATGAGGAGTGGGTAAAGGGCATCGACCGAGAAATGAAGAAGAAGAAACGGTCTATTCTACTGACAGTAGACAACTGCTCTGGCCACCCACAAGTGGAACATCTCACAAACGTGACATTGAAATTTCTGCCTCCAAACACAACTTCAAAAACCCAACCTCTTGACCAAGGCATCATCAAAACATTTAAAATGCACTACCGGGCCCAGCTCCTGCAGTGGGTCATTACTAAAACACAGATCTGTGGTCTGCCTGTGGAAGCAACTTCATCCGCTGCATCAGTTAACGCTCTGGATGCTGTCCTCTGGATCAGTTCTGCTTGGAATAAAGTTCAGCCGGAAACGATACAGAAGTGTTTCAAGAAATGTGGATTTGTCACAACCCAAGAGCATGACATTTTAGCCCCATCGGACAGTCCATCGCCAATGGCAGAATTCGAAGTAGTAGATTTTGAAGGTTTTGTTGCAATGGATGATGAGGTGGCAACCAGTTATGAACCTGACCCAGAAGCAATTTTCCACGCGATATTGACCGAAGTACAGACAAGCATAACAGTGCATGAAGCAGCTGGTGAAGTTGAAGAAGCAAGTGACAATGACACAGAAATTGCAGAGACTCCAAAAGAAGAGGCTGTCAGGCATCTGATAATGCAGTTGAAGTCATTAGCTGTGGAAAAATGCCCAGGTATGTTGAGTGGTGTAGCCAGCGTTGAAAGTGCTTTCTCCACTTATGTTTGTAATAAGAATAAGACACAGACCAAGACTGACTCCTTTGTCAGAAAGAATGATTAAACCATGATAAAACAGATGTTGATGATTTGATTTGATGTTGTGATTATGTATGATTTCGTATACTGTATTCTCCAATATAAGCTGTTCAAGGAAGTAAAGTATCAGAACAATAGGCCTCGTTCCGTATGTTGACCACCTCCGTATGTTGACCGGTTTGCTACAGTCCCTTGGGTGGTCAACTTATAGAGGTTCTACTGTAATCTATTTTCACTTAATATTCTGTCACCCCAGTTGTCGCAGATCCAATCTGGCCCCAGTCCATCCCCAAAATTAGTTAATGAGGTGAACGCCTAATCTGGTGCTTCTCCTATAAGTGTTATTACAAACAGTTAAAACTGTGAGAGTTCTTGAGGTTCACTCTTTAACGGGGAAAAACTTCCAATTTGGGAAACATCTGGTTGCTAAAATTACTGTTCTTATGCTGATGATTTTTCTATCGGCCAACTCTGTTTTAGAGCGCCGATTCTGCACAGCGTAGCTAGCTAGAGAGATCTTCCTCTCACTGTGGTTGGTAAAAATATAAATAATCTGGGTTTGGTAAGTCCAGTATTTAAAAAAAATATTGTCCTCCAATACTTTCTGGCGAGTGCCAGTTCACAAATAAAATTAGTGACGCACAAGCCAAGAAAAAGAGAAAAATAACAAATCGGAAAAAGAAAAAGACCGCTGGCCGCCCTTGTGATCAGGTCTATTTTCTCTCTCTCTCTTTCTCTCTCTCTCTCTCTCTCTCTCTCTCTCTCTATATATATATATATATATATAT
Source organism: Oreohelix idahoensis (assembly GCA_024509875.1). Taxonomy (NCBI): domain Eukaryota; kingdom Metazoa; phylum Mollusca; class Gastropoda; order Stylommatophora; family Oreohelicidae; genus Oreohelix; species Oreohelix idahoensis. Next base: position 414,142 of record JAMPIV010001467.1, read on the forward strand.
ATATATATATATATATATATATATATATATATATATCATCAAAAGACTTTCTATTCGTCTATCGGGTTTCTCTTTAAGAATGCCCGCTTCTGAAGATCAAAGAGCCCAGGTGTTTCTAACTTCCCCTGAGTACGAACTTCAAAAGGGTCTGTGTTTTTGTCTCTCCCACGTGCTTGCCTGTCTGAGAACTATTATGATTGACCGATGCTCGCGTGAGGGGACGAGGTTAACACAGCCTGATTTGCTTCCCTGTTATGACTGACAGATCACGCAGTTTGTAAACATTTCGTTAGCTCGTGTTAAAAGAAAAGAAGGCGGGACAAAATGGTACGTTGCAGAAATACTGTAGACTCTTTTTCCATTACACGTCACACCAGCATTGGCATGCCCAGGGGCAGACTAACCAGAAGAGGGAGTGAGGCCTTGTCAAACCCGATTCTGCTTCATGTGCGTGGCGTTTTTGAAGGTCTTGGTTTTTTTAATATTATTTTCTAGCAGTGCTAAAAAATGTGGGTCCATGTTTCCATGTCTTTTTTTATCGATATTTCCATCTTCGACAAAGTAGAGTCAATTTGCTTGTCCTTAAACGTAATTTAAAGCATTTTTAAGTTGATTTTATTCCTGATTTTAACCATGCATTAAAAAAAAATGTAATTTAGCCAGAAGAGCGTCCGCCAACAAACAAGGAATTAACTGGATCTAATATAACAACTTAAACGTGCGAGAGGATGCAATCGGTGTGTATACAACTAGCGCGTTACATGAAAAAAAATGCAGTGATACCCTTCGACATTTTCTGAGGGAGGCTGAACACCTATGGGTTTGTCAGGAGTGCAGTAAAGTCGATTCTGACCAACAATAACAATAACAACAGCTTGACAAGCTAAATCCTGCATATGATCTAGTTATTCTATTCCCATAACCGTAAGCAGATGCAAGAAAAAATAAATACTTGATGAGAAGTCACAGCAATTCCTCCTGAAAAGACAGAGTGAGAAGACAAAGATTATGAGAATAAATGCAGCGAACGGGAGCCGCGCTAGCGTAGTGGTTACCACACCGCTCTGGCGACCGGGTGATCCAGGATCAAACCCGGGCGACGGCATTTGAGGATTTTTCGTCGACCGGGATTTGGACTGGATTAACTCGAGACCTGGCGAGGACATTTGAAGGAGTGTCGTTGACCAGGGATTGGCGGCTCCTGAGCCGACCCAGCTCTAATGGGTACCTCCGAAATCGGCGAGTATCTGCCTGAATGGCGAGGGACACCTGTCTCTGTACAAGAAAAAAAGGGATACTCACGTAAAATCAATGTCAGGTTAGACATTACTAATAACCTGAGATTTCGCCTCGAGTATTAGCGGGCGTACGAAAAAAAAAAATGCAGCGAACGATAACAAGATGGCACTTGAAGAAACACCCCTGTGAGATGTAGAATCATCCATACATCTTTACAGCAATATACATATAGCTGCAGGGACAGACCGTGATTTTAAGACAAGAATACAAAAAGCTAGATTTTGTTGCACGGGGAAATATATGGAAATAAAAAGAAATCAAGTTCACCACAAAAATCAGAATTTTCAAATCAAATGCCAAGTCATACCTAACTATAGCTCTGAAGCATGGAGAAAAAACACACAACAACCAAGGAATTACAGACTTTCATAAATGGGTGCTTGCTTAAAATAGTGCAGCTGTGAAGAAAGAAACTTATCTCTCGGTGCTTTGCTCTGTCACGAAAACCTCTCTGCAGTTTTCAATGCCTCTGCTCTTAAGCTACTTGAGAATTTTCCTGTTGCCACTGACAGCCTTTTTATGTGTGTGTACCAGTGATTAAGCTCAGAATAACACCTCCACCTCCATCTTCTGTTGCTGATCCATCTGTGTATGTATTGGTCTAGATGTTTCCTTGGGTAATGTTTCTCTATATATTTTTTCGCTATAACTTTTCTGTCTGTTGCAGTCTGGCTCTTCCTTCTCTCAATTCCAGGAATGTTTTCTATCATTTCAGGGAAGCAATGTTGTTTCCGAACTGGGAGCTTGTGTGCAGTGTAGATGGGTTTGGTTGTTCGTACAGCATTTGTGGGAATTACTCTTATCGTTGTTGTGTTTGATTCTACAAAGTTGCTTCGCTTGAGTCTTCCCCTTCCAAGAGCACTTATTCTATCTTCTTCTTCTTCCTCGTTCGCCCTGAAAAGGACGGTGGTTGCGTTGTGTCGCTTTGCGCCTAAGCTGTGATATCTGCACCTTTCGGATGACACATCCGACTTCAGCACGGCATTTTTTAGGGACCGGGTTTGCCTTCCCATTTCGATCCGAACTCGCTCAGCCAGACTGCACTGCTGCAGACTGTTTCCAGGACCACCACGTGGAGGTGGAGTGCGGTCTTGACCAGCTCTGGTTCGCTGGTCCTGATGCAAGCAGTCAAGCTATGGGTCGCTGACTGCATTCACTATTGCTGCATCTTGGCTTATTCTATGGTTCATTGGATAGTCTGATAGTCTCTTGAATGTCTCAGCGTATTGCTGGGCCCTGCTATCTCTTCTATCATCCATTGGCTGGAGGTATGTTATCTTTTCGAGTTCTTTTATAGGTGTTGTTTTCATGATTCTCGTTATGATTCTCATTTCTTGGTTTTGCAGTATTTTATCAAAGTTTAACTTAGCTACTGTTGCCCGTGCTATAATGCCATATTCTAGGACTGGTCCACTCGCCCTGCGAATAACGTCTTTAGCACTTTCTCATCTGCTTCCCGGGTTGTTCCAGCAAGTTTTGTCATGACTGCCATTCATTGCCTTGCCCTCATCCAGTTTCTTTCAATTTGTTTTTTTCCAAGTCAAACGGCGATCATAAGTAATGCCTAGGAGTTTGGATTGGCATCCAGATGTAGATTTCCACCGTTTAGCACCAGTTTGAAGCTCTGTAGTTGATTTAAGAGGGAGAACAAGGTGTATAGGACAAAACGGAAAAAAAAAAAAAAATCAGTTCTTCTTCTTCTTCCTCGTTCGTCCTGAAAAGGACTTTAGTTGCGTTGTGTCGCCGTTTACAGCGAAGCTGCGATATTTGCGCCTTTCAGCCCGACACATCCGACTTCCGCACGGCATTTTTGGGGACCGGGTTTGCCTTCCCTTTTCGAACCCTACTCTCTCGGCCAGACTGCAGTGATGCAGTTTCCAGGACCACCACTTGGAGGTGGAGTAGGGGCTTGGTCAGCTCTCGTTCGCTGATCCTGACGCAAGCAGTCAAGCTATGAGTCGCTGACTGCATTCATTTCTTTTGCTGCGTCTTCGGTCCCTAAACAGTTCAAATATGCCGACCCCGAAAACTAGCTTATTTTCACGAGCGCCGGAACGTCCGCCCTGAATAGTGGCCTCTTTACGCATGTAAAATCCATATTTGGGGAACCTAGATGCCGAAACAACATATTATTCTTCGTGTGTTTCTATATGCCCATAACAACGTTATTTTTGGAAATAAACATGCATAAAAACGACACCTGTTGTGCTTAATCTATTGACAAATTTCAGCCATGTATAATAGTAGTAGTATCCCATTCAGTTATGACTGACTGTGGGAATGCGCCCCTGAGGTGATTGCCCACGGCTGCTTTTTTCCTGGTCTTCCTTTCGGCGTATTCTTATTTCTTCTGCTTGTTGTGAGAGCTTCTCGCCAAATCTGAGGTGGCGTCGTAAGGAGCATCGCCACTTGGTGCGATCACCAGCTTCGTCCTCCAAGGTTGCTGGATTTATGTCCAGTGCCCTCATATCTCTCTTGCACACATCTTTGAACCTCAGCTGCGGTCGCCTAACTGTTCTTTTATCATCTTCCAAATGTCCGTAGAAGATTTCTTTAGGGATGCGACCTTCTTCCATGCGGCGGCTTTTGCCAAGCTAGCGTAGTCTGCGCTGTCTAAGCAGTATAAAATATAAATAGGCTGTTAATAAAACAAAGCTGTACAACAGTTTAGTGCGGGGATTTAATAAGAACAGTTCAAGGTCTTCGTGTAGTTCAAGGTTGTCTCTTACGAGGCAAAGACAGAACTGCTTCCCGAGGCACGTCATACTGGGCGATTAAGATGAGGTTGTACATGGGGCTGACCAACCCATCATTTAAAACAAATTGCTACAGAAACCAGAGGCGTCCCAATAGTATTTAGCACTCGGGGCGGATCCTACCTTTGACACCCTCCCCCATAAAGAAACACACTTGCAAGTATGTTTTGAACAGTAAGTACTATCAATCATAATAGTGTCTGACGGCACCGCTTTCCTGGCTGTCACCTGGGGCGGACCGCCCCCTCGCACCCCCCCCCCCCCCACCTTAGTACGCCACTGACAGAAACCATTGCTACATGAGCATGTGAATGATGTATGCATGTTTCCTACAAGGGGACCAACTGCAGTGGTAGCTCCACTAAACTTAACGTTCCGAAAAAATTTCCTTTTCGATTCGAAAAGGAAATTTTTTCGGAACGTTAAGTTCCGCCCCTGCATTGAGATAGCTAGGCAGGCTACGACATCGAAGCGGTCTCTAAACAAAATATAATGACTATTTTTTTTTCATCACCTTACTCTGAAATAAAGTGAAAACTGTACCAATTTCATCGGGATTAAACGCCTTTTTACGCTTTAAAAAAAAATACAAAAAACTGGCCTGGTCGTTTGCAATTCATTAATTAATATACAGTGGCTTAGTTTGGTTTTTTCTCAATAACACCAAACGTTAAATTCTCGTCTTCATATTCACGTAGATTTGATCAAGAAAGATTATGGGACATAACTGCGTATAACCTAGCCTTTCAAACATGTTTGCGTCTGTATAATTTAACGTTTGCACTCTAACTAGGGCAGACTGATGCAATCGACAAGAAACCAAACGTAAACAAATTAAATGACACACGGCGGTCTGGAGATTACCATGACCTGGGGTAGCCAAGAACATGTTGGGATACATCTCGGCGAGTTTTCTAAGCTGCGGGTGATGCAATACACGACCGTTTCTTTTTGTGAGTGCAAGATTTTTTAACTGAGTGCAAAAATATCGTCCGGTGAAGTTCCCCAGGGTCTGTGATGAGGAACAAAAAAAAACTCAGACAATTGTAAGGTAATATCGGAATGAAGTTCGCCGAATATTCCGCATTGAATATGTGTAGCCTATAGGGCCTAATGTGTGTATTTTCGTACCATTTAGGGTTAGGATTAACCCTAACCCTAACTCTACATGGTTCGAAAATACACGTATTCACTGCGGAGCGTTTGGCGAACTTCATTCGGATATTACCAACAGGCCACTAATAGATGGTTGTGCATACGGCTGGCAAATTCATCGCATAAAACATATTGCTACAAAAACACTACTGCTAGAAAATGCGAACTGCTTGGTGCAGTCTTCCTGCATGCGGACCGGCTACAGTGGTGACCCTATGTTCAGTAAGTAGCCAAAATAAAAATGGTAGTGATGATATTGACTCTATGTTTATTTGTTGTCCTTTTCAGTTTCTCTACCCGCCCCATCCTTTTTTATGTGTGTGGTATCAGTGGCGTTACTAGGGTTGGTGTCACCCAGTGCGGTAACTCATGGTTTCACCCTCAGGGACCTCCTCCCGTACCAGACCATACAAAATCCTTAGTAATGTTTTTTGTACTACTGTTACTCGTAAATCGTAATTCCCGTATATCACTGAATGTAATGGCAATAGTAGTGACATAAACTAGCAAAATTGAAATTGCACCTAATTACCATATCATACGCACAGCCTAAATGTATTTACATAGCTTCATGTGGTTAAAGTGAGGATTCGGTAAGAAAACAATAGAATTCGAAGTAAAAACATAGGTATATTGATACAGTACATGTAAGCTAGGCGTGCGACAAATGTTTTTGTGGTTATAACTAACTACAGGGATATTTTTATAAAAAATAATAAATTTCTGCTGAAACACACTGACATTTTGGTGTCACCCCCTCTGATGGTGTCACCCGGTGCGGTCCGCACCTCCCCCCAGTGACGCCACTGTGAGGTATAGATAAATAAGTAACGCAATCAAACTAATACGTGAAATTAAGAGTAACAACAGTTATTCATAATGGAAGTTTTATGAGCAAACGATATTGAAAGATGTACGTTTAATGAGGGGAAAGTACTTATAAGATGTAATTTTTATAATCGTTTTTTTTTTTTAATATAATAAAAAAATATCCTGTTTAAGCCCTCAATGGTTATGGTTAGGTTATATGGTGTTTTGAAGTCCAAATAATGTTTACAATTGCCGATACGTGAAACAGGCATCGTAACTTCTGTCCAATCGTTGTATCAAAACTATGTGTCTGTCAAAAACAAACACACAAATAAACAAAGAAAAAAAGGAAAAGAGAAATAAAAAAAATAAAAAACAATTAAAAATACAAAACAAAAACAAGAAATAGGAAGGGTGGGCCTTGGATCCTTAGTCTAGTATATTAATGAACTTTCATTTGTCATAAGTAATATGTTTTATAAGAATATCGCTAGAACTTCACCCTACCTGCCACTTACCAACTTATTACTATACAAGGTATATAAACATTTGCTCTTGTTAAATACTGTTTAACTGTATTATTGTGGTGTGCTGTGGAACAACCGCAATAATTTGTCTTCACTTTGTTACTTTCGCAATTGCCTCTGGCTAGCGGAATTGGGGATTTTAAAGCTGCAACCAAGGTGAAATGGGTTCATTTGCTATACAAGACAACAGGAGGCTGAGACACTTGGGAGTCATGATCCAGGTCCCCCCCCCTCCCCCTTAGGGTGGAAAGGAGAATAAGGGGCCGAAAAACTTGATCGATGGGGGACATCTTCTGATGATCAGATTGCCTACTGTTGTATTGCTCTGTACAGAGTTTCCTATCATCTTGTAGTTCCCTAGGTCTGTCTATTTTTATGAAGGAACAGTTCTGGTAAGATGTGATTGTTATGAGGGAACAATTCTGGTAAGATGTAAGTTTTATGACAGAGTAATACTGATAAGCTGAAACTTGTACGACAGAAAAAAAACTAATGGCAAAAGGAAATTTTACGAAGAAACAATACTGGTAAAATAACATTTTATGAGGTAACAGTATTAGTAAACTTTAAGTTTTACAAGGGAACATTACTGGTAATATGTTTTTTTTAAATTAGGGAACAATACTGGTTAAGTTGAAAGTTTTATAAGGGATTAATACTGGTAAAGTGCAATTTTTATGAGGGAATAATAATGGGAGGATGTAAATTGTATGAGGGAACAAAACTGGTAAGATACATGTGTAATATCTTCTTCTTTGTACACTTTCAGATGTTTACTTAAATATTTTAAAAGAAAACAGTAGTCAGCTTGAGGCTATTTGTATCTCCATAGAGTTTTTCAAGGAATGGTACTGGTGAAGGCCATAAGTGCTTTCTCTGTTGCTCATATGTTGGGCATCTTTGAAGCAGATATTCAGCAGCTATTTTATCTATGCCATAGTTACACTCATTGGCAGTTCCTATCTTTAGCTTGCTGAATAGATGGTATCCCAGTCTGTTGCGGCACATGTGGAGTCTGAAGATTGTCACTTGTTCTCTTCTGCTGAGCTGGTAATATGCATCATTTTGTGCATGGCATGGATGCTCTGCATCCCATTTGTTCATGTGTTATATGAGAACAATATTGGGAAGATGTAAGTTTTAAGAAGGAACAGTACAATATTTATGAGGTTGGCATAGCATTATTCCTTCGTAAAACTTACATCATACCACTATCCATTGTTATTCTAAACCTTTTTTTCTTTCCCTCCTGCCAGATCTAATAAAATTAATTTTGCTTATCTTCTTTATGGTGGAAGGGTCATCTGGTGTGATTTATTTTATTTTGATGTAAAGATCCTACCTTCTTTGTATTTATCACATGCTAATCAGTCATTGCTCATGTATGAATTAGTTGGGTAACCTGGTGACCACCCATTTCCATTTTGTCTGTTTCCCTCTTTCTACAGCTATGTCAGCGTGTATACACGTCATGCTAGCGATCAGTTTCCTGTATTTATAACTTGTCCATCTCTACTACAGCTTTTTTTCTTTCTGAACATATCTTTAATTCTGGGTCTGTTTAACACCTTAAATCCCAGCATCCTTTCTTTTTGCTCCCTATCAATCAAAGTCAACATCTCATCTCCTCAGGAACAAACTTCTCATCCACCAACAGTCAAACATCTCATCTCCTCAGGAATAAACTTCGCATCCACCAAAGGTCAAATATCTCATCTCCTCAGGAACAAAGTTCTCATCCACCAACAGTCAAACATCTCATATCCTCAGGAACAAACTTCTCATCCACCAACAGTCAAACATCTCATCTTCTCAGGAACAAATATCTCTTCTCCTCAGGAACAAACATCCATCTCCTCAGGAACAAACATGTTATCTCCTCAGAAAGAAACATCTCATAGCATCAGGAACAAACTTCTCATCCACCAGTCAAACATCTTGTCTCCTCAGGAACAAACTTCTCATCCATGTCAAACATCTCATCTCCCCAGAAACAAACTTCTCATCCCCCAGTCAAACATCTCATCTCCTCAGGAACAAACATCTCATCCACCAACAGTCAAACATCTCATCTCCTCAGGAATAAACTTCTCATCCACCAACAGTCAAACATCTCATCTCCTCAGGAATAAACTTCTCATCAACCAAGTCAAACATCTCATCTCCTCAGGAACAAACTTCTCATCCACCAGTCAAACATCTCATCTCCTCTCCCCAGGAACAAATATCTCATCTCCTCAGGAACAAACATCTCATCTCCTCAGAAATAAACATCTCATAGCCACAGGAACAAACATCCCATCTCCACAGGAAAAAACATCTCATCTCCTCAGAAACAAACATCTCATAGCTGCAGGAACAAACATCTCATCTCCTCAAAAACAAACATCTCCTCCTCAGGAACAAACATCTCATATCCTCAGGAACAAACATCTACTCAGAAACAAACATCTCATAGCTGCATGAAGAAACATCTCATATCTGCAGGAACAAACATCTCATATCCTTAGGAACAAACATCTCATCTCCTCAGGAACAAACATCTCATATCTGCAGGAACAAACAGCTCACATCCGCAGGAACAAACTTCTCATCTCCTCAGGGACAAACTTCTCATCTCCTCAGGAACCTCATCTTCTCAGGAACAAAATTCTCATCACCAACAGTCAAACATCTCATCTCCTCAAGAACAAATATCTCTTCTCCTCAGAAACAAACATCCCATCTCCTCAGGAACAAACATGTTATCTCCTCAGAAATAAACATCTCTTAGCATCAGGAACAAACTTCTCATCCACCAGTCAAACATCTTGTCTCCTCAGGAACAAACTTCTCATCCATGTCAAACATCTCATCTCCTCAGAAACAAACTTCTCATCCACCAGTCAAACATCTCATCTCCTCAAGAACAAACATCTCATCCACCAACAGTCAAACATCTCATCTCCTCAGGAATAAACTTCTCATCCACCAACAGTCAAACATCTCATCTCCTCGGGAACAAACTTCTCATCCACCAGTCAAACATCTCATCTCCTCTCCTCAGGAACAAATATCTCATCTCCTCAGGAACAAACATCTCATCTCCTCAGAAATAATCATCTAATCGCCACAGGAACAAACATCCCATTCCTCAGGAACAAACATCTCATCTCCTCAGAAACAAACATCTCATAGCTGCAGGAACAAACATCTCATCTGCTTAGAAACAAACATCTCATCCTCAGAAACAAACATATCATATCCTCAGGAACAAACATCTGCTCAGAAACAAACATCTCTTAGCCACATGAACAAACATCTCATTTCCTCAGGAACAAACATCTCATATCCTCATAAACAAACATCTCATCTCCTCAGGAACAAACATCTCATATCTGCAGGAACAAACATCTCATATCCGCAGGAACAAACTTCTCATCTCCTCAGGGACAAACTTCTCATCTCCTCAGGAACCTCATCTTCTCAGGAACAAAATTTTCATCACCAACAGTCAAACATCTCATCTCCTCAGGAGCAAACCTCTCATCTCCTCAGGAACCTCATCCCCTCAGGAACAAACTTCTCATCTATCAATAGTCAAACACCTCATCTGCTCACAATCAAACATCTCATCCACCTTCAGTCAAACATCTCAGCCACTCAAACAACTCATCCACTAGCAGTCCAAAATTTCATCCACTCACAGTCGAACACCTCATTCACTCACATTCAAACACCTCATTTACTCACAGGTAAACACCTCATCCACCAAGAGTCAAACACCTCAGCCTCTTACAAACACCTCATCAACCCACACGCTAACAACTCACCCACTCACAAGCAAACACCTCAGCAGTGAACAATCAAGCATATCAGCCACCATCAGTCAAACACCTCAGCAGTGAACAGTCAAGCACGTCAGCCACCAACAGTCAAACACCTCAGCTGTGAACAGTCAAGCACATCAGCCACCAACAGTCAAACACCTCAGCCTCTCACAAACACCTCATAACCCATAGTCTAATAACCCGTCCACTCTCAGTCAAACACCTCAGCCACCAACTATCAGAAACCTCAGCCTCTCACAAACACCTCATCAACCCATAGTCTAACAGCCCATCCACTCACAGTCAAACACCTCAGCCACCAACTGTCAAACAAATCAGCCACCAACTGTCAAACCCTCAGCCTCTCACAAACACCTCACTAACTCACATTCTAACAACCCATCCACTCACAGGCAAACACCTCAGCCACCAACTGTCAAACACCTCCCTCCATTTTCCAGAAAACAGACCAGTATACAAAAATAGTTCCACAAGATTGTATTCACTGACATTTTGTTGTTCTCTCTTCAGGTCTTGTCAGAGCTAGACAAATTATTGTCAGTGATAAAAGTGAGCAGATGATAGATCAGCTGGAAGTGAGTTCTTGAAACATAAACTTATATGTATATGTATATTTCTTGCAGGTCGTAAAATAAGATAAATCAGTGTCTCTTTATTGCAAGTTGTAAAAATACACAAGTGTCTCTTTTTTGCAAGTTGTATAGGATATACAAGTGCCTCTTTGTTGCAAGTTGTATAAGATACATAAGTGTCTCTTTGTTGCAAGTTGTATAAGATACATAAATGTCTCTTTGTTGCAAGTTGTATAAGATACAGAAGTGTCTTTATTGCAAGTTTAAAAAAATACATAAGTGTCTTGTGTTGGAAATTGTATAAGAAGTATAAGTGTCTTTTGTTTTAAGATGCTCAAGTGTCTCTTTGTTGCAAGTTGCATAAGATACATAAGTGTCTCTTTGTTGCAAGTTGTATAAGATACATAAGTGTCTCTTTGTTGCAAGTTGTATAAGATACATAAGTGTCTCTTTGTTGCAAGTTGTATAAGATACATAAATGTCTCTTTGTTGCAAGTTGTATAAGATACGTAAGTGTCTTTATTGCATGTTTTATAAAATACATAATTGCCTTGTGTTGGAAATTGTATAAGAAGTATACGTGTCTTTTGTTTTAAGATGCTTAAGTGTCTCTTTGTTGCAAGTTCAGCGACATACATACTTTTTTTATTGGATGTTGAATAAGATTTAAATGTTTGCTTTCTGGGAGTTGTATAAGATGTATATGCGTGTGTTTGTTGAAAGTTGTATAAGATGTGTTTGACTAAAATTGTGTAAGATGTATGTGTGTGTGTGTGTGTTTGCTGAAAATTGTATGAAATGTGTTTGATGAAAATTGTATTCAATGTGTACATGTTTATCTGAAGCTGTATGAGATATGTATGGCTTTATTTTTGCTGGAAATTGTATACAATGCATATGTGTGATTTTTGGTAATGGCATTAGATGCATATGTGTGTTTGTTCAGAATTGTATAAGATGTGTGCCTATGTTTGTTAGAAATTGAATAAGATGTATTTCTGTGTATTTTCTGGAAATTATGTAAGATACATGTGCGTTTGCTGAAATTTGTAAAATTTGTTCCATCATATATTATAAAATTAATATTTGGATGCATTCTTTCTGTCAGGATATTGGTGTGAACACAACACAGGACAATAAAGAGGTGGTAACAAACAGTGACCTTGTATGGATTGCAGTCAAACCAAATTTAGTGAATCGAGTTCTGCAAGAAGTTGCACCCGTGGTACGCCCAGAAAAGCAATTGTTTGTCTCAATAGCAGCTGGCGTGACAATCAGATCAATTGAACAGGTAAATATCAAACTATGGTGAAGGTACAGTAATTTTTGTGATAGTGTAATTATTAAAAAAATAATAATAATAATTAGCAAATTGTGATAAGAAGTGTGCTACTGGGAAAAGTTTATAAAGTGTATTTTAATTCCCAGTATTGTATTTTAAAAACTGTGTGCAGCTCCCATACATATGTATGGTTTTTCTTTCACTTACTGTGGTTTGATAGAACAAAAAAATTGTGTTACGAAGTCCTGTGAATTACAAGGCAGTCCTTGTTCTGGATACCCCCAGGGTAAGAGAGGCAGAGGTAGACCAAAAAACACACGGAGAAGAGAACTGGAGACTGAAGTGAAAATGATAAGGAAGACGTTGAAAGAACTTGAGCTGATAGCATGTGACAGGAGAACTTGGCATGTGACAGGAGAACTTGGCACGTGACAGGAGAACTTGGCATGTGACAGGAGAACTTGGCATGTGACAGGAGAACTTGGCATGTGACAGGAGAACTTGGCATGTGTTTGTTAAAGGCCTATGCTCCTTTGGGAGCTAAATAGTATTGATTGATTGACTGAAGTCCCGTGCAGTTCCTGCGTTCCTCTGAGGAGACAAAGATAGAATAGGAGTATTGCTTCCTCCGGCATGTCACAAGAACCTACTAATATGGTGTTGGCCATCTTAACATGTCAAACAAATTGTTACAGAAACAACTGCTGGAAGATCACAGGAATGTTTTGGTGCAGGCGTCCTGCAAGGGGACCAACTGCAGTGGGGTCTCCATGCTCCTCCATAAAGAGCAAAAAAAAAAAATGAAATGATGATGATTGTATTACCAGGGCCTGATAAGGGCAACTGAGAATAGTCCTATCCATCAGTTTCTCAGTGGTAATTTTGTCAATTGGGGTCGAAGTGGCTAAGAGAAAATGGCTTCCGCCTCAAATTCTAAAGGTACCAGGTTTGATTCCCAGTAGAGAGAATAAAATTTATTTTTCAGAACCAGTGGTCCTAATGATGTCATGCTCCCCTCTGGGTGTGGGTAATGAGATCGGATGCCAAGCCTTTTTAGATAAGGCCAAAAAAAATAAGAAATCCCATGTGCAAATTGCTCACGTTAAAAATCCTATTGCAGTTCAAAATTGTAAAGAGTAGGCCATAAGGCCGCTGCCCTGGCAAAATATACATTTTTAGAAACCTACCACCACAGAAAGAATGTGTGATTCCTATATACACACATGGGGATTGTTGTCGGTGCTACGGAGTTCATGCACTTGGCTGAGATCCTCCATATGGTGATCTAAGAAAGGAGATCGAAGCACTGATGGAGTTGTCTGTTTACAATGAAGATAGTCCTTAAAACCAAACCAAATTTTGTCATATAATGTTAGTCCTTATCAGTTATGCTGCTTAAGTTTTTTGTTTTTGTTACTACTTCAAGTTTTTTACAGGCTGGAGTAGCTGCCCCATGCACAACCCTTCTTAGTTACCTTCTATGACATGCTTGGTGTTATTATTCTGTTTCCCCTTAGTTACCTTCTATGACATGCTTGGTGTTATTATTCTGTTTCCCCTTAGTTACCTTCTATGACATGCTTGGTTGGCTTGGTGTTATTATTCTGTTTCCCCTTAGTTACCTTCTATGACATGCTTGGTTGGCTTGGTGTTATTATTCTGTTTCCCCTTAGTTACCTTCTATGACATGCTTGGTTGGCTTGGTGTTATTATTCTGTTTCCCCTTAGTTACCTTCTATGACATGCTTGGTTGGCTTGGTGTTATTATTCTGTTTCCCCTTAGTTACCTTCTATGACATGCTTGGTTGGCTTGGTGTTATTATTCTGTTTCCCCTTAGTTTCCTTCTATGACATGCTTGGTTGGCTTGCTGTTATTATTCTGTTTCCCCTTTTCATTCCCTGTAACAAACTGGATATTTGTACAGGGTGTTTATAAAGTCCTTATATAACTTTATACTTTATTAACTTTGGATGCGCACACATGATAGAAGCACACTATAAACAGCTTCATTTATCAAGTTTTAAAACAATACACTTCCCATATTTTTAGGCTTCAGCATAACCACTATCTTTCATGAAACATTGTTCAATCTTGATGTTGCAGCTCATTGATCAAATTCTCCAGCTACTGTTTAGTAACTTATGTTTGTGATCCTGTCCTTAAGTTTATCCAAAGAATGTAGTTTTGATGAGTTGATAACAGCTTTAACTTTATGAATTACTTTTTTTAAAATGTTGTTTACAGTGTAGATCTAAAGTTATTAAAGTTCGAAATTGCACAATGACTTTATAAACACACTGTATTATATAATGATTGAATGTGTACTATTTGTTATGTTCCTCACTTGGATACATCTCTATCTGTCCAGCGTTAAACTTATTGAATAGAACGTATTTCAGACTTCAGTGATCAGTTGTCAGCCTGAAGATCAGCCCATGGCCTCTCTTTTTAAATTAGTAGTATGCTTTCTTTTAATCTGAACTAGAATTGTTTATTGTTTTGTTTTGTCCATTTTCTGTAAAACTATTATTGTTTTCAATTGTTTAGATTAAAAGTGTGTTGTACCTTTTTAGTCAGTTTAGTTGTGTTATCTAAAAGTTTATTGCACTTTTTTAGCCAGTACATTTCTATTACATAAAAGTGTATTGTACCTTTTTAGTCATTATAATTGAATTAGATAAAAGTGTATTGTACCTTTTTAGTCACTATAATTGTATTAGATAAAAGTGTATTGTACCTTTTTAGTCACTATAATTGTATTAGATAAAAGTGTATTGTACCTTTTTAGTCACTATAATTGTAATAGATAAAAGTGTATTGTACCTGTTTACTAGATAAAAGTGTATTATACCTTTTTAGTCATTATAATTGTATTAGATAAAAGTGTATTGTACCTTTTTAGTCACTATAATTGTATTAGATAAAAGTGTATTGTACCTTTTTAGTCACTATAATTGTAATAGATAAAAGTGTATTGTACGTGTTTAGTCACTATAATTGTATTAGATAAAAGTGTATTGTACCTTTTTAGTCACTATAATTGTATTAGATAAAAGTATATTGTACCCTTTTAGTCACTATAATTGTAATAGATAAACGTGTATTGTACGTGTTTAGTCACTATAATTGTATTAGATAAAAGTGTATTGTACCTTTTTAGTCACTATAATTGTATTTAATAAAAGTGTATTGTACCTTTTTAGTCACTATAATTGTATTAGATAAAAGTGTATTGTACCTTTTTAGTCACTATAATTGTATTAGATAAAAGTGTATTGCACCTTTTTAGTCACTATAATTGTAATAGATAAAAGTGTATTGTATGTGTTTAATCACTATAATTGTATTAGATAAAAGTGTATTGTACCTTTTTAGTCACTATAATTGTATTAGATAAAAGTGTATTGTACCTTTTTAGTCACTATAATTGTATTAGATAAAAGTGTATTGTTCCTTTTTAGTCACTATAATTGTATTAGATAAAAGTGTATTGTACCTTTTTAGTCACTTTAATTGTATTAGATAAAAGTGTATTGTACCTTTTTATTCATGGTTATTATGTTAGATAAAAGTGTATTGTACCTTATTATTAACGTTATTGTGTTAGATAAAAGTGTATTGTACCTTTTATTCACCGTTATTGTTTTAGATAAAAGTGTGTTATACCTTTATAGTCATTGTAATTGTATTAGATAAAAGTGTATTATACCTTTTTAGTCTCTATAATTGTATTAGATAAAAGTGTATTGTACCTTTTTAGTCTCTATAACTGTGTTAGATAAGTGTATTGTACCTGTTTAGTCACTACATGTATTAAACAAATGTGTATTATACTTTTTCAGTCACTGCCAGAAGGAACACGTGTTGTCCGTGTCATGCCAAACACTCCATCTTTAGTCCAGGCAGGGGCATCAGTCATGGCCGCTGGAAGCCATGCTCTGGAAAGTGACGTTAACGTTGTTCAAAATCTGTTGAATACAGTGGGCATGTGCGTTGAGAGTTCAGAGAGCTTGCTGGATGCTGTGACAGGTGTTAGTGGAAGTGGTCCTGCATATGTAAGTAGCTCTGATCAGGTTTTTAAGTTTGTTTTTAAAATCTTTGTATTTTTATTAGGCGAGAATAGTAAATTAATTAATTGATTAAAATGATATTAATTGATAAAACAAGTTTTAATCGATTATTACATTTTTAGCATTGTTTATGTTTTTTGCTTAATTGCAAAAGCATTTGCTTTGTTAGAAGTTTGTGATGTGGAATTTGCTAGTATGGTCAATAATAATACATTTTTGGTTGTAACTTTTCAGTATTTTCATTTTTTTTTACTTCAGGACAATGCAGTCTTAGAACAAGTAAAATAAATAAAGTCCTTAATGATTTTATTTATGATTTTTTATAATTTATCAAATTGTTCGAAATTGATCGATTTATCCCCGATTAAAGAAATTCAATTAATCGATTAAGATTTTTAAAATCATTCCCAGCTCTAATTTTTATCTTTAGTGCTTCTGTGTGTTTTCATTAATTACTGTTTATGAGTGTTTTGATTATTGCAATAAACATTCCTATGTGTTTGTTTCAGTGTTTGTATGGTTTCTGTATATTTTCATTTAAGTGTCTATAAGTACTTCTCTGCATTTATTGTCATAACTCATTCATTCATTCCTTACCGTAATAGTAGCTTCCTGTGTAGCATAGGGCTTCAAGAAATGTGTGCCAAGCCTTCCTGTCATGTGCTGTCCATCAATGTATTATTTATCCCTTTCATGTCTGCTTCCAGTTTTCTTATCCTGGAGATTCTAGAACTGCCTTGCAATGCTATCAGTTAGTTTGCTCAAGGTATGCCTTATTTTCTACCATCATCTTTTCCTTTCGTCTTGTTCATTTAGTATTTGTCTGGTTCCTTCTATC
The DNA here is from genome assembly GCA_024509875.1 of Oreohelix idahoensis. Classification (NCBI taxonomy): domain Eukaryota; kingdom Metazoa; phylum Mollusca; class Gastropoda; order Stylommatophora; family Oreohelicidae; genus Oreohelix; species Oreohelix idahoensis. The sequence goes on from JAMPIV010001467.1 coordinate 431,282, forward strand.
ACTTCCCCATTAGCAATCTATTCTGTTCAAGCACCCAATTATAACATCGAAAACTTCTTGATGGTCATTTTTTTTGCTCTCCATGCTTAAGAACCATACAGTAGAACTGTTTGATTTTAGGACCTTGTGCAAAGCATTGGATTTTGTTTTGTGTGAAGAATACCTGGTTGAACCCTATGTGGGTTATAATTTGGGCATGTTGTTGTTGCCGTCATTTTTGTCGGTTCCAGAAGATGTAAATCTATTTAATACTTTTGATAATCGAAGGTACAGAACTGTATGTTAACTCCCTGACACAGGTTGATTAGGGGTTACCTTCCCTGTGTTTATTATTTCTTAAGACGGGATAGTTAACTGTTCTCAAATCTGTTCTGTCTACGCATGCGCTAGCTTTTAGCGCAAACCGAGAGGACTTCCATCTGGGAGTGATGAGCTGGTTTCTGCCGGACGAAGATGTCTGTTGTTTCTTCTCTGCATTATCTAGGGAAAAGATAGTCTTGTGATATTAGTGATTTTCCCCAGAGTTATTCTGTTCGTCTAGTATGACGACAGGTGTTATTTGTGTATTTCTCGGAATTCGGTCCAATGTAAAATTACTTAATTATTACGCAAAGTTTGCAGAACATTTAGTATGAACCTGTGAGTAGCGCTCACAGTTCTTGTGATCCAGAGTCCATTATGTGTGCTTGACGTAGCCAATTAGGTCTATTCGTTGAAGTACTTTACAGAAGCACAATGAAAGTATATTGAAATGAAACCCGCAGGATGGCGGTATGTTTCAGCATGGAAGATAATACATGCCTATGGGAAAATGTACAGTTGTTTATCAACCATTATAAGGCCCGTCATTACGGCCTATAACTTTGAGCAGAAGAAGAAGTACCTGGCAGGTGAAGCCAGATGAAGTCTTGACTTTATTAACAAGTTCCCAGACTTCTATATTAAGCAACTATATTTGTTTAAGGACTACCTGACGCGTTCAGTCAGGGGCCCTGAGCTACGGTAGAAAAAGAATATGTTGTCAAGCCAGCGTTATTAGCATCATACCTACGAGCTATACAAAACTGATGATGTTCGATGTTCCTATTTATTACCACATATGAACAGTTGTTAAAGGACAGACCATTGTCGATAACGTCCTTATAGATGAGTGGTTCAAGCTTTATAATGCCAGATGTTTTGCCAGTCATTTCCAGTATATATGATGTTCTTGATTCTCGTCCATTAGACTGTAACTGTTGATGTCACTGTGTCTCGTAAATAAATGGTTGAAAGTTCCAGCAGTTTCTACAATTACTGACTACTGCATGTGAGTGAGTGGGTGCCTTGTTTATCTATCAAAGAGCCTAAACGCATTCGTGTCTCTACACACCCACATCACTTGTCAACCACACAAACTTCGAGTACCTCACATACAAGAAATGTCTGATGTTCGGATGTCAACATGACACCCTGTTAGCGCCTCAACGCCTGGTGAGCTATTCATGCATAACAAAGCTGTTTGGCCCAGGTCGGACTGACTACAACAGTACACAGAAAGGATATTGTTACGTTCCTACATAACATAAGTAAATCCCACCTTAACATTTGTGGTAGGCCAGATCAGTGGGTCTAAAGCTGTCCATTGGACTGATTGAGGACATTATTTGATGATGAACTACACATTGGAAACTGGACAAGATCATTTATACTGTTCAGCACATAACAGCAACATACCTTCAACAGTTTTAAACTCGTCGATGATCTTCATTGTGAACGATCACGACTCGTGTTTACATACAAGTTCAGCTGTTGTTAACAAGTCTCATCACTGTAATTGTCAACGGTGGAGCTTCTTCGCATTGCTGTATAATGTCAGACACCATTGTTGACTAAGGCCAGGATTATATTTAAGATAAGTGGCGGTTTATTTTTTCGGAAACTTTGTACTGTTATATTGTGAATAACTGAGCCTTCTTTCAACACACTTTATTAATGCATTCTTTGTTTACATGTTCTTTGTTTACATGTTGTGTTAGTGTGTGTTTCGCGGGCTGGTTGGGCAGGTGACTCCGTTAGAAGATACCACGTGACAGAGGTTCTATCGAGAGCGTTTTCTGTAGGGACTTCGCATATTTCCCACAGCGGGAATTGCGAGCGACGTGTGTTGCTACTTTTCATTTTTTTGTCTTAGCTGTGACGAGATGTGTTAGCGTCGTTTTCGTTATTTTTTCCCATTCTTTGATTTTCGATTTGTTTTGTTTGTATCTGTCCGTCTCTCCTTCCTTTCATTTATTTGTATACACCCTTTTTGTTTATAATAGTGTTGTGATTTGTTTTGATTTTCACAGTTATCATTGTAATTTTTTACAACATTAGATTTAGTTAAACTTTATTTATCATTTGACTTCTGCGAACGTTTTTGGTTGTTATACATTCTTGTCTTTGTATTGTTATCGTCTACTTGTTAATCATACACTGTCCATATATATACTTGGTCATGGACTATTATTGTTGATATGATGCACTTTTCAGATAGAGGTTATTTATGATCATATTATTATAAAGAAACAAGGTGATTATACAAGTTTTTGATTAAAAAAACTTGTCTCCCACGGAGATTGGGATAGAATAAAGTGAAGTGAGTATACAATTCTAGGATTATAGACTTGTCTCCCATTGAGGTTGGGATAAGGTAATTTATTCAATTTTTCAGGTGTAATCTCATATTATTAGACAGGATGTTTACATTAGATGTCTTTATTGAGCAAGGGAAATCCCTTGGCAAAACTGGTGATAAATTGGAAGAGTTTGCACTTGCTCAATATGCCAAGGCACAGAAGGCTGAAGAGAAAAGGATACAAATGCAGTTGGATAGAGAAGCTGAAGATAGAAGAATACAGCAACAAAGAGATGCTGAAGAGAGAAAACTTCAAGCTGCTGCTGAAGCTGAAAATAAAAGATTAGACAGAGAAGCTGCTGCTGAAGAGAGGAAATTTCAAGCTGCTGCTGAGGAGAGAAAACTTCAAGCTGCTGCTGAGGAGAGAAAACTTCAAGCTGCTGCTGAGGAGAGAAAATTTCAAGCTGAGGAGAAAAAAACTTCAAGCTGCTGCTGAGGAAAGGAAAGCACAAATGGAACATGAGGAAAAACTATTAGCTTTGGAGTTGGAGAAATTAAAGGTGATGAATATGAGTGCTCCTCAGTCAACTTCGGGTAGGATAAAGAAGAATACTTATAAGGTCAAATTACCTCCTTTCAACCCTCTAAAGGACGACATAACCTTCTACCTTGATAGGTTTCAATTAACATGCGTAGCGTATAAGGTAGATAAGGAACAATATGTCGGACAACTGATGGGATTACTTTCAGGTGAACCATTGAGTACTGTAATGGCAGTAGAGGAAACTGATAGAACTAATTATGATGTTGTCAGGGCAACATTACTTAAGAGATATCAATTAAAAGAAGAAGATTATCGTCTTCGTTTTAAGACAATGCTACCAGAAACTGGAGTAGAGTTCTCTGACTTTATTACTAAGATACGTCTTACATTCACACGTTGGATTGAGCTGTCTAACACAGAAAAAACATATGAAGCCCTTATGGACTTATTACTTCGAGATAAAGTTATGTCATCTGTCAATGAGTCTTTCCTTGCTTTTATTCATGAACGGTAACCTAAAGACATAAAAGACATGGAAGAATACTGTTGCCAGTATGTAACTGTACATCTCCATGCTACTGTTAGCAATGCTAAGGTTAAAGAAGAATTGCCGGTTGCTTCTGCAGCACCATATGGCCCTAATTTTATGAATAAATTCCAAGGTGCTCAACACAACTTCAATAAGAAGAGCAATCATAATTATGATCAGAATCAGGGTAACCCATCACATAATGGGTCTTCTTCAAAGAACTGGAGGCGATCTGATAGTCCTCGTTATTTCGGGTCCTATAATTATGGAAACTTGCGGAGAGGTAGTCACTATAGACACTTTCAAGGCTATCCTTCGCGGGGGCATCGTAACCAAACAGGTAAACACTATGATCATTGGGGTAATGACAATAGTGATTATGTAAACTGGGATTCGAACCGGAGCGGTGGTCAAGGTAGATCAAACTATAATAATTTCAGAGGGAATAATAATCGTGGTAGATCTCAGTACAAGAAAAAGAGATCACATCACCACGGAAACTCTGTACAACAAGAGTCTCATGGTGCTAATAATCAAGTGAACGAAAATAAAAATTCTAATGCTGTCACTTGTGCAGCTTTTGACTTTGGGAGAGCATCTAAATGCACCCAATGCTCAACATTATTTGAACCAACCACGGTAACTACTTTAAGTTGTGGTCACCCTCTGCCTGCTCTCCCTGCTGCAATTGCGCATGACGGGAGAGGATCGCTTATCTTGCATAGAGGTCTCGTGGATGGTAACCCAGTCTCATTACTATTTGATTCTGGGTGCACTACTATTGGGGTTAAGCAATCGCTTATAGTTCCTCGCTGTGCCACAGGAAAAATAGTTAAATGTGTAACATTTGGTGGCACAGTTGAAAAGTACTCGACCGCTATTATTCACATTGCTACTCCTTTCTTTACGGGAGAGGTCCACGCATGTCTTCTACCTAATCCTATTGCGGATCTTATAATCGGTCATATTCAAGGGGTTAAGGAATGCACCCCGCAACAAATTTCTGCCTGGGAAGAACGGAATATGCAAACAGCCAATGCTGTGGTAACAAGAGCACAAGCTCTTATTCCTCAAACTTCATCTACTGAAGTTAATGAAGTAGTTAGCCAAGATGATCACTTGGAGATTTCGCATGACTCGTTTGTGAAACTACAAGAAAAAGATCCTTCTTTAAAGAAATTCTTTCTTCTCGCTAAAAACGGTGATCCGAATCAGAATACAAATCACAAATCATATATTACTACGAAGAATGGTATACTAGTGCGTATGGTACAACACTCAGACACGACTATGCATTCTCAAATTCTCATGCCCAAAAATATGAGAGCTTTAATTCTTCAACATGCACACGATTCTCAGTGTGCTGGACACATGGATTTTTCCCGAACTAAGTCGAGAGTTTTGGGATCTTTCTTTTGGCCATTTGTCAATAAAGACATACAAATTTATTGCCGGTCTTGCAAAATATGTCAAGAGGTAAAGTCTAGAGGTCCACGGCATGCTGCGCTTATTCAGGTAGCAGACATTCCTATCCGGCCATTTCAGAAAATGGCCATAGATATCATTGGCCCTTTTAAGACTAAATCGGCCAGGGGACATCAATTTATCCTTACGTGCATTGATATGTGCACGCGTTGGCCAGAGGCTATTCCTCTTAAGAGCATTTCCACTGCTGATATCACAGACGCTCTTTGGCTTATATTTTCTCGTTTAGGTTTTCCTGGGGAAATATTGTCAGACCATGGCACACAATTGATATCAGAGACAATGTCACAGGTAATGTCTACACTGCACATTAAGAGATCTCTGTGTAGTATTTATCACCCAATGTCTAATGGGTTAGTTGAGCGTCTTAATAGAACACTCAAGAACTTACTGTGGAAGATAACTGAGGATCATCCTCAGGATTGGGACAGGGTCCTACCCACGGCTCTCTTTGCCTATAGGGAGGTCCCCAACGAACATACAGGATTTTCTCCTTTTGAACTTGTCTTTGGCGCGCGACCGCGCGGTCCTGTGTTTTTGCTGCATGATCTTATAACTGCTGATAATATCGACAATGACACACAATCTTCATATGAGTATGTCATTGCTCTCAGAAAGAAAATTGTTGAAGCATGCAAGCTAGCAACTTCATCATCCGAATTTGCTAAGGAAAAGGCAAGGCTGTTTGCTAATAAGAAGAGACGCCTACGTCAACTTTGTCCTGGAGACAAAGCATTTGTTTTACTTCCTTCTAGGGAGAACAGACTGCTTATTACATGGAAAGGTCCATATACAATAGTCTCGAAGATTTCCAATGTCGACTATGTTGTCAATATTGATGGAAGGCATAAAACCTTCCATATAAATATGCTTACGGAATATCATGAGCGACCAGACTATTTGCAGCCTATTTTTCAAGTGACGGACGACTCTCCAGTCCAACAAGGTCATATCTCATCCCTGTCGGTTATACAGGATGAGGAAACTACTTTTTTGGATGTTAACCTACCTCTTCCTATGATTCCACTTACTTCTACGGAATCATGGAGAAACGTTACTGTTTCTTCTAATTTGTCTTGTGAGGAACAGCGACAAATATCTTCTACGCTACAAGTATTTCAGGATGTCCTTACCGACATTCCTGGACACACACATGTCATTGAGCATGACATTATACTTACTGATCATAATCCGATCAGAGTAAGACCATATCCTATTCCTATTCATTTTCAAGCACAAGTCGAGAAAGAATTGGATGAAATGATACAATTAAAGATAATTGAACCATCCACCTCAGCATACTTTTCGTCCATGGTTATTGTTCGAAAGAAAGATAATAACATACGCCTTTGCGTAGATTATCGCAAATTAAACCAACTTACGAAGTTCGATGCTGAACCTATGCCTTTATTAGAAGATCTACTTATTAGACTTTCTAACTCTCGATTCTTTACTAAGCTTGACTTGTCAAAAGGCTATTGGCAAGTTCTGTTAACTGAACACGCCAAACCTCTCACTGCTTTCTCAACACCAAGGGGTTTGTTTCAGTGGAATTGTATGCCTTTCGGGCTTATGAACGCCCCGGCTACTTTCGTACGCATGATGCGTCGAATTCTCTCATATCGTTCAGATGTCATTGCATACTTAGATGACATCTGTCTTTTCAGTAATACTTGGGAAGATCACTATTTGGGGTTAAATGAATTACTGTCAACTCTACGCGAGCATAATTTGACTGCAAAACCCTCTAAAGCCTTTGTTGGGTTTATCGAAATTTCTTTCCTGGGTCATCAAGTTGGTCATGGTCTATTGAAGACAGAGGACCAAAACATTTCTAAGATATTAAATATCTCTGTGCCTAAAACAAAGAAACAAGTACGTAGTCTTTTGGGATTAATACAATTCTACAGAAGATTCATTAAGAATCTATCCTCTATCATGGCACCACTCTCAACCCTATTGAAGAAAGGGTCTCCTAACATGGTGCGCTGGTCTCAAGAATGTCAAGCTTCATTGGATCAGATTAAGAATTCGTTCTCATCCCCACCTATCTTAAGACTACCTATTGCTGATAAGACTTTTGTTCTTCGTAGTGACGCCTCATCCACAGGGATCGGAGCGGCACTAATGCAAGAGTATTCAGGAACTCTGCATCCTGTAATGTATATTTCTAGAAAACTGAATGCGGCAGAAAGGAATTACTCGGTTTTAGACCGTGAGTTGTTGGCTATGGTTTGGTCAATCCTTAAGTTACAAAGATTCCTTCTTGGTGCGCATTTCATTGTGGAAACAGACCAAAAAGCCCTTACAGCTATTCAGTGTAAGAATTTGAAGAGCTCGAGATCTACTCGATATGCTATTGCTCTTCAACCTTTTCATTTCACGGTGCGAGCTATCCGTGGTCTGGATAATGTGATGGCAGACATACTGTCTAGATGCCCACATGAGTCCACTTAAGTCTTGTGTCCTAGTTTTTCCTGATACACTGCTAGACATATGTCTCTTCACTATACCTATATATATTAACACATTTGTTGTCAACTTAGAGTGGTAAATTAATTGTTTTCTTTCTCTATTACCATCTTTAGTGTAATGGAGAAGGTTGAGTTGACATAATATAAAGGTTGAAAAAAAAAAAATAATGCGGCCACATGTAACATGTATTAGTAATTATAGTACATTATAGCATGTTGCTAATTGTGTTATTTATATTGTTCTCAGCGCAAACTAGTACCAGGTACGGAGTGCTTTTGAGAATCATGACGATGCTGCTTACATGATCTATGACATACAGAATTGATTTATACTTTGTGGATTTTGTTGAGTATACCATTGTCATATGTATTCTTTATTTTTTTATGTCCATCCATTAGAATGAAAAGAACAAATAGAGCACTTCATGGAGGTGCAAAACAGACCGCCCACCAACAGTAACAACCTGAATAATGTGCCAATACTTGCATGAATTATAGAATCAAACAAGCCTTTACAAGAAATTTTTATTGGATGTCCATGACAACAACCCATTAGATGATAGAAGAACAACCACCACTGGGGGACCAATCATTATAAATACCGAAGAAAGGTGATCTATCAACTGTAATAATGATACTTTTATAGATTTATGTTGCAACTTTTTGTATGACTTTCAGGCGAAACGATCATGTTGATCATTCGCATCCCATATAACATTGTCGATCATTTTTTTTTCTCATATGATACTTACAATCTATGTTTTCCAACAAATTTTTGTAATAGCATCGCCAAGATGATGTTTAGAACAAATTTGATCATATTATACGGTCATGGTGCAAAACCTTCCGGATATATTTTGCTTGGAGAAAATATTTTCTCTTATTTTGTGAGGTGAACTTTTAACATGATACCTTTTTTTATAGACGCGCTATGGTGCGTGGATTGGGTCTGACATTATGTCGTTATAATTTATTGATCCTTTCATCGGCGCATCATTCATGCGTATACAGAACTGTATGTTAACTCCCTGACACAGGTTGATTAGGGGTTACCTTCCCTGTGTTTATTCTTTCTTAAGACGGGATAGTTAACTGTTCTCAAATCTGTTCTTTCTACGCATGCGCTAGCTTTTAGCGCGAACCGAGAGGACTTCCGTCTGGGAGTGATGAGCTGGTTTCTGCCGGACGAAGATGTCCGTTTTTTCTTCTCTGCATTATCTGGGGAAAAGATAGTCTTGTGATATTAGTGATTTTCCCCAGAGTTATTCTGTTCGTCTAGTATGACGACAGGTGTTATTTGTGTATTTCTCGGAATTCGGTCCAAGGTAAAATTACTTAATTATTACGCAAAGTTTGATTTTCCCAGGTTATTCTGTTCGGTCTAGTATGACGACAGGAGTTATTTGTGTATTTCTCTCACGAATTTCGGGTTCCAACGGTAATATTACTTATTTATTAACGTCAAAGTTTGCAGAACATTTAGTATGAACCTGTGAGTAGCGCTCACAGTTCTTGTGATCCAGAGTCCATTATGTGTGCTTGACGTAGCCAATTAGGTCTATTCGTTGAAGTACTTTACAGAAGCACAATGAAAGTATATTGAAATGAAATCCGCAGGATGGCGGTATGTTTCAGCATGGAAGATAATACATGCCTATGGGAAAATGTACAGTTGTTTATCAACCATTATAAGGCCCGTCATTACGGCCTATAACTTTGAGCAGAAGAAGAAGTACCTGGCAGGTGAAGCCAGATGAACTTTATTAACAAGTTCCCAGACTTCTATATTAAGATACTATATTTGTTTAAGGACTACCTGACGCGTTCAGTCAGGGGCCCTGAGCTACGGTAGGAAAAGAATATGTTGTCAAGCCAGCGTTATTAGCATCATACCTACGAGCTATACAAAACTGAAGATGTTCGATGTTCCTATTTATTACCACATATGAACAGTTGTTAAAGGACAGACCATTGTCGATAACGTCCTTATAGATGAGTGGTTCAAGCTTTATAATGCCAGATGTTTTGCCAGTCATTTCCAATATATATGATGTCCTTGATTCTCGTACATTAGACTGTAACTGTTGATGTCACTGTGTCTCGTAAATAAATGGTTGAAAGTACCAGCAGTTTCTACAATTGCTGACTACTGCATGTGAGTGAGTGGGTTCCTTGTTTATCTATCAAAGAGCCTAAACGCATTCGTGTCTCTACACACCCACATCACTTGTCAACCACACAAACTTCGAGTACCTCACATACAAGAAATGTCTGATGTTCGGATGTCAACATGACACCCTGTTAGCGCCTCAACGCCTGGTGAGCTATTCATGCATAACAAAGCTGTTTGGCCCAGGTCAGACTGACTACAACAGTACACAGAAAGGATATTGTTACGTTCCTACATAACATAAGTAAATCCCACCTTAACTGTTGTATTTTGGTTTGAGTTGAAGATTCTTATTTTTCTGTTGGATCTGATTTCTTTTTCCACCAATAAATGACAGCTGCTCTTGCCTTTTGTATTCTTATTTTGATATTCCTATCCATTGTTCCAGATTAGTCTACATTGCTACAAAGATATATGTACAGAAGCACATACATTGTCTGTAATTGCTTCATGTAGTTCTTATAGTGCCCATGAATTTTTTTTGCATATTTGTATTAATAGTTGTATATAATTTTGTGTGTTTTTTTTTTATGTTGTCCAAAAGTGTTTCTCATTATCTGCAATAATAATTGTAAATAAGTGTTTTTCCTAAAGCTCTTCTGTATAACTTAGTGTCCATAAATGCTTCTCTGTACTGATCATTTTTTATAACTGGTTTCAGCATCTGAATTGCAGAGTGGTTAGAAAGCGTGTCTGTCACTGCAAAGTTACCAGGTTCCAGGTTCAAAACCTGGTAGTGTTGCACACTAGCCTATACAGATATAAATGGGTATCTGACTGCTCTTAAGTTAGGGAAGGAAAGGCAGCAAGGAAAGAAACTGGTCATCCCATCTCATATATCTATGATCTAGTATTTGGAAGTCTTTAACACTTCATTCCTCTATGGCAGTATCTGTTATGGAACTACTTTTAAAAAAAAATGGTTACCAATTTCTGTTGTGTTTTCTATTTGTTCCATTATATACAGAGCCAGTCTTAGACTATTTGGGACCCATCTTATCTATTTCTTCTTTGTTCACTTTCAGACGTCAACTTGAAAATGTTCACAGAAAGCAGTGGTCAACTTGAAGCTGTTTTATCCCTGTAGAGTTTTTCCAGGAATGGTACTGGTGACGGCCGTATGTGCTTCCTCTGTTCCTCATATGTTGGGCACCTTTGAAGTAGATGTTCAATCTTATATACAGTATTAACTCACAGTAGCATAAGATAGCCTAAGATTTTTAATTGATGTGGTACACAGTTGCCCAATGGTTTCTTGAGAAAAGAAAGAACAGTCTTATTGCTCCTACAGGCACTGTTTTGTTTATGATAATGAAATTGTGTCAGAATTCGCTTGTTGCTAGTTTTGTTTCTGATAATCTGTTTGTGAGAGACTTAGTTGCTGCATTGTTATTTTTAATTCTTCCTACTAGGCTTTTGTGGCTATTGAATCCTTAGCAGATGGCGGTGTTAAAATGGGATTGCCAAGAGATCTGGCAATGAAACTTGCTGCTCAGACTATGCTGGTGGGTAGTGATAGATTAATCAAACAGTGTTGATAGATAGTCTTGAATGTAATAGACCAATATTTTTTTGTAACAGTGTTGATACATAATAATCAACACAATACATTTGTTACAATGAAGTTTTGTTATGAACACAGTACACTTGTATTTCTATAAATATTTTTTGGTACATAGTTGTGAACACAAAGCATGTAGGTTTCTATGCTTCATTCATATTAAATAACATTCCATTTTCTATAAAATCATCACTCCACTTTCTATAAAATCATCATTCCACTTACATTCATAAAGCACAAACTGAAAAAGTCTTTATCTAATCCAGCTCTGTCTCCCATTTTTGTTTCTTTTGTTTTGGAGTTCTCCTTCAAATGTCCATACCATTGTAAGACTGGGTCCTTCTGCCTGTCTATATCCCTGTGATGTTCAGTATTTATTTGACTTGGCCATTTGTCCTCTTTTCATGTGTACTGCATTCATTTTTATCTACTATGTGTGAACTCAAAATTTATATTATTTATTTGTGACCGTTTTTTTTAAATTATAAATTTTAAATTTCAATGTTTATTTCAGTTTTTAACCCTATTCATGTTTATTATTCCACACTGAGAATATTTCTAATGCAAGTTTAATACAGTCCTGAAACCTAAGCTTATTTTTTCTTCAGTCTTTAGTTTTTATAAGTTTTTGCAGTTTCACTTTTATATTTTCCTTATAAAAGCCTTCTTTGACCAACATGTCAGAGTTGTTGTTCTTGTGGCAATTTTCACAATAAGGTTGATTACAATTAGGAAGTCCACGTGAAGTTCCCCAGGGTCTATGAAGAGACAAAGAAATAGTAGCACTAATGCCCCTTCAGGCATGACGTACAAGGCTACTAATATGAGGTTGTACGTAAGGCTGGCAACCTCATCATGTAAAACATATTGCCATAAAAACTATTGCTGCATGTCAATGTTTGCTGCAGGCTTCCTGCAAGGGGACCACATACAATGGTGGCTCCATAAGGAGTGCAACGGAAAATTATGATGGTGATGAAAATTAGAAGGAGAGCATGGTGCAAAAAGTTTCAGACCACATAAAACTGTGTTGCTCTTTGCTCTGACATCTAGTGTTAGTCTAGCATGACTATTGACTGCTTTCTTTGCATTCCAGCAGAATTTTCTGCATTGCTTTTTGGTTTAAGTGCAGTTTGTTAAAAAGAGTATTTAATGTAATAAAAATAAAACTGTTATCCAATTCTAAAATTTGTTCTTGATCAGACACAATCTAAGTGTATGGTCATTATAGCTTCCATCTTTCCTGAAACCAGTATGATCTTCACCTTACATAACCTTGGTGGATTTGTGTTCCTGTCATTTTGTCTTAAATAATATGACACCAAATCTTGCGTGGCCTTGATATTATTAAAGTTATTCCCTTCCGCTGGGTGAAGTTTATAGTTATCCTTCCTTGGTTATACTTACTTACTTACTTAGTCGTTCCCCTTCTACTGTGAGGTGTAGAGGTTTGGAAGAGAGAGCGCCAGGCTATCCTATCGGCTGTCTTCCTCCTAGCCTGGTTCCATTCTAGTCCTCGGCCCTTCAAAGATTGTCTAATGTTGTCCTCCCAGCCGACTCTGGGTCGTCCTGGGGGTCTGGATCCTTGGCTTTTTGTTTCCCATGCTTGTCGTGGTAGCCGATCTTCTCCCATTCTGCAGACATGGCCAAACCATCTTAATTGGGACTGTTCTACTTGCGTCTGCAGGGGGTAGGATTTAAGGCCTTGACGTATCGTCTGGTTGCGTACCATGTCTCTTCTTGTTACTTCAACCACTTTCTGAGGTTTGGATCTGGCTTTTGTGGGTTGTAGTCATTGCCCATGACTCGCATCCATATGTCAAGACTGGGACATAGGTGGAGCGGTATACAGCCATCTTCGTTTTCTTACCAACCTCTCTCTTGCTGAGGAATCCTCGATTTATGGCCTGAAAAAGTCTCCCAGCTGCTGCTTTTCGAGTGGCCAACTCTTCTTTGATGCCTCCCTTTCGGTCTATAATAGCTCCGAGGTATTTAAAGTGGTCGACCTGCTCCAGGACCTGTTCTCCCAGCTTAATCTGATGTCTTCTTTCTTCTCGTGATATCACCATGGATTTTGTTTTAGAGCTGCTTATGACCATCCCTCTCTTCTCCAGCTGTTCCTTCCAGACTTGCAGGTTCGATTGGAGATGTGCCTCTGATTTAGCAATCAGGGCAACATCATCAGCAAATGCCAGCTCCGAAATATAGACCTGTCTCATCTTCCAGTACCCCACTGAATACTTTCTTGTTCTCTCCTTACATGCCTTGATGACATCATCCATGAGGAGTATGAAAAGGTAAGGTGACAGGATATCACCTTGTCTTACACCAGTGGTGGTCCTGAACTCTTCTGACTTATGGTTTGCTGTCCTCACATAATTTCTGCAAGACTTGTAGAAGCTCTGTATAGCATGAATCAGAGGTGCTGGAATATTCTTCCTTGCCAAACAGTCCCAAAGTTTGTTCCAGGGGACCCTGTCAAACGCCTTTTCCAGATCTATGAAACAAAGATGGATCTCACTCTTATACTCAAGGGCCTTTTCACTCAGCTGTCTGAGTGTGAAGATTAGGTCTTGAGTACTTCGGTTTGCTCGGAATCCGCACTGGACCTCATCCAATTGTGGCTCAGCTAGGCATCGTAGTCTCTGCTCTAGGATTCTAGAGTAAATTTTACCAGGGACACTGAGAAGGGATATGCCTCTATGGTTTCCACACTGTCGATTGTCACCCTTTTTGAAAATTGGTGTTATGATGGCAATCTCCCAATCCTTTGGTATGGTCTTGTTGTACCACGCTGCCTGTAAACCCTTAAGAGTAGTAGGTCGCCTGATGCTACCATGTACTTAACCATTTCTGGTGTTATACCATCATGCCCTGCTGCTTTGCCCATCTTGATATTCTCCAGTGCTGCCTTCAGTTCTTCCATCTTTATGTCATCTTCACCATCATTGGTTTTCTCTTCTGTGCTAGTGGTTATCATTTCTGATGCTTCACCATGCTCACCATCCAGGAGTTCTGAGAAATATTCTTTCCATCTTTCCATTACTTCCTTCGGGGCAGTAAGCAATTTGCCTTGCTTGTCCTTTATAAATTTGAGAGGGCATTGTTTTTCCTTCCTCATGTTCTTTAGGGTCTTATAGAACAATTTCTGGTTTTCTTGTGCATCTTTTTCTAGCTTTTTTCCAAATTCTTCCCAGGACTTCTGTTTTGCTGCTAGCACTTTGTTCTTTGCTTCTGTTCTGAGTGTCACATATTCTCTATATTTTTCCATTTGTCCTGTTGTGTTTTTTAGCTCCTAAGTATTGTTTCCATGCCATTTTCTTCTCTCTTATTTTCTCTTTGACTTCCTCTGTCCACCAAGGTGTCCTCTTTCTCTTGTTCCCAAGTCGGACTTCACCGCATGCTTCTGCAGCAGCTGTCTTTATGATATCCTTGAATTTAATCCAGAGGGTTTCCAGGTCATCAGGTCGTTCTTCTGTGTTGCTCACCGCTGCAGCAATAAGCCCCTGATATCTGGTCTTAATTTCTGGCTCTCTCAGCTTGTAGGTCCTAATGTTCATTTCTCCCGCTCGTTTACTTGGTTTCTTGCGTGATGTTGGGCAGTTCCTAGGCTGAGCAACTCTTTCAGTTGTTCTTTTGATTGTTAGCAGGTAGTGATCACTTCCAATCTCTGGCCCCCTCCAGACTCTAGTATCTCGGACATATTTGAATGAGCTTCTCCGAACAATGGCATAGTTGATCACTGACTTCTCATTCTTTGTTGGTTCACATCTAGTGTATGCATGTATGCGCTTATGGGGGAACTTTGTGTTTGTAATGATCAGATTCTGCTCACTGCAGAATCTAAGGAGTTGTTTTCCATTGTCATTGAGAGTATCTTCTCCATATCTTCCGATAACTCCACCCCATCTAGCATGGTCATTTCCAACTCTGGCATTAAAATCTCCGAGCATGATAACTTCATCTAGGCAGTCATCCACTGTCCTTTGAAGCAGCTCAAAGAATTCCTCCTTGACCTCTGCTCTCTCATCCTCATTTGGCCTACACACTATGACCAGGTTGACTATGGTTTCTCCTTCTTTTAGTTTTACGACCATAATGCGCTCCGAGACAAAGTTCCATCCCTTGATACTATCTTTTTGATTTTTGGCCACAATGCAACCCACGCCCCCTTTAGCTCTTTCAGATGTGGGTACACCATTGTTGAGCAGCGTGTTGCCATCGAGATCCATGACTCCTTGTCCTTTTTTCTTTGTTTCCGTTATAGCCAGGATTTCTAGTTTTGCTTTCCTCATCTCTTCCACCAGCTCCTCTTCCTTCCCATTTATACTTCTTGTGTTCCAAGTTCCATAAGTCGTAGTCCGTAGTCCGTTCCAATTCATTGCGTTTAGAATCAGTCCGGTTTTCTCTCTTACGTTTTGCATAATCAGGTTTTAAGACAAACAGGTGATTGGCCTGTTGTGCCTTTGCATGGTGGAGGGGCTGCCTCCTTACGGCCTCCATGCAGGCCGCCCTCCTCCTTTTTCATCCGGGCTTGGGACCGGCATAGGCAGAGTTCCTTAGTTATAATAATATTAATAATAGTCCCTTCAGTCATAACTGACCATGGGTATGTGCCCCTGAAGTGATAGCCTTCAGCTGCTTATTTTCCTGGTGCTCCTTTCGACGTTTTCTCCTCTCTTCTGCTTGTTGTGTGAGCTTCTTGTTGCCCAATCTGAGGTGGCGCCATAAATAGCATCGCCACTTGGTGCGATCGGCAGCTTCATCCTCCCACATTGCTGGATTTATGTCCAGTGCCCTCGTGTCTCTCATGCACACATGTTTGAATCTCAGCTGCTGTAACCCAACTGTTCTTTTGCCATCTGCCAGTTGTCCGTAGAAGATATCTTTCGCGATGCGACCATCTTCCATATAGTGGACATGGCCAAGCCAGCGTAGTCTGCATTGTCTAAGCAGTGTATACATGCTTTGAAGGCCAGCATGTGGCAACACCTTGACATTTGTCACTTTATCTTTCCACGAAATGCCGAGGATGTGGTGTAGACACCGTAGATGGAAGGTATTGAGCCTTCTTTCTTGCTTAGCATAGGTTGTCCATGTCTTGCTGCCATATAGAAGTGTGCTGGTGACACAGGCATTATATACCGCAGCTTTGGTCTTCGTTGTGAGTTTGAAGTTTCCCCAGACATGTGATGTGAGGTGGGCAAAGGTAGCTGCAGCTTTGCCAATGCGACTGTCAATTTCTGGGTCCAGTGAGAGTTTGTCATTGACGGTAGACCCCAGGTATGTGAAGTGGTGCACCACTGCCAATTCATAGTTATCGATAGTGATAACTGGTGCAGCACCCACATCCTGACTAAGCACATTTGTTTTCTTTAGACTTAATAGTGAGGCCAAAGTCCTTGCATGCTTGGGTGAAGTGATTCATCAAGCTCTGAAGCTCCTATTGGCTTTGACTGATGATTGCAGCGTCATCAATGAACAACAAGTCTCTTATAGTGACCCTTCTAATTTTTGTTTTTGCCTTCAGCCTTGAAAGATTAAACAACGGCTATCTGACCTAGTGTGAAGGCATATTCCTTCAGTTGCATCTCTGAATGCATGTTTCAAGAGTAAGGCAAAGAAGATCCCGAAGAGGGTTGGAGCCAGAACGCAGCCTTGTTTAATGCCACTTCGTATGTCAAAGGGCTGTGATATGCTTCCAGCATACTGGACTGTTCCCTTCATGTCGTCATGGAATGACTTTATCGTTTCTAGCAATTTAGCAGGACAGCCTATTTTCAGGAGGATTTTGAAGAGTCCATCCCTACTAACCAGGTCAAATGCCTTTGTGAGGTCTATAAAGGCAACATATAAAGGCCTTTTCTGCTCTCTTGATTTTTCCTGAAGCTGGCGGAGAGAAAAGATCATGTCTGTTGTTGATCTACCAGTTCAGAATCCACACTGTGACTCTGGATATATGTGCTCAGCTAACTTGTGTAGTCGCACTAAGATGACACTGTCAAAAACCTTACCAACAATACTAAGAAGAGAGATGCCTCTGTAGTTATTGCAGTCACTTCTGTCTCCTTTATTTTTATACAGTGTTACAATTTTGGCAGCTGGTATGTCTTGAGGAATAGTTGTCTCTTCCCAGCACTGGCACAGCACCCTATACAGGGGATGTAATAGCGTGCTATTGCAGCATTTGATTAAATCAGGAGGAATCCCATCACTGCCTGGTGCTTTGCCAGAGGCCAAGCTATCAATGGCCTTGCTGAGTTCCTGTAATGTTGGTTCAGCATCCAGCTTCTCCATAGTTGGCAGACATTTGACAGCATCAAGGGCAGCAGGCGTGACATCTGGATGCTTCACTCTGGGCCAATAGTCATTTGTACAGCGTCGAGTGGTTTGTTGAACTTTGCTTCTCGTAGCCTTGGTCACGCAGGGGTCATAATGGACACACAGCTCTAAGATCCGTTGTCCATTTTCATTCATCTTGCCAAACCTACCCAGACATGAAGGCCATGAAACATTATTGGCACCCACTCTAGCGTTAAAGTCACCAAGGAGAACAAGCTGTTCTTGCCTAGGTATGCTTTTGATGATGGCTGCTAGATTTTTGTATAACTCGTCTTTAGCTTCTGAGGAGAGACCAGAGACTGCATTAGGGATTCTGGCTCCGGATTTATCCTCGGGGTTTACTCCTGAAGCCTTTTCCATAAATGGATATTCCCGCAAGGCAACTGTGGTTTGAATTCATATATTTACTTTCTCTTAGATAAGCTACCAACCAAGGATCATGAGCCCTATCTGCCCGAAGCTGCTGGTTTTAAGTTGCCAGTGGCTCGCCTTCGCCCCTTCTCCCGTCAGTGGAAACAGTTCTGCCAGGCTCAAATTGAGCCGCATATGAAGGCCGGGAGCTGGGCTTGGTTGCCAGAGGCTATTTGAGACGTGTGCCATAGAAGTATTTATCTGCAGTGAGAGCTTATCCTCACTACAACTTCCGGCTACAACAACCTTCGGAACCTTCCTGGGTTATTCGGATGATAATGCTATTTTTCTTCTTCATGGGTGGGTCCTTATTTATCAGATTAAATGGTAAATTGCTAAAGCTTCCTTTTTTTCTCATTGAAGTCTGCTTCTAACATTTCTAAATAAATTAAGGGGCTGCTGTAAAACTGGTAAGGAATATATATAAGTATATAAACCAATAAAACGGTATTGAATCAGTTCTACAAATTAACGGTTCACATGAAACAAGGGACGTTTCGGGTTTTACCCTTCGTCATCCACAGTTACAAACAGGTGACAAGGACAAGAATTACATATAGGTACTACAAAAACATACGATGATGAGAAACATGCACCAAATGAGCGATACAAGCGGATGGAAAAAGTACAACCACAGTGATGAGCGAAAAAAGAACAATAATAATGCAAGAAAATCGTAAAACCTGAAAGAAATACCGAAACAAGAAAGTAAATAATCAATGAAATGAAAAAAAGAGAATGAACAAAACTTTGGAACAAGTAAAAGGTCACTTAGCTAGACTTCCTTAGACGATTTCTTGGACAAGCTACCTCAGTGTTCTATTCCAAGCATCTACGGATCTAGCTATAGCATGTTTCACTAGCTTTGCCCTCAAACAAATGTAATTATCTGATTAACCATCCAACGTATTAATGCCATTTTTTGCATACGATGTTATATTGGGTTATACCCAACAAATATATACTTTATATCTGTGCATCTTGTCTAGTTCCCATAAACGAATGAAATCCTTTGATCTTTGTCGGCATACTAATTATTGTGTATCGAGAAAAGAAATTTTACCACTTCAGTCACAGATTCTGTGAATTGATTAGGCATAGGCGTGTCTACTATTACAATAATGTGACCATCACGTTTGCATATGAATACCTGTTGAAGATAATTTATTAAATGATCTGCATGCGAGATACTCGTGACATTGTTTGTCATTGACATTAAGTGCGCTACCAAACTGGACCTTCATTGATCTAATTATTTCAATAGGTATCACCACTTTGCGGTTCATAAATATCATAATGGAATGTTGCTCCTCTACTGTGCTTGTAAATAACAGTAAGGTCATCTTTAAAGAAATTAAACTTCATCTGAATCATAATCAGATGTCTCTGAGAAATTGATAATCAATCTCGGCTGAATGAAGGACAAACCATCATTCGTCCAATATTCCTCTTCCTCTTGTAACACATGGTTCTCACATTTCTTCCAATAATCCCTGGCTATATTGGAGATGGCGGCTTTTGTAAGTATTTCAACATCTTTTAATTTGAACGTTCTATTTTCTGTTGCTACCTGTTCCTTAATTTTAGCCCAGGCTAAATCTATTGGGTTTAAGTGAGAATGGTAAGGAGGTAATCTTAAACATCTGTGACCATGTTCATGGATTGCCTTGTCTATGTGAAATATCTTTGTATGCTGTGTCTTTTTTACAATTCCAAGTAATTCAGGCTTCAGGGACATTTCGTTGAATGGAATGTTGTTTTTGGTCAGCCAAATCTTTATTACATCTTTAGTACTTGATGAATTAGGAACTTTATCTTCTGGTGCCACAACGTTGTGATATGAAGCATTGTCCATTATCAAACACAACGGTCTATCCAATGAAGGAAGTACATGATTCACAATCCAATCTTGAAATATCTTGCCATTCATCTCTGTATGATAATCCCTATTATCTGTGGACTTGGAAACAAATATGAGTACAGTATTATTTAGAAGCCCATGATGGCTGCTTCCTGCATGTGCAATTATTAGGCGCTGTCCTTTGCTGCTTGGTACTAGTCTCTTAGTTGTCCCATCAGATGATTGCCATCCTCGTTCATTACTGTGGTGCGCATTGATCCAAGTTTCATCTAAATACACAAAATCATAACAATCTCTTCTCATTTCTCTGACCTCGCGTAAATATTTGCTTCTCGTTGTAACTATATGAGGCTTCTCACAAATACGGTTTCTGCCACCAACATATTTTCTAAAAGTGAATCCCAAACTCCTAATAGTCCTCCATAGCGTAGATTTGGAAATATCAATGTCATTATTCTTTCTTAACCAAATTTTCAATTTCCTTAAAGTCACTGCCTCATTATTGTGAAACATATTGCAAATTTCTCTGCGGATCAATTCTCTGTCAAAATTATCCACCACTCGTGGCCTAATTTTCATGTGTAAAACACTGGAATTAGAAATTTCAGATGTCGCTATCCAGCGGTGCAATGATCGTTTGCTTATCCCCAAGGCATGAATAGTCTTCTTTTGTGGGTTTTAAATAGAATGATATAGTTTTCCTTGAGTAGCTTCATTGCAGAAATACTTAAAAATCCTATTTATGATTTGCCGTAATGTCATAAAATGTAATCGCAGACTCATTTTTCCTACTTAACCACACAATACTTTTTGTAGACACACCTTTGATTGACAATGTGTGCGTAACACCGGATTTAAACTGTTTTATGTTCAAGAAGTGCAATTTCACGCAATTTCAAGCTAAAATCATGCCAATTGTTTGATAAACCAATCATGTGCAAATGAGGTCGTATAATTTACTGTAGACATTTCAATATGTGTGTGTGTGATGTGTGTTGGCAAGTAGGATTTTGATATTATATCGCAAAGAAACGAAAATTGAAACCAATGGCCGCATTTTAATGAAAAATTTAATTCATAGGGTCTATACCATTTCAAATTCACACACAAAATTTCACTTATATGTGTTATATATTCGTTTAGATATAGCATTTTGAAGTTGGGCAAAGCTAGTGAAACGTGCTATAAGTGACCTATTACTTGTTCCAAAGTTTTGTTCATTCTCTTTTTTTTGTTTCGTTGATTATTTACTTTCTTGTTTCGGTATTTCTTTCAGGTTTTACGATTTTCTTGCATTATTATTGTTCTTTTTTCGCTCATCACTATGGTTGTTTACTTTTTCCATCTGCTTGTATCGCTCATATGGTGTATGTTTCTCATCATCGTATGTTTTTGTAGTACCTATATGTAATTCTTGTCCTTGTCGCCTGTTTGTAACTGTGGCTGACGAAGGGTAAAACCCGAAACGTCCCTTGTTTCATGTGAACCATTAATTTGTAGAACTGATTCAATACCGTTTTATTGGTTTATATACTTATATATATTTCTAACGTTTCTGCAGATACACTATGTCCATTAAAATATCCCATTATTTTATGCTGTTTAGTGCGGTTTCTACTAGTTGCTATATACTAGTTTAAGAGGTCTTTTGTCCATTTTATAATCACTTTTACTGTTATATTTTCTTTCATCATTCATGTTTGAGTAATTATGTTTTTAAATTTTACTTCCATTTATTAATTGTTACCTGTTCGGATATATATTTTTGCCATATTTTGTCTTCTAGATTGGTGCAGCTGAAGGCACATTTCTGTTTGTTTTTATATGTCTGATAAATTTGGAATAATGTCTTGACATCCCTATTCACTTCTACTTTTGCAGTTTCACTGTCTTGGTCTTACAATATATTTTTCTTGCCCACTTGTATGAAGTTCTTCCTTCCTTACATCTGTTTTAAATATATTTGTTTTTTTAGCAACTCCACTTTTTTTCAATCAATTTCAGCGAGTGTATTATTCAGTTTTGTCTTTTCTTCAGGATATCGTCAAGATCATATTTTCTTTAGCTGATTCTGAGGTCCTAAGAATGTGCCTGCCATAATGTGTGAAGCCTGTTTTATTTTCATGTTATCTTTGTAATAAAAAATTAGATTCTCCTTCTTCTTCGTCGTACACTCTCAAACGTCTACTTGAATGTTTTCAAAGCAAGCAGTAGTCAGCTTGAGGCTGTTTGCATCTCCGTAGAGCTTTTCTACGAATGGTACTGGTATTGACCATGTGTACTTTCTCTATTCCATATATGTTGGGTATCTTTGAAGCAGATAAAAAATTTGATAATTTGTTGAGAATGCCAGCAGGCTCATCAGTTCTGTTGTTGAGTCCTGTCTCAGTTCTGGAGTTTTTAGCTTGTTTAAATCATTGAATGCTCCTCTGCTGTATTTGTTGCAATCCTGAGATTGAGATTCAGCTATATTTTGCATTCAGCAAGGTTGTGATCACAGCAGACACTAGAACCTTATTTAGACCTGACATCCAGAAACTAATTTTCTCCAGTTGTTATTACACATTATGTTTTAAATATGCTTCATGATAAGACCATTATGTGAGGTTAATAAGTATTTATGAATGTCCTTGTGCATAAAGCTCGTCTTCCTAATATTAAGTTCATAGAGACCACAGTGAAACACATGAGTCAATTATGTCTTTAGCTTTGTATTTTGTTCTCACTGACTTCTAAATTTTTTTTCTCATTGTGCCTTTGATAGTGAAATTAGAAGCTTTTCAACTCACATATTGTGATCTTCCTGCCTTGTGTTTTCAAATAGTTAGCATGTTTGATGTTGAAGGTATTCATTGAGGTGTTTAAAATAAAAAATGAATTGTTGTGTATAATCTGCAGCGTTTTCTCTTCTTTTAGTAATTTTTTATGTCACAGACTTCAGCCAATTATGTTTAATTTTCCTTCATACTGCAGGGTGCAGCTAAAATGGTGCTGGAAACTGGGAAACACCCAGGACTCTTGAAAGATGAGGTCTGCTCTCCATCAGGAACAACCATCGCAGCCATACATGTTCTGGAAAAGAACGGTTTTCGAGGAGCGATAATTGATGCAGTGGAGGCCGCTACACTAAGAGCTCGAGAGTTGGCAAAAAGCAACTGAGTCCAGAAATTATGTTTTTGCTATAGTTGCTACATTTTTTCTTTGTGTACTAGTCATGTTTTATGGTGAGGTCATTATACCGCTTGCACTTGTACTGCCATACCTGTCAAGTTGTACGTTTTGCTGTACAATGTATGTTTTTTTAAATACTTTTAGCAGTATATGGCCGTACAGAGGTCATTGTACGGATTTTCTAGAAAAACAAATCCATCCCAAAAAATAAATAAAATTTAACAAAATTTTATAACCCAGGTTTTTTTAAAACCATTTTTTTTAAATCCCGGGATTTCTCGGCGTCTGTTTTTAAAACGAGGTCTCTCCCAGCAATCAATCAAATCCTTTTATACCTAACCATTCGGCAGTAAGTTTGAATTCATCCTCTCAGAACAACAAGACGTATTTTAAAGTTATCTGTTATCAACCACGCTTTCTACCACCCCTTGACGCCATTTTAAAAAAATCTAAGTATTTGATATTGTGCTTCTAACTTGGTTAAATATTGCTGTTGATTTCCTTTTTTGCATTTTTTATCGCTTTCTAATCTTTCCAGTTATATCTTGCCTATTTCTATTTCCGATTAAAATAATATTTTGTGTACATAATGAGAAAACAAATTTTTTTGCATAGGCCTTTCTGTTTCTAGAGTCAGTTCGGCTACAGTGAGGGACAGCAGATCGTGTTCTTAGATGTCATACAAATAAGCCGCAGATGTCGATAGGGTTAGGATTACGGTTAGGTTAAGAATTCCTAAACCTAACCCCTTTTTACTGCGTATCTGAATTCTCTTTTAAGGCTGAATAAACAGTTGGCACACTGTCCTTCATTGCAACCGTAAATTTATACAATACTTTATATCAGTGGTCATTGCTTTATTTTTTTTTTTCAATAAAACAGAGATCTATTACCACTGGTGTACAAACCATATTGCGTATAATATTTTTTTTTGCGTACGGTTTTTTGGGTGTTTGTATTGGTTTCTTCTTCGTTCGTCCTGAAAAGGACGGGGGTTGCGTTGTGTCTGTTTACGCCTAAGCTGTGATATCTGCACCTTTCGGTCGGACACATCCGACTTCTGCACTGCATTTTTTAGGACCGGGTTTGCCTTCCCATTGCGATCCACACTTGCTCAGCCAGACTGCACTGCTGCAGACTGTTTCCAGGACCACCACGTGGAGGTGGAGTACGGTCTTGACCAGCTCTGGTTCGCTGGTCCTGACGCAGGCAGTCAAGCTATGAGTCGCTGACTGCGTTCTCTATTGCTGCGTCTTTGGGTCCCTATTGGTTTAACAGGTGTTTGTACTGATTTTACAGGTTTTTACTGGTCTGGCATACAGGTTTTCGTCTCAGGAAGTTGACAGGTATGTAGTGGTGAGATTAAGAGTTGACATAAACACACCAATGTTGTTATCCTTCTTATCAACATGAGAATCTCAAGAAAGTTTCACTTTGTTTAAATGGCAAGATTCATGTACATAATAATGTATCTGTGACTAGTGGTGAGACATCTGTACCCATTGATGTTGGGTTTGTAAATTCGTTGAGTTATTTATGCCTGAAACTGAGGCGTTTGTACCAAATGTTGGGTACTTGTATCTGCATCTAATGGAGAGGTGTTGACACCAAATAGTGAAGTATCTGCAGGCATTAATGGGGTTTTTGTTTGCAATAATTAAAAAGAATGTGCACCTAGAACTGAGGTGTTTGTACCAAATGTTGAAGTGTGTGCATCTTATCTAACGGAGAGGTGTTAACATCAAGTAGAGAAGTATCTGCATGCATTAATGGGGTTTTTATGTGTAGTAATTATAAGTATGTGCACCAAGAACTGAGATGTTTGTACCAAGTGATGAAGCATTTGTATCTATATCTAATTGTGAGGTTTTTATACCAAATGGTGGAATATCTGCACACATTAATGAGGTTTTTTGTTTGAAATAATGATAAGGTATGTGCTGAGTTATCTCTGCCTAATTATGAGGCATTTGTATCAACACTGAAGCATCTCTGTAGTTAATATTGAGATGTGCATACCAAGTCTTGCACATACCTCACGTTGTTTATACAACTAAAGCAAGGTACAAAATGGTAGCATATCTGTTTATTTTATGAGATATTTGTATTTAACATAAAGATATCATTTGTATCAATAACAATTCTAGCAGGGTAGAAGGAATAAAAGTGTGATATAATAATGCCCGCACATAGTTCCCAGGGGGGTCTCTGGAAGAGATGAGAAAAGAATAGAACTGCTGCACCTTCAGACATATCGTACAAGGCGGCTAATATGAGGTTCTTGGGACTGGCAATTTCATTATGTAAAACAAATTGCCACAAAAACTACCACTGTGAGAGCATTTGGCTGCTTGATGCAGGATTTCTGCAAAGGGACCAGTTACCGTGGTGACTACAATCTCTGTGAGGAGCGCAAAATAAAATTATAATAAATCACAATAATGTGAATGCTCAGTTGAGGTAACTATGTCTTACTGCCTAGTTTAAAATCCTGTTATTATTACTGCTGATCAGAATTGATGTCATTGCACTCCGGGCAAACCCATAAGTGCTCAGTCTCCCTCAGCAAATGTCGAAGGGTATGAATGCTAATTGTTCCTGTTGCACGCTGGTTGTATTCATACTGGACATATCCTCTAATACATCCATCCCTGCTGGTCTTACCATTAATGGCAAATTCCAGCAATCTTAGCCTCACTTCTATCTATTGGAAATATATAAAAACTAGAATCGATATCAGCCATTGGATAGTAAATTTTTTTTTTTTTCCCGCAAACAAAATAAAAATAACATAAAATCTACAATAGACAGCAAAGTCACAGCTCGCTATGAAACCATTTGTTGAACAGGTCGGATCTCATGTTTGAAATTTTAATGTTAACGTGACATAGCAGTTAATTTTCTTTATTTTGATGTTTGTTTCATAGAAATTAGATGAACAGGTGTGAAGAAATAACAGTTTAAAAATAATAAGTTACTTTTCAGCCATCTTGTAGATAAAGTTGGATGAACAGGCGGTGATATCAAAATAAGAACATACAAGGCTAGAGGACATCCAGCACAGTCATTCATCATATATGTTGTTTCTTGATTATTTATCTGTTAAATGTTCTCATTTTATTTGGTATTTTTATCGCTGATTAAGTCTTTATTGCAACCTTTATCTTGTGCCATATGTTTTCTGTGAAATTACACATATACATATATCTTGGAATGCAATGACAAAGTTGGAGGAATATCCAGTGTTGTTGACTCGATTCTATGGACTTCAACTGTAGTTGGAGTTAAGACACCACAGTGACTTGACTTGAGACTCAGCTCGCGATGTAGATATTAACGACTCGACTTAAGACTTGCCAATTTTGGCAAACCAACTCGCCATCATCATTCATAATGCACTCTTAATTAAGGAGAAACCGAAAATGGCTTTGTTTAAAGCTATATTGGGAGTCGCGGTAGTGCACTGACTTCCTAGCTCGGTGGTCCAAAACTTATGGTTGACAAGATAATATTTATAAAACTTAAAACTGATAAATAACTTTGATCTAATAAAAACAATCAATAAATAAGATGGTAAAAATACTAAAACTTGATATTATTATTTACAGTGATTGATGTGATTGTTCGTTAAAGTGCAATTGTGGCTATAAACAGTTTTAAATCAAAAGTGAGGTTCGACTCAGACTTGAAAGCTTGTGTTATGGACTTTGTGACACGACATGCGACTTGGTTAAAGAGACTTGAGACTCTTCAGGACAGACTTGAAGACAGCTCTGATAATATCAAAATAAGCATACAAAGGCAAGATGTTTTTTTCACTGCACTGAAAAATATATGGAAATCCAAAGAATCTATTCCAAAAGAAAAATTAGATTCTTCAACTCAAATGTCAAGGCTTCTATGGTTCTGAAACATGGAAAATTTCAGCCAGCTGTATTCTTTCTTTGTTTTCAGTTTGTACGTAATATTCCAATGCTTGCAGTATTGACTTTGAAACCTCAAAAGTTTCAAGCATTGAAGAAAGATATGAGGAAACATTTTATGTCTTTTGATTTGACTGTACATTCTGACAGATTATGACATCTGATTGTTAACGAATCTCATTTAAGGGGAGGAGCAGCAGTGCAATTTAACTCAAAACAGGAAAAAATGAAAATTGAGATTAGTCTATGTTCTGATAATTTATATTCTCCTGACACTTAATATGTCAAAATCATTTGTTAGAACACATTCTAAGTAGGTGTATTTTGATTTTGAAAATTATATTTTCTTAAGCAATAGTGCTTTTCCTATGAAGAAAACCATGAATTTCTCAGAACCTTGTTTTATGTTACTAATTTTCTGATAACTTCCTTATTTCTTAGTCAGTCAATATGAAACTTTGTATGGATACTTTTCATTGGATAATAAAACATTTGTCAGATTGTATTTCATCTTATCAAAATTTTCATTTATTTCAAATTACAGTAGACATTCAAAAATCCGGCAACCTCCGGACCTGAGGAGTGCCGGATTTTTGAAAATGCCGGATTTTTTATGGTTATATATTCTGTATATATTTAACAGAAAATGACTACCTGTACACTTTATCTGCGATCGACAATGCACGATGTTTACGTTTTACACCACTTCTTTTATTTGCTGAATCCATAATGGGGCCAAACAGCAGCAAATAAATGATAAAATGAGAAGGAATGAGCAGGAATGCCTGCTAACACGTGCAAGCAAGACCCAACAGCTGCATCAAAACATAAACTGCTCCAGAAAACAGTGGCGCGCCAACGCGGTAAATTTAAAAATGCGCTCCGAAATCCATGCCGGAAATCTGAAGGAACCGGATTATCGATGGCCGGATTTTTGAATGTCAACTGTATTCCGTAAAATTTTGAAAAATGTGTCACTGTTTTTAGATACTAACTTTAACACATTAACTACCGCAAGCCGCTCTCAGCGGCTCACAAAATAATCAGATTTGGACCGCAAGCCGCTCAGAGCGCCAATCTAATTTTAGTAATAAAACAAATGAAAAATGTACTGAAACACTCTCTGATCTGGTTCGAGATTTTAAGTTGCCACTGGAAAACAAATTCCCAAAGCATGGTTGTTGTAGAACACTGGAAAATTGATATTATGTTCATATTTTTCAGTGTTTTGGGTTAGTTACCAAATCGTGTAAAACTGTTTACCGTGGCAACTAGTGATAGGACTACAAAAAATGCGTGTACATCTCGTCTAACGGCTGAATAGGATAGAAACGTGTTTCAACAATTGACTGATAGATCTAGCGACGAGGACAAGAGTGAAAATGGTGTGCACATTGATTGAAATTGTGATTTTGATAGAGATGGGGCGCAAGCAGTTATAATTGTGAAAATATTGCAAGTCCTCGGCCATCGGAGGGCCGTTAAATAGCAACAACCTCTATTAGAGTTACAACCGGTGTTTATTGTAATAGTACATTCATTTATCTTTAAAATGACGTGTAATTCATAAAAATCTGTAAACATTTATGAAAACTACAGCTTACTTTGTGCAAACACCTACAGGATGAAAATGGGAAAAAAATTTAATTCGGCCACAGTGTGTTTTTCAATTCGGTAGTTAATGTGTTAAAGTTCTACATCTCAGAATCTACTAAATTTATCAAACAAAAAATCTGATACAAGTTTTAAAATACAATGCTGAGCTTCCATTTTAGCTTTGGGGCTCATAACTTAACAAATAAAATAGCCCTAGTGATTTTAAAGAGAGAATTAAAATCCAATATTGGCGCCATTTCCATGGCAACCAGATGCATTATATCATTTTTTTTTTTTTTCTTAACCAGCGGCACTTGGGCTTTCAGCCCTTCGGCCCAATGACATGTCATTGCGAGGCTGGGGAACCTGAGGACTTTCCTTCCAACCCGGTCAGGAGCTTCGCTCCTTCCCATCCACAGAGGGTTTATCACAGGAGCCGTTCAGGTTATTCAGTCAAATTTCCGGTCAGAAACATTCCTTCAAACGCTGACGCCTGGGTTTGAACCATGAACACCTGGTTGCCAGTACAACGCCAAAGCCATTACACCAGCGCGGCTCCTGCATTATACTCGTATCATCAAATGTATTGATTGTCATGGCTATTACTGTTGTACTTGTAAGTTAACCTTGTGTATTTATATTGAAATCCTGCAGTTATTTATGATGATATGAAACTCTATACAGAGCGATACAACAGGAGGCAATCTGATCATCAGAAGTAGTTCCCCCCCCCCCCCCCCCCGTCGATCAAGTGTTTCGGCTCTTTAATCTCATTTACACTCTAAGTGGGGCGGGTCCACCTGGGTTATGACTCCCAAGTGTCTCCGCCTCCTGTTGTCTTATGTAGAAAATGAACCCACTCCACCTTGGTTGCAGCTTTAAAATCCACAATTCTGCCACAATTTTGGAAGTAACCCTTATGTTGAAAACAAATTATTGCAGTCGTTCCACAGCACACCACAACTAGGGACAGACACTGACCCACCTGCGCAAAGCTAAATGAGGCTTGAAGCCACTGTGCCTAGCAACTGAAATCTACGTGCGCCCGACACCTCATATAATATATGCCGCGTGTTGCCTATAAGCCACTGCCCTTTCACCAATATGAGAAACTCAATGTATTGTGGACTTAGAAAATGTTTCTACTTTCCGGATGTTTCCTGTAACGCAGGTGGGGATATAGTTTACTGTCCCGAGTTCCGTAGCCCATTGCGGTTGTTCCACAGCCAGCATGATGCCTTTTCCGCAGTTTCACTAAGCCTCCTTCAGTGCCCTTGTTCTCAACTGTCCCCTGCAGTTATTTATGAAAGTAGCATTTGACTGCAGCTCCACCCCCTTTTTATAACTTGGACTTTCAGCCCAATGACATATCATTGCGAGGCTGGGGAGCCTGTGGACTTTCCTTCCAACCCGGTCAGGAGCTTTGCTCCTTCCCATCCATAGAGGGTTTATCTCAGGAGCCGTTCAGGTTATTCAGTCAAAATCTCGGTCGATGACATTCCTTCAAATGCCCACGACCGGGCTTGAACCTTGAACACCTGATCACCAGCACAGCTCCCAGCTCCACCCCTTTAAACTAGTTGAGTATTTGTGTGAGGGTGTGTTTACTGCTGCATACTATGTTGTTCTATGTAGTTCCTGGTGATCTTTGTAGAGTAAAAAGAAAAAAAAATAGGCCTACTGTTTCCTCAAGCATGTTGTCATCATCATCATCATCATCAGGTGCCATCTTCACATTGAAAGTTGGCTGCAGTGGATTTCTAATGTCTGCTGCCTCTTGTCTTGATGGTGAACTCTGACCTGTCCATCTCTTGATGTTATCTTCCCACCTATAGTGCCGTCTTCC
This sequence comes from Oreohelix idahoensis, assembly GCA_024509875.1. Lineage (NCBI taxonomy): Eukaryota > Metazoa > Mollusca > Gastropoda > Stylommatophora > Oreohelicidae > Oreohelix > Oreohelix idahoensis. Next base: position 461,794 of record JAMPIV010001467.1, read on the forward strand.
TCTTGCACGTTTGCCTTCAACTCTGCCTTCTATTATGGTGTTCAGTAAGGTGTTATGTCTATTTACATGGCCAAAATTTTTAGTTGTCTAATTTTGATCATCTTCATTATCTTTTCATTTCTAGGACCTCTTTATTTGTTTTCTTCTCTGGCCATGAGGCATTGTAAAAGGTGACTAATATGAGACAGTTCATGGAACTGGCTACCTCAACGTGTGAGAATTGCTAAAAAAACGCTACTGCAAGAGTAAGTACTTTGACATAGGCCTCTTCAGCTGTGGTAGATCCATGCGCCATAAGGAGCAAAAAAAGGGAGATAATAATGATTAGTGTATAGTTACTGTGAAGTTTATACCACTGTTTGCGTGTGATGTCAAGTGTTTAGTCACTACCATATGTGCAAATATTAATTCATGAGTTGCATGTTATTGTATATAAAGAGAAGCAGGTCAGTTAATTGCCTGGTTCCGTTGCATTTTTATACATCTTTGAGTGTATATTCTGATGGCAGATCAATCCAGGCTTTAAAATTATTTTTAGCATCTTTCCCCATGAGTCCACATTCTTCAAGTCTTTCTCAGTCTCTCGTCTCCAGGATCTTCTGAACCATTCGGGTCTTCTGTTTACCTAGACATTTCATGTCAGCAATTGTTGCTCTGTATCATACTCATATGTTCTCATGCGATCCACCAAAAAACAAGAAGTTGTTGTTGTTGTTATTGATCCAGCGGCGCTTGGGCTCTTGCCCTTCGGTCCAATGTCATGTAGTGCTATCTGCATGTTTTCGCAAGTTGTTTTGTTTCTCCGTACACCTCATATCTGGCCTCGGAGGAAGGAGCATTTTCCTAACATCATCGAGTGCTGCGCACTCAAAGAGATGGTGGTCAACAGTTTTGTAGGGGTAGCTACATTTCTGGTACTCTGGAGAGTTGTGGTTGGGTTCTGTTCAAGTGACTTGTAAGATGGCTAATGTTGTCATTAGGATCAGGACTGACCATATGTCTGTAAACTCTCTACCGGTGTTTCTGGTTCTGAAGCCTGCCTGTTCATGACACAGAGTACTGGAACTCTCAAGGAACCAATAGAGACGTGTGTTTATCATTCTTTCAGCAATTTTGGCGATAGCTTTTGGGTACATCTGGGGGTTTGTTGGTTTTTCAAATGGGGACAATATGTGCATTCCTCCAGGTTTTCGGGAGTTTGCTTGATCTCCATGTCATATTTATTAGCTTGAGGACTACTTCTCTCCCAGATGGGCCCACATGGAGTAGCATTTCATTATGGATCTTGTCAGGCCCTGGAGACTTTCTAGGTTTTAATTTCTTCAGGGCTTGCTCTAACTCTTTCATGCTAAATTCTTCTTCGAATAAGGAGGCATTGACTGATGAGGCTTTCTCTTGTCTCTTTAACTGGCATAGTTTTTTTCTTGTCCAGCTCTGTGAGTTTTCCTGCTCTATTCACAGTGGCAAAGTAATGGTTGAAGTGTTCTGCTTTCTTTTGGTCTTCAGTTATTGTTTTCCTTCCCTCTATCATTGGCTTTGGATTCATCCTTCTACTTTCTCCAGAAAGATTATTTACTAATGCCCGTGCTTTATTTCCATTTTTCCTGAGATCTAAGTTGGAGCATGTTTCTGTCCATTTAGCTTTTTTTTTGCCTACTTAACTGTAAGTTTTACTTTGGCACATGCTTTATTGTACTGAATCTTTGCTTCTTGTGAAAGTGTGGTCTCAAGTGTTGTTCTTGCTTTGCTTCTTTCAGATATAGCAACTTGTATTTCTTTGTTCCAGAATGGTGTGGCGTTCCCTTATGTGTATATTGGTGGAGCAGGTAGAAAAGTGGTCAAGCAATATCTCTAGGGAACTGCACATAAACCCAGGTTGAAATAATGTTACATGAACTCTGCTGACAGTTATATAATTTATTGACAACTACGTCCAATACGTACTGCATTCACGATGAAAAATTCATGATCACCTAAATTTTAAAGCCCACCCACATAGGGCTATCATGTGTATGTGGAATACACAGAAGTAACAGTATTTTTTTCACCTCTCCTTACAGTCTGTCTGTTACTGGTCCGCTATGTGAATATCTATTCCTTACTCGTACACATCGTTACATTTCTTCCTGGCACATAATAAATATCTGGTATACATATGAATAAACACTTTCCTTGTATGCATACACACTGGCGGACATAGAATATCAGGAAAAATACACATCCAACACAGCCATTCCAGCTGGATAGACTTCCCACAAGTACACTGACTGCCAAACATCACCCAACACTTTCCCCCCATTCGCGACCTGCATTCTTCCCATGGACTTACCCAAATCACGCTCACAATCATAACACACACCATAAACTCAGTTCACAACATCTGTTCTCGCGACACTAGTTGAACACCGCAGCGTTTCAAAATAATGAAAACATTGAGGTACACAAAAAGAGGTGTAACAAATGGTTTATATGACTTCTGGCTGCCCCTTGGGATGGACTGAGATGCTGCATTCAAGATTGATTTTGTCAGTTCTTCACTGAATGTTTCGACACAGTTGGTATCAATGTTTTCTAGGAGGCGGTCAGATGTTTCTTGGAATAATCTCCAATTCGCTTTTGAAAATTCCAGCGAGTTCTCTGTTTGAAACATGCTTTACTGGGGGTGGTTATGGTGGTGAGCAGTGGTTTGTGGTCACTTTCATTGTCATCCAGAACCTGAAATTGACTAGAGTCTGTTAGGTCAGATGAGCAGATGGTCAAGTCAGGTCGGCTGAGAGAGAGGTGGGCCCTGTGCAGCAGAGTTGGTGGGGACTCTGTATCCTGTAATACTGACAGGTTAGTTGTTTCACAGGTCACTTCAATGTACCTTCCTGTACTGTTGTAGTCAGGATAACCTCCAACAGGGTGACTGGCCGTTGAAGTCACCGACAAGAAGGGTTTCCTGAAAATGCGTCTTGTTTAGTTCTGGTATGTTGCATGTTGTCTGAGGTGGGCTGTACACATTATATATCGTATATTTGCCTCCACTGTGCCAGATATTGACTTTTTGTACATATGTGGGAAGGGCTGTTGGTAGCTGTGTGACATCTCCTTGGATGTCATTCTGGATGTAGGTTACTATGCCACAGCAACTAATGCACTTACAGGCGTAACTAGTGTATTCAGACAGGTGCAGGTCAAAGTCTTTGTGTAAAGTTTCTTGTAGAGCAGCCACATGCACACTGTGACTGTCTAGCAGTTTGGCAAGTTCAAGCTTTTTCTTTCTAAGGCCACAGATGTTTAGCTGCAGAATATTAAGTGTAGATGTGTTTTCTGTGTGATCTGGTTTCTTTTTGCTCCTTCTCCCACTTTTCCTCTTCTTGGGAAATCTGTCTTTTGGGTTTCTTCCAGTAATAAACTTCTCGCACATTACAGCCTGGTTACCAACTGTCTGACGCGGACCTTGATAACCGAGGGATTCGTCCGATCTTGTTTGAATGAATAAATTTTGACCTTTTCATCATCATGGCATTGTGATGCTGGGGTGCCTGTTGATTTTCTACCCACCCCAGATAGAAGCCAGAAGTGTATTGTGCCAGCTCTAGGGGAGATAAAGGGGGTGTTTCTGCGTCTCCGAGATATGTAGCCAAGGTAGGGCTCACAGTGCTCATTCCCCACCACCAAATTACCTGCTGGTTATGCCAAGTTCTCCGAGGCTCTAGGCATATGACCAAAAGTTGAAGGCAACAGGATTGTTACATCCTGAGTCTCTGTGCCTGTACGATGTGTTTCAGTCTTCAGGAAGTAGTTCAAACTTGTTCCCACTCCTAAGACTTGTTCAGTATCCATCTGGCTCCTTCCCACCCACAGAAGGTGTGTACGGTGTAGTGCATCGGTTTTATTATTGAGGTTTGCTCCTCTAGATGCATTGTGTTTAGCCTGGGGGTTTGCACCCTCATTTACCAGGACTACCCTGAGGAGGATGTGGCTCTTCACCACGCACAAAGATCTTAGGGTAAGAGAGGTTTTGCTAGGCCAAGAGACTGACACCACAGTGGTCGCTCCTTTCATGAAAAATGAATTCACTAGGCCTAGGGTGAAGCAAGGGGGAGAGTCCACAACACCAGCACATCATACCCCCTGTCTGTAAAACAGACTAGTCCCCCCCCCCCCCCCCCGAAAAAAACTAGAAGTAAAAAAGCAGATAATGAGACAATAAAACACACACAAAATTTTGTGGGACATAGCTGGAAAGAAAATAAAAGAAAAAAGTGTTTTTGATGGGATAGACTAAGATAATGTGACCATACGTCCGGATTAGTCTGACTTTTCATGCCTAATCTGTGCATACGGCCGGATTTTTGAAAAATGTTGGAATATCCAGCTTTTTCGCGATTTATTAAATTATATGAAAGACACCATTTTGACAATTCCCCATTTGAATTTAACTTCCGATAACTGAATTTCCTCAGAACCCAGCAAACAATATATACAAAATTCCACACACTTTCATGCTTGATTGTTTATCAGTAATAGATTATAATCATACTTTCTCAGTTTAACACATTTTCGCTCTATTTGTTTATTGACACCTGTTATCCAAAAAATACACTTTGAATGATAAAACGGTATGAGGTTTAATCATTTAAAACCTCGTTGTCTATTGCAAATTACAAATAATTTTAACTTTAATATCGAATTAAACATTAATTAATGATATTATATATTTATTACACAAGCCCACTCTAAGTGCCAAAGTAAAATAACAGGACTTTGTCTTGTTTTTGTGAGGCGCACATCCTTCAACCTAGACACATGGTATGTCGGTTATATTAGGGCGCATGTCCAAATATAAAAGACCTTGTGGTTTGCATAAAACAGTGTGTATTCGCAGATAAAGTGAAAAAGAAATTTCCATTTTCTGCCAGAGGTTGGCAAGATTTAGAAGCAGAATTGTCTCATGTGCAGAGGTGGCACATTTGTGTCAGTAGCAAATAAAGTTGCTGCTGATTAAAAAAGAAGACAACACACACAGAAACTCAAACATGAACGCCACAAGAACACACTTGTGTCTAAATGTTCGCAATCAAAACTCACATTATTTACAAAAGAAACCAGCATGGAAACAAAAAGGTAACTGCTACAAAAGGTCCTTTTGCTTTTCATTCTGTGAAACATCACAATAATTTGAAATCAGTGGACTGTACTTTAAAACATTTTCCATCATTCATAAAGTACCAACAAATTTGCTTGCGCCAGAACCATAATTTTTATCACCTTAATATATCAATAGACACAAATTCAAGATGATTTAATGAAATTATTGTTTGATGTGTAATAAATAAGCTTCACTGTCGTTTATTATTTAAAATAATATGTCCCACTTTTTAATTATAGTGTCCTCTCTTGTCCTCCTTTCCATAACAAAAAAGTGAATATTATCCTCCTTTTTGCGTTGAACGATATGGTCACCCTAGACTAACAGCCACTTATGCTTAAGATACTGATGTTAACTATAGGCAAACAGAACAAATTATCAGCAAAGCTCAAGAAATTACTTTTGAGTTGATGTTTTGTTGATGTTATGTTGATGTTAAAAATACAATTTTATTGCATTGACTACCTGACTGTTGCCTTCTTTTGTCATTGTGTAATTCCATAGTAATACTTATTTTTATTCTATTTTACGTGACATTAAATGTCAAAGAAGTGGAACAGGAGAAGACAAGACGACACTTGTTATGAATAGAGCTGACATTGAGAAAACCTACGGACAGCATTACAAGGTCGTCCTTGTTCTGGAATCCCTTGAATAAGAGAGGCAGAAGAAGAACAAATAGAGAAAAGAACTGGAAACTATTGAAAGGGATAAAGAAAATATGGAAAGATCTTGAGCTGACAGCACGGACAGGAGGGCCTGGCACAAACCTGTTCTTTGAGAAGATGATGGGTAATAAATGAGTGAGATGGGAGCCGCGCTGGTGTAATGGCTACGACGTTGTACTGGCGACCAGGTGTTCATGGTTCAAACCCGGCCGTCGGCGTTTGAAGAAATGTTTACGACCGGAAATTTGACTGAATAACCTGAACGGCTCCTGCACATAAATCCCGTGTGGATGGGAAGGAGCGAAGCTCCTGACCGGGTTGGAAGGAAAGTCCACTGACTCCCCAGCCTCGCAATGACATGTCATTGGGCCGAAAGAGCTGGAAAGCTCGAGTGCCGCTGGTTATAGAAAAAAAAAAAAATGAGTGAGATGTCTGGGAAAAGCAGCTAATAAAACATGGAAACATCTGGGGAAACATGAAGAGATCAAGGCTATTGTTGGAACTCTCACCAGAGGTCATCTGAAGAAAGAAAAAATTTATTTGGAAACCTAGTGAGGGAAATCTTGATCAACCTGCCATTCTGGATTATAAACCTGAAAATGGAATATGGGTCAGAAGGGTGGCAGACATCTCAAAGAAACATAGCATGACAGCACACCAGGTTGTAGAAATAGCAGTAAATAAATTATGAGCACTTTGGAGTTGCTGGGTTCGTTTCACTGTAGTCAAGCTGCTTGGTTTGTTTCAATGCAGAAACTTTGCTGGGTTCACTTCACACTAAAACATTTGCTGGGTTCACTCCAGTGTTGTAAAGCTCGATGGGTTCACTTCACTGTTGTAATGTTTGCTGAATTCACTTCACTGTTGTAAAGTTTGCTGGGTTCAATTCACTTGTCAAGTTTCCTGGGTTCACTTCACCATTGTAAAGTTTGCTGAGTAATTGTTTTTTCTTTGTTATATTCTATTCTGTCCTGTCTTTACCATATTAGTCTACTTTCTTCTCCTTGACTTCTGTCTGCTACTGACAATTCAATCAAATTAAAACAAAAAAACAATACAGCCCCATTATAACTAAGAAATGACAATAAAGAACAAAGAAAACATTGTACACATATTAACCTCCACAGTAAGATTCTAAGATTACTTAAACTTACATTGATTATTTAGGCACAGGATATGAAGGTAACACAACATCTAGCAGCTGGCAAGGGAAAACAACTACAACCCAAGATTTTAAAGTTATACTTTCAAGCATTAACAAGAGAAAGTAGTAATATTATCAAGAACAGACAGAAATCTAACAGTTGTTTATCAGCAAAGAACCTCAAAGGTTTCAAATATTGAAGGAGATGGTGAAAAAAGTCAACGTCTTTTGATTTGACTGCACACTCTGGTACATCACCTAATATCCCTCTCTGGATTTGACTTTCCACTTATCTCAGTAATCTTCTTTCTAAAAGGACTACTGCAACCTCAGGCATGTTGTAAGGAGCAACTAATATGTATTTGCACATGGTACTGGCAGCCTCATCATGTACAACAAGTTGCTACAGAAACCACTGCAGCAAGTCCGCATGAATGCTATCGGGTAGACTTTCTGCAAGGGGATGACCAGCTGCTGTCATGGCTTTGTGATTTATAAGAAGTAAAAAAAAATAGGTAAGAAAAGAGGAATCTTTGGTATGTTCCCATCAAACTTTCTCTCCATTATGATGCTTTTGTTATTACCTCATACAGCAATGCAGTAACGTCACATACAGTGTTTAAAAAAATACTGCCAAATATTCAACTGCTCAAAGTGACTGATTTACAGATGGGCATATCTGGCCCACCATTGACACATTTTGAGGAGCAGGCCGTGACATCATAATAAGAATATATAAGGCAAGGGCAGTTTTCATTGCATTAGGAAATATATGGAGATCAAGAGAAATCAAAATAAAAATCTTCAACTTAAATTTTAAGTCAGTCTATTATTGTATGCCTCTGAAACATGGAGAACAGCAAAAAACTACAACCAAAAAAGCTACAGACTTTCATAAATGAGTGCTTGCGTAAAATAGAAGGACTGAAATGGTATGTTGAGGTCCTTAATGCAAACTGATGACAAGACCCAGTCAAGTGCCAGTAGAACAAGAGATGAGAAGAAGACGCTGCAAATGGCTAAATCTGTTGATACCATTACAAGACACTCCTTGTTCTAAAATCCTTAGGGTAAAATAAGTAGAGGGAGACCACAGAGCACATGGAGAAGAGAACTGGAGTCAGACATGAAGAGGATGAAGAAAGTATGGAAAGACCTTGAACTGATGGCACAGGACATGAAGACTTGGCATATGTTTGTTGAAGGCCTATGCTCCTTGGGGAGCTGAAAGGTTATGAATGAATAAACATCTGGCCCACTGCAGTCACTGTAACTAGGCAAACCCTGCAAATGATTTGAGGTATTCAAATATTATAATTGGTCTATGCCTATAATGAAAAGTAAATCTATATGTTAATTTTTGTTATTTTAAATCGGCATGTCAATATTGAAATAAACAGTTACAATATAACAATATATACAAGGTGAGCCATAAGTCCCTTACATTTTTTGCTTAAAATAGCTTCAATATGTAATAGTATGAAATACACCATAACAATGTCAGAATACTAAAAGTATTTACTAATAGTTATAAAGTTATATATATATACCCATTAAAAATAATCTGCAGGAGTTAAACAGATGATTACGCAGGCCATTCAATTAGACCTTATCTTGCAATCCACCTGTTTAGGAGTTTATCATCAAGAAAATTTCTGAAATATAGGGATTAACGGTCTGCAAAAAAAAAAAAAAAGCAAAACAAATAAACAAAGGATTAAGAGAGGTTGACATAATGTACTTGAAATTTTAGGGTAGGCTATCCTGAAAAAAAATTATAAGGAAAATCTACTGCGCATTTCTTCATACTAAATATTTTGAAAGGGTTAATGGCTCACCCTGTATTTAGATACAGTAATTCAAAAGTGTCGGTATACAGTATAAAGATAATCAAAATCTTATCATTTAAGTTTTCTCAGCATGTCTGAAACACTTTCAACGCAACTCAGACTGAGGTAGGCAGTCATTAAAATATCTACATCCAAACACGCGCAAACAGTTACATCCCTTGACAACAGGAACTTGGTGTAAACATTCTCCTTTGGACAACTAACATGCCAATACGTTGACTTGCACGTATTTAAGGGAAGCTGTGGTTAGCCAAATGATGTATTGATCAATGTTTTTTGACATTTTTAAAGCCAATATTTCAATTACCACTTACATTGTGACTCTAAGAGTACACTCCTCTCACTTGCTTCTATTAGGCATTGTGTAAACAAAAATGAATGAACATAGTTAGATTTTTAAAACCATATATTCAGGTCCATAACCATGAATCTAAAATGCTTAAGGGACGGCTGTGTTTCGGAAATTAGATTTTTTCTGCTTTCGAATATCGCTCAAAGTAGCCCAAAAATCGGCCATAAGTCGACTGAAAAACCTTTTGAATTTTGGAATATTTAAGTTTTCTGATTCTGAGTAACGGGCTTGTACAAGGCGCTTCAGTGGTTAGAATGGTTGTCTTCCAAGCAAATGTTCTGTGTTTGATTAACGGTAGAGGTACAATGTGTTTTTAATTCAGCCAAATGACTTCATGTTTTACAAGTGTGTTTTTATTAATTACAGCATCTGTGTGGGTTTGGGAAATTACTTGCTTGGTGGAAGGTGAAAGGAAATTGAAAGGAAGGAACTGAATGCAGGAGAAATTGTATCATTCTCAGGATGTGAGACAAAAATCGCACACCATAATTGTTTGTCATCATTTTTGACAGGTTACTTGCCAGTTCAAATGTAATAATCAATCTATGTGTCAGTATTCAAATACTGTAATACCAATGGGTTTTAATGTTAGTATTCACACACTGTGGTACCACTGGGTTTTAAGGTCAGTATTCAAACACTGTAATACTATTGGGTTTTAAGGTCAGTATTCAAACACTGTGATAACATTGGGTTTTAATGTCAGTATTCAAATACTGTAATACTACTTACTTAGTCATTCCCCTTCTACCGTGAGGTATAGAGGTACTGTAATACTATTTGGTTTTAATGTCAGTACTCAAATGCTGTAATACTATTAGGTTTTAATGTCAGTACTCAAATACTGTAATACTATTGGGTTTTAATGTCAGTAATCAAATACTGTAATACTATTGGGTTTTAATGTCAGTACTCAAATACTGTAATACTATTGGGTTTTAATGTCAGTAATCAAATACTGTAATACTATTGGGTTTTAATGTCAGTATTCAAATACTGTAATACTACTGGGTTTTAAAAATCAGTATTCAAATACTGTAATATTATTGGGTTTTAAATGTCAGTACTCAAATACTGTAACACTATTAGGTTTTAATGTCAGTGCTCAAATACTGTAATACTATTGGGTTTTAATGTCAGTATTCAAATACTGTAATATTATTGGTTTTAAATGTCAGTATTCAAATGCTGTAATATTATTGGGTTTTAAATATCAGTATTCAAATGCTGTAATATTACTGGGTTTTAAAATCAGTATTCAAATACTGTAATATTATTGGGTTTTAAATGTCAGTATTCAAATGCTGTAATATTACTGGGTTTTAAATATCAGTATTCAAATGCTGTAATATTATTGGGTTTTAAATGTCAGTATTCAAATGCTGTAATATTACTGGGTTTTAAATATCAGTATTCAAATGCTGTAATATTATTGGGTTTTAAATGTCAGTATTCAAATGCTGTAATATTATTGGGTTTTGAATGTCAGTATTCAAATGCTGTAATATTACTGGGTTTTAAAAATCAGTATTCAAATACTGTAATATTATTGGGTTTTAAATGTCAGTATTCAAATACTGTAATATTATTGGGTTTTAAATGTCAGTATTCAAATACTGTAATATTATTGGGTTTTAAATGTCAGTATTCAAATGCTGTAATATTACTGGGTTTTAAATATCAGTATTCAAATACTGTAATATTATTGGGTTTTAAATGTCAGTATTCAAATACTGTAATACTATCAGGTTTTAATGTCCATACTCAAATACTGTAATACTATCAGGTTTTAATGTCAGTGCTCAAATACTGTAATACTATTGGGTTTTAATGTCAGTATTCAAATACTGTAATACTATTGTGTTTTAATGTCAGTATTCAAATGCTGTAATACTATTGGGTTTTAATGTCAGTATTCAAATGATGTAATATTACTGGGTTTTAAATATCAGTATTCAAATGCTGTAATATTACTGGGTTTTAAATGTCAGTATTCAAATGCTGTAATACTACTGGGTTTTAAAAATCAGTATTCAAATGCTGTAATATTACTGGGTTTTAAATGTCAGTATTCAAATGCTGTAATACTATTGGGTTTTAAATGTCAGTATTCAAATGCTGTAATATTACTGGGTTTTAAAAATCAGTATTCAAATACTGTAATACTATTGGGTTTTAAATGTCAGTATTCAAATGCTGTAATATTACTGGGTTTTAAAAATCAGTATTCAAATACTGTAATACTATTGGGTTTTAAATGTCAGTATTCAAATACTGTAATATTACTGGGTTTTAAAAATCAGTATTCAAATACTGTAATACTATTGGGTTTTAAATGTCAGTATTCAAATGCTGTAATATTATTGGGTTTTAAATGTCAGTATTCAAATACTGTAATACTATTGGGTTTTAAATGTCAGTATTCAAATACTGTAATATTACTGGGTTTTAAAAATCAGTATTCAAATACTGTAATACTATTGGGTTTTAAATGTCAGTATTCAAATACTGTAATATTATGCAGGTTTTCAAAAATGTAATCAAAACTGTAATCAGTTTTAATATTCAAATACTGTAATACTATTGGGTTTTTAATGTCAGTATTCAAAAACCCTGTAATACTATTGTGTTTTAATGCATCAGTATTCAAATGCTGTAAGGTGGGTTTTAAAAATCAGTATTCAAAATGTAATATCATGGTTGTTTTAAATATCAGTATTCAAATGGGTTTTTACTGGGTTTTAAAAATCAGTATTCAAATACTGTAATATTACTGGGTTTTTCAAAATATCAGTATTCCAAGGTTTTAAATGTCAGTATTCAAATACTGTAATACTATCAGGTTTTTGTCTTCAAATACTGTAAATACTATCATGTTTTAATATCAGTGTATTCAAATACTGTATTGGGTTTTAATGTCAGTATTCAAATACTGTAATAAATTGTGTTTATATGTCAAATGCTGTAATACTATTGGGTTTTAATCCCCAGTATTCAAATACTGTAATATTACTGGGTTTTAAAAATCAGTATTCAAATGCTGTAATATTACTGTTTTTAAAAATATTCAAATGCTGGTTTTAAATGTCAGTATTCAAAAGTAATATTATGTTTTTAAAAAATATGCTTACTGTAATACTATGCGTTTAAAATGTCAGTCAAATGTCAGTTTTTAAAATGCTGTAATACTATTTTTAAAAATCAGTATTCAAATGCGTAATCCTGTTTTTTTTAAAAATCAGTATTCAAATACTGTAAAATTGGGTTTTTAAATGTCAGTATTCAAACCTGTAATTTACTGGGTTTTAAAGCATCAGTATTCAAATGCAGGTACTATTGGGTTTTAAATGTCAGTATTCAAATACTGTAATATTACTGGGTTTTTAAAAATCAGTATTCAAATACTGTAATACTATTGGGTTGTAAAGTCAGTATTCAAATACTGTAATATGCATGATGGGTTTTAAAGTCTCAATTCAAAACTGTAATACTATTGGGTTTTAAATGTCAGTATCAAATACTGTAATATTACTGGGTTTAAAAAATCAGTATTCAAATAAATACTATTGGGTTTTTAAAGGTCAGTCAAATTCAAATATAATGAAAAAATGCATGCGATTTTGTCATCATTCTCCTTTTTGTCAGGAAAAACCCTTTTAAATATGGGAGCATGACAAACTGCAGGTGGTGCTCAAATGCAAAATGCTGTCTTAAAGCATTGAATTGTTTCTTATAAATTTTTCATGATAGGTTGTTATCACACAAACCCTAAATATATGACCAGATCAAAAGTTCTTTGTCTCTTAGACCCCTTTACATGATGCGTGTCATTCTGTACTTCCTTATAAATCATTCATTTTACATTTCAATCCCCTTTACAGGAACGTATCAAATTTGTGGCAATCAAACCCTGTAATAGTACTGGGTTTTTATTGGCTGTTTGTGATTTTTCTAGGCAATTTTTTTTCATTCAGTAGTTTGCCATTGCTTTCTGAACGGTACGGCGCTTATACCATTGTTAAAAATCCACACAAAGCGATCTGCTACCAAACCGCCTGCAGCAGGTTTCGAACCTGGTATATCTGGATTATGAAGCTGCGTTCATATCCATTAGGCCACAGACGCCGACACAGTAAACATATGTGTCAGTATTCAGTTACAATAGTCAACATGCTATTCAGTAGTCAAATGTAATGACAAATATACATCATAACTGAAAGGTCCTGACAAATGTTTGTGGTAGTATTAAAACATGATTATTAATCAATGTGTCAGGAAAAATTATTATGACAAATCTAAATGTCAGCATTGAAATGTAATGATAAATTACATGTCAGTATTACAAATAAATACTATGAAGATCAGCAGTTCGCCAGCCCCATTTAACATATATGTCAACAACATCACGCTTAAACAGTTTCCACATTTCAAGTACCTTGGAAGCATTTTTACTGAAAATATAAGACTTTACAGAGAAATTGAAACAAGATGTCAGAAAGCCAGTACAGTGAATTACCCATACATGCCACACTTAAAGGTTTACCCATAATCTGTACGGGGTGTTTGCGTTTTCAGATGTGTACGGGCCGTACACGGGTCTGTACGGGTTTTTTCGCCGAATTATTAACCCTTTCAGCACCATTATGACGTACGCCATACGGCATAAATCTTGACAATTTTTGTCGCTGTGCCGTATCGAGTACGTCACGGAAGTAGTGCGATACCTCGTTCCCATACACCTATAAAACGTACGTCCTATTTTAAAAGCACCAGAACTCTTCTGTTTACAATCGTATCGGCAATTGCTGGGCATAATCGGATTCAGCATTGAAAAATCTGGCCACTAAGCTTGAAACGAACAAAATATTTTACTGCTAGCGAATACGGTAGAACTGATAATAGTGATTTTACAAAAGCGAAAGTTACAAACATGGACGCTGCCATACCGCCGAATCATAAACATTTTGTGGAAAAAGAGCACGAAAATTCTTGTTTGAGTTGAATTTATTCAACTTGAATGATTCTGACAACTCTTTTTACTGAGATTCTGGTAATCTTTACCTTTACTGCCGTCGAGTATGTTTAATATTTGTATTTTCGTACCATTTAGAGTTAAGGTTGAGGTTAGGTTTACGGTAGAAAGTGCGTAAGAAATGTAAATTTGAATAATAATACAAAACAAATTATGGGTAGGCCTAATATCGGAATGACGGTCGCCGAATGCTCTGCATGTATTTTCGTACCATTTAGAGTTAGGATTAGGGTTACAGTTGGGGTTAGGGTTAACCCGAAATCTAAATGGTACGAAAATACATGCGGAGCATTCGGCGACCGTCATTCCGATATGACCAAATTATGAAACTGAAAAAAAAAACCACAAAAGCAAGGCAAATTTGCATCTTAACCAGGTCAGAGAAAAGTTTATTTGGAGTTACTTCTCTTCTTAGTTTTAATTTCGTTTCTTTAAAAAACAATGTGATTTTGCCTTGGGCGATCATCATTACGGTCATCCAATGATTTATATTTATTAAATAATTAATTACTATCAATGTTTGATTGACACTAAAATTCGTATGGGTATAACGGCTATTCCAATTTTTGAAGTTCGGTAGAGAATATATAATATTGCGCCAGTTTATATTTTCATTGCTAGCTTTATATATATATATATATATATATATATATATATATATATATATATATATATATATATATATATATATATATATATATATATATATATATATATATATATATATATATATGATTTAAGATTCCTAAACCTAACCCATAACGCTTATTACTGGTCTCTTTAGATCTATACTTTTATAAGGCACTATAGAACACACACCAAACTGTTCTTCATTTCCACCATAAATTGTATTATTTTTTTTTGCAGAAATAGACTAAATGATGATACAGTCACAGCTTTTCTACAATACCGGTACAAAATAAATTCTAACTCTTGTTGTTTAGGTTTTAAAGCAAGTGAAGACATGCTTAAAAAGGCAAAGGGCGCATGTCACTATGATGGTGCAGAACCATCTAATTGAATATATTTGTACATTAATTAACTCTATTGTTACGTTTTTCAGTCTGTACAGGTTTTGCGGGTCTCTGTACAGGGTTTTTGGATTTGTTGTACAGGTTTTTCATGTCTGAGGTGTGGCATGTATGATTACCAACTGTTGCCACTACTTAAACATCCAAATATCAGTATGGAGTCTAAATGACAAATGATAAATATAATATTCTTACTATCTCTTTGCTATAAGTATCAAACTTGGTCCTTGCCCAAAGCACGGGAAAGTAAAATCACATCCTGTGAGATAAGATGCTTAAAAAAGCCATGAATGTTACCAGGAGAGACAGAATGAGAAATGATGTCACCAGGAGAGACAGAATGAGAAATGGTGGCATCAGGAGAGACAGAATGAGAAATGATGTTACCAGGAGAGACAGAATGAGAAATGATGTTACCAGGAGAGACAGAATGAGAAATGATGTTACCAGGAGAGACAGAATGAGAAATGATGTCACCAGGAGAGACAGAATGAGAAATGATGTCACCAGGAGAGACAGAATGAGAAATGATGTCACCAGGAGAGACAGAATGAGAAATGATGTCACCAGGAGAGACATAATGAGAAATGATGTCACCAGGAGAGACAGAATGAGAAATGATGTCACCAGGAGAGACAGAATGAGAAATGATGTCACCAGGAGAGACAGAATGAGAAATGATGTCACCAGGAGAGACAGAATGAGAAATGATGTCACCAGGAGAGACAGAATGAGAAATGATGTCACCAGGAGAGACAGAATGAGAAATGATGTCACCAGGAGAGACAGAATGAGAAATGATGTCACCAGGAGAGACAGAATGAGAAATGATGTTACCAGGAGAGACAGAATGAGAAATGATGTCACCAGGAGAGACAGAATGAGAAATGATGTCACCAGGAGAGACAGAATGAGAAATGGTGGCATCAGAAGAATTGTAGGAACTACATCCTGCATCAAGTACATAGAGAGGCGGAAAACCAAGTGGTTTGGCCATCTCATGAAAATGGAGCCCAATAAATTACCACTACTCGCCTACAACAGTAGAAGATCTGGTTTCAGGGCGCGTGGAAGACCATAAGGCAGATTGATAGACAACATCACAGACATCCTACAACAACGCGGGCTCACAGCAGCTAACATGACACATGTGGCTCAAGAACACAAAATTCAGCTCCCCACTACACTTCATGCAACAGTGAAAGGAAAAAGTAAGTAAAGTATTACAAATAATGATAAAAATGACCAATCAGTATTTAAAGATAACATCAAATGTGTAATTCAAAAACTAGTTAAGTGAAACGTTTAAGGTTCATTGTTGTCTGTTCTGAACTTCTGTCCTTGAACAAGAGCAAAGTAAGCTCCCTTCTTGGCTAAGAGCTCTTGGTGAGTTCCACTCTCTATGACTTTGCCATTTTCCATTGTGTAGATTATGTCTGCATTTTGGATCGTTGAGAGGCGGTGAGCGATCACAATACATGTTCTTCCTTCTCTCGCTTTGTCTAGAGCAGTTTGTACAATCTGAAGAATGAAAAATAAAACAAAAAGATGGTGGTGATATATCATTACATGATAACTTCCATGTTAACTATTATTACTTAAGTCAGTAGCAACCATGGCTGTGGTTTGTTACTGGTGTGTATGAAGGTTGAAAACAAACATGGCTGTGGAGTGTTATCTGTGTGTATGAAGGTTGAAAGCAAACATCTATGCATACGAAGGTTGATAGAAACATGTATTATCTGTGTTTGAAGACTGATAGAAACTTGTGGTATGTTACCTAAATGTGTGTGAAAACTGACAGCAACTATGGCTGTGGTGTGTTAGCTGTGTGTGTGAAGATTAATAGCAACCATGATTGTGTTGTGTTACCTATATGTGTGTGAAGAATGATAGCAATCATGGCTGTGGTATGTTATCTGTGTGGGTGAAGACTGATCGCAGCTATGTCTGTGGTGTGTTACTGTGGTGAAGTGGGATGTTATAAATATTTATAGGGGACTTAGTGTACTGACTGAGATCAGCTGTGAAGGTATATATATATCTAATAAGAGTAGTGTATTATATATAACCTTACTTGCTGCCACATATGTATACCTCAGTCAGAATTATTCTGGAATAGTGTGATGACTACGTTATATGTCTAGGGTATGTGTATGATGAAGTGTAAGTCAAAACAACAACAGACAGATAAACAATTTAATTTATTCCACTACACTTGACAACACTGTGACACTCACATACATAAAACACTCTACAAGGATATCTTAAAGGAGTCACTGATAACTTTTCAAATAACAATATGTATTCATTGCTGTCATGAATGAATATGTGTCCTGATTCAAATACAAAGGGAACCAGGAATCACAATCAATTTTAATTACAAGTTATATGTACAGAATTTATCAATATGAATCTTGTAGTGACATCTATTTTCAATAGTATCCTATGTGTGTTAGTTGTGTAGTAGTAATATGAGGTAATACTGGTTTTGTTTTGTTCAAGCTCTGTTGGTATTTGTCATCATGACTTCAATAGTTTGTCTTTATTGGAACTAGTATTGGAGATGTTCTCAGTTCCTGATATTAAAACAATTTAATTCCCCTCTTAATGTTATTTTTACAATGTCATTTTAAGATGGGGGTACATAATGTTGAGCTCAGCTGTCCACATCAGCTTATCTTGCGTGATGGCGGCAGGAAGAGACTCCTCTGCTCGATTTCTCCCCTGGGCTCTGGAGACACCTCACTGATAGCTAAATGGACCAAGGAGTATGCTGTCCGACTCTGGATTCAGCAAAGCTCTGACCAGGTGCTGCTCAATAACGTAAGACCACGGTCCCTGAAAACAAGAAGGATGTACCTTCTACTTCATAACTAATTGATACTCTAGTTCTACACTGAGCACAATACATCACAAACATTGAGTTCAGAGCGTTAGGCCAACTGTCAGCTTCATCTGAAATATTTTATACCAGTATTTCCCTCCCTAATGGTTACTACGCCTCTGCAATTCCAGCATTATTTCTGTCTAATCAATAATCTAGGTGTCAGTGTACTGTTTGGCCATTCCATGCCGTTTTACTTTCCTCCGACACCTTCTGTTCAGGCTGGAGCATTATAGGCTTTTCCTCATGTTCGCTACTGAACTACACATATATACAGGCATAAATTAACAATTTACATTCAATTTTCATTAAAAGATACTGAATGTTTCAAGCTTACCACAATTCATGGAAATAAACACAGATACGTTGACTAGCAATGAATTCTGGCACAAATACTGGCACAAATTCCCATCTGCTTATGTTCCAGGCTTTTATTTAGCAAAAATATGAGCTGGCTTCAACGCACTGTTGCTTTATCAAGCTTATTTGAACTAGTGGTCTCGAACTAACGCTCCTAAGTGATTATATCAGCGAGTCTGGCCAATGGAGCCACGTTTCGACAAGTGTTTGAAAAAATTTTACCTTCCTACGTCTCCCCTAACAACCAAGGATAGCATTTATAGTCCGACTAATCGTGTTTAGCCTTACATATCATTCCAGCCAATCAGTTCAAATGTAACTTGTGGCCCATTTCCCGTATAATGGTGGTTTAAAAAATCTACCACTGAGCGATTCTGATTTTGGGTGTTGTCTGACAGCACCATCATTTTATTTTGGCTATAACTTGTTAATTCCTAGACTATTTGCGTAACGTTTTACATATTCTTTGTCAGCAAGCCCTAAGGAACCCAAATATACAAATTTAAAAGAGCTAAGTGGCTGCGTTCAAAATATGCAATTTCTTCTACCTCCTGTTTCGAAGATGTGCTGTCTGGGTACTGTAATGTTTTCAAACGTAAACCCATCTAATGTTATCTTTTCTAATAAGCGTTTTCCAGGTTTTTTAAAACCTAACTCTGGGAAGGTTAGTGTTTTTATCACTGTCCGTCCGAAAAAGTTAGTGCATGTGGCCTTACACGTGTGATAGTAGTAATTGTGTATCGCGTTACGCTTGTTGGGGTGGCATTAATAGCGAGACGCGTGTTTAATTTTGCATGCGTTCCTGATTTTCATTCGCCCCTCTCTCTTTCTATTTGAGTCCATCTGTTCGTTCGTTTTGGTAACGTAATATAATTAATGTTAGGATTAATTTAGGTCATTACGCAGTCTGCCTCTCAATGTTTTTCTTAGAAATGCAATACCCGTTTTAATGTGTTGTGGAAACGCTTGTATTTATGCAGTGGCTTATATTTAACGTGGAAACGTTACAATTTGCAGACGAAGCATAAAACAAAGGGGGATTTCGAGTACATTCCTTGTGACAGCACTGTTATTTTACCATTGCTCTTTTCTTTATTAGAATTTATTTGTTAGGCTTTGCATCTACCTTTTAATTTATATATGTGGATTAGAATATTTCACGACACCTCCCCTCTTAAAACAGACATCCCATGTCAGTCCTTTATTCTATATACACATAGATAAATGTAAGTCAACTTGACTTTACTCTGCTGTGGTGCTATCATGGTTTTATGTAGTTGGGTCCATTCAGAGTAGGCACTACTCATGAAATCTGCCTCAGACTTCTACAACCAATAATATATTTCGGTTATGTTACTGAACAGCCGCAAGTGTGAGTGCTTGTCTTAATGCTGCTTCGCAACCCGTATTCACCATTTATCTTCTCTGAGTCTGCGCAATGACATGTCCAGAGAACATTATATTTCCCTCAAAATGTACGTTATGAGGAGATAACATATACCTGGTGATAGCAGAGTTTTCGTAGTGGATCCCATAATCTTCTTATTATCCTGTATGAAACATTCGGAATATCCTCAATCAAAGAGGCAACTCAGGGATTCATTACGTTCCTCCGAAATGTTTACATCCAACAATTTTCTCATCATTCTAGAGAAGACACTAGGTGCATTCTTCAATCCAAATGGCAATCTATTAAACTCATAGTGTCCTTCTGAGGTACTAAAAGCTAGGTATGGTCTAACCTCAGGCTTTACTGGAATCTGATAGTATCCTTTACTCAGATCCACTTTTGAGAAATATTTAGCTTTATTTAGTCTGGCAAACAGCTGATTTGTATCCGGCAATGGATCCACCTGTCCTTCTGTAATAGCATTCAGTCTCCTGTAATCTATACAGAGTCTATGTTCTCCAGAGGGCTTCCTTAAGAGTACAACACCGGAACTATATGAAGATTCACTGTGCGAAATAATTCCTTCCTTCAACAGATAGTCTATCTCTTCCTTCAAAGCTTTCTCCTTAGCAAACGGAATCGAATATGGTTTCATACAGACAGGTGTGTGGTTGTTGCGTGATAAATTCTCGCAACATCGTTTTATTTCAATATCTGTTTTATAACGCAAGGGCAACAACTGCTTGGAATTTATAGTCACTTTTCTCGGTAAGCATTTGTCTTCTCGCGTTGGTATCGAATGCAGTTAAGTTTGAGCTGTGGTCGTTTTGCGCTGGACTGCGCATGACTTGTCTTGCTTCTTTTGTCGATCGGTTTCCGCCCACCACTAGTGGGAGTGAGCGATTTGGAATGGCGAAAGAGATGCCTCGTTGAAGAGGGGATCTCCGCTATTTTTTGTTCTGTCAGGGATGTGTAGTCCTCTTAATGGATATTTCGTTTATTCGAGATAATACCTCTAGTGTTTCCCACATGTCGGGAGGCGTGATATTTCTGTGTATTTCATGAAAGCAAGGTAAATTGACTCTTTCATTAACTCTATTGATTTTGGGTCGTGAGCGATTTCGATTCATAGCCTGTCTGCGAAAGTCGTCGTCACGAGATGTTTTCCTAGCTCACATGTCGCTGCATTGTACTGCATCGGTTGATGCAGGTACCAAGGACCATTACTTGCTACTTTGTTAAATGAACTAGGTTTGGAAAACCTTTATTATCTAGAGGATATTTTTTGAGGACATTATTTATACTTCGGCAGACGTGTCTGTCTTGCTGAAGTCAAACTAAGGAGAGTGAACTGATCTCATACATCTGGTTATCTCCTGGCTGTTATAGAAAAGGATGGAGTTTTCCACCTGACTACATTTACAGCACTATGAAATATAACATGCATCTGACTCATCATTGTAATGCTGTCTACCGTTTATTGCTGTATTGAATGTTGCTGTGATAATGACTGTTTGATGTGCCTACACATTTGCGTAACCATTTTGTCACTGTGGCGTCCACAATAAATAATGAAGAAAAACGTCAACGGCTGTTTCAAGACTCATTGACTTTATACGTCGTGAGTTTACTGACGTCCTATGTGGATTGCCCTGTTATTGTTGCATGAACATTGTTTTGACTGAACACATCTACACACTACACAAAACCAGACATGCGGATGCCATCCATCATCATATGGCATCACGCATCATTTGGTGGCCATAAGCTGGTTTGATTCTGGTACCAGCAAACACGGGGTCCCTTACCCACTTCATTTTCAACAAGAATTCATCAGCATCCTTCAAGAAATTAACATTCTTCAATACAGTCAACATCTTCAAAATTTTCAAAGTACTCGGCGTTGCCCGGTAAAAGTCAAATTTCAATTTTTTGACGGAAACAAGAATTTGACAGTACCCGGCGTTGTTACATGTTGCCGGATAACTCGGACTGCTGTTATCTTTTACGCAAGTCAAGCAAGTTGCTGCTGTCAAGGTTCCAGTGCTGTCGTTTTTTGAGAAGGTCAAGTGCCGGTTGAAACGGGTTGTTTTCTGAAGAAGGCCAAGTACCGATTTCCATCAACTTACTTTTGGATTAGAAGGTCAAGTGCCGAAACAACTCAACACACAGTATGTCAGAAGCTCTTGTACCATCGTGTTAGCAGTGGAAGCAGTTCAGATGTGCCATCATCGTTGGAGCTTCGCTCTTTAGGACGTTGATTGACATCCGTTTTTCTGCTGTTCTACGATTGGAAGCCTATAAGTTAAGTGGCCTGTTTGTATGTAAACTGTGCCCTTATACTTCTGCTGAGTCTTCTGTGTATCATCTCATTCTATATGTTTTATGTTTATATGTTATTTGTATATTTATATGTTTATATTTCAGCGGGTTCTCGGTTGGGTGGTGTCTCCGTTAGATTATGCCACGTCATAGAGGTCGTCTATTGTGAGCGTTTTCTGTAAGGTTTGCAAATTTCCAATACTGGAATTTGCTAAGCGACTTCTGTTGCTATTTATGTTAGCTGTGATGACATGTTTTAATATTGTTTTCGTTATTATTTCGCATTCTTTAGTTTTGTTTTGATTTGTTTGTATTTGTTAGCCTCATCTTGACTATATTTTAGTTTCATACAACATTTTTGTTTATACACTGTGGTGTCATGTATTTTGTTTAATTCTATCGCAGATATCGTCACATTTTTTGTGATATTTCATTAATTTCTGCTTTATTTTTAGTTGATTTCTGCGAAAGTTTTTGTATTGTTGCTGATCTTTGTTATTGTTTACATTGTTATTGTTTACATTGTTTGTATTGTTTACATTTTCAATGTTTACATTCTGCATGTGTTTACATAGTCATTGTTTACAGTTATAGTAATTAGTTAATGGGCTATGCTAATGCACTGTTACTACTATACTGATGATAAATGAATGATGAATAGTGTCGTGCACTATTGAATGAGAAGTGCACTTATGATCAAGAATTGAGTGCTGATATTTCATATACAAGTTCTTTGATTGGAGACTTGTTTCCCACAGAGACTGGGATAATATAAGGTGATGTGAATATACAAGTGCTTAATTAAGACTTGTTACACTTAGGTTTGAAATAAATTAGTTAATTATTTCAGGTTTTGGACTCATATGTTAGACAACATGTCTACATTTGAGCACTTTATTGAGCAGGGTAAATTGCTTGGGAAGACTGGTGATAAGTTAGAAGAATTTGCAACTGCTCGATATGATAAAGCAATGGAAGCTGAACAAAAGAAACTGCAGATGCAGGTGGATGAAAAAAGATTCCAAATGGAAATGGAAAAACAAAAAAGGGAATCAGAAGCTGAGGAGAGAAAACTCCAGCTACAGCTAGAAGCTGAAAGACTTCAAAAAGAGGCTGAGAATAAAAGACTTGAAAAAGAGGCTGAGAATAAAAGACTTGAAAAAGAGGCTGAAAATAAAAGACTTGAAAAAGAAGCTGAAAATGAAAGACTTCAAAAAGAGGCTCAAGCTGAGGAAAGAAGATTACAGAGAGAGTCTGATGAGAGGAAAGAGAAAGCAAAAATGGAACATGAAGAAAAGGTCTTAGCTTTAGAGTTGGAAAAATTGAAATTGACAAGCATGAGTAATGGTAATGATTCAAACAAGGGTTCATCTTCTGGTAAGGCTAATAATGATACTTTTAAGATTAAGTTACCAACATTTAGTCCTTCCAGCGATGACATAATGTTCTATCTGGACAGATTTGAACAAGCATGTACAGCTCATAACATAGACAAAGCAAAATATGTTTATCAGTTATCAGGGATACTGACAGGTAAAGCTCTAAGTATATTAAATATGGTGGATGAACCTGACAAGAACAATTATGAGGTTGTCAGGGCCGCTTTGTTAAAGAAATATCAGCTTAACGAAGACGGCTATCGTCTACAATTTAAAAACATGTTACCTGAAAATGGAGTTGAATTCTCCGAGTTTATTGCAAGAATACGCATTACTTTCTCACGATGGGTTGAACTATCTAAGACGGAAAAAACTTATGAAGGACTTATGGACTTAATACTTAGAGACAAAGTCATGTCGTCTGTCAATGAGTCTTTCCTTGCTTTCCTTCATAAACGTAAACCTAAAACAATAAAAGAAATGGAAGATTTCTGTTGCCAATACGTAACTGCGCACCCACACATAACCATGGGTAACTCTAAGGTGAAAGAAGGTTTACCAGTTGCTTCGGCAGCTCCGTATGGTCAAAACTTTGCTCGTAGATCCCAACAAAATTTTGATAGAAAGAGTAGCGGTAATTTCTGTCAAAATCATGGAAATCAATTTCATGGTGATTCTTCTTCGAAGAATTGGAGACAACCTGATAGTACTCGTTACTATCACCCTAATAATTATAAGCATTTCAAAAGAGGATATGGTAATAGAGGTTATTCCTGCCGAAGACCTCAAAACCAAACAAATAGATGTTCGCATCAATGTGAACATGATAGTAATCGTGGAAACTGGAATTCGAACCAGTATAACAATTACAATAGAGACAATAATAACTGCAGAGATAATAATAACTCTGATAACTTCAGAGGTAATAATAGTCGGGGTAGATCTCAACACAAAAAAAAGAGATATCAGCAGGCTAATGCTGTACAACAGGAAACTGAGGCAGCCTGTAATCATGTGGTTGATAGTAAAAACTTTGACGCTGTCACTAGTTCTGCTTTTGACTTTGAGAGAGCAAACAAATGCCCCCAATGCAGTACTTTATTCGAACCGGGTACCATAACTACTTTGAGTTGTGGTCACCCACTTCCCGCTCTTCCTGCTGCTGTTGCGCATGACGGGAGGGGTTCTTTAATTCTATATAAGGGTCTTGTTAATGATACTCCGGTCTCACTACTTTTCGATTCCGGATGCACCACTATTGGTGTTAGACAATCGCTTGTAGATCCATCTTGTGCTACAGGAAGGGTTATTAAATGTGTCACATTTGGCGGCACTCTAGAAAAATATCCTACTGCTGTAATTCGCATTGCCACTCCTTTCTTTACTGGAGATGTGCATGCTTGTCTCTTACCTAATCCTATTGCGGACCTTATTATTGGTCGTATTCACGGAGTTAGGGAGTGTACCCCACAGCAGATTGCTGCTTGGGAAGATAATAACATGCAAGCTACAAATGCAGTAGTTACAAGAGCACAAGCTCTACAAACACCCGAAACTTCACTGAATAGTGATAATGAAGTTGATAGCCAAGATAGTCACTTAGTAATCACTCGTGACTCTTTCATAAAATTGCAAGAAGAAGATTCTTCTTTAAAAAAATTCTTCGTTCTTGCGAAGAAAGGTGATCCGAATCAGGATACAAATAGAAAATCTTGGATTGCAATGAGAAACGGCGTACTTGTACGTATGGTACAAGATTCGGCTACGTCGGCACATTCGCAAATTCTTGTTCCCAAGAGCATGAGAGTCCAAATATTGCAACATGCTCATGACTCGCAATGTGCTGGACATATGGTTTTTGCCCGTACGAAGTCGAGAGTCCTTGCGGCTTTCTTTTGGCCTTTTGTCAATAAGGACATTCGTATTTACTGCCGATCATGCAAGGTATGTCAGGAGGTCAAATCTAGAGGACCACGACATGCTGCGCCTATCCAGGCTGCTGACATTCCTATTCGGCCGTTTCAGAAAATGGCCAGAGATATTATTGGCCCTTTTAAGGTCAAGTCGGCCAGAGGACATCAGTTTATCCTTACATGTGTCGATATGTGCACACGTTGGCCAGAGGCTATTCCTCTTAAGAGCATATCTACTACAGATATCGCAGATGCTCTTTGGTTGATATTTTTCTCGCTTGGGGTTCCCCAGAGAAATATTGTCAGACCATGGCACTCAACTCATATCTGACACTATGTCACAGGTAATGTCTACCTTACATATTGAACGATCTCTCAGTAGTATCTACCATCCTATGTCTAATGGGTTAGTTGAGCGTCTGAATAGAACGCTCAAGACTTTGCTTGGTAAGATAACTGAAGATCATCCTCAAGATTGGGACAGGGTTTTACCCGCGGCTCTCTTTGCCTATAGAGAAGTCCCTAATGAACACACAGGATTTTCTCCCTTCGAACTTGTCTTTGGCGCGCGTCCACGCGGCCCTATGTCTTTATTACACGATCTCATCACTGCCGATGATATTAGCGATGAAACTCAATCCTCATATGAGTATGTCATTGCTCTTAGACAAAAGATCATTGAGGCATGTAAGCTAGCAACTGCTTCATCAGAAATTGCTAAAGAGAAGGCAAGGCAGTTTGCTAACAAGAATAGATGTCTACGACAACTTTGTCCAGGCGACAAAGCATTCGTCCTACTCCCCAGTAGGGAAAATAGACTTCTTATTGCATGGAAAGGTCCGTATGCAATAGTCTCTCGGATTTCCGATGTTGACTATGTGGTCGATATTGATGGAAAGCATAAAACTTTCCACATAAACATGCTTTCGGAATTTCACGAACGTCCGGACTATTTGCTGCCTATTTTCCAGGCAACGGATGATGCTCCTGCACCTCACGGTCATTATTCATCCCTGTCTGTCATTCAGGATGAGGAAGCTACCTTCTCTGATGTCAACCTTCCCCTTCCAGTGGTTCCATTACATTCCACGGAATCTTGGAAAAACGTTTCTGTTTCTCCTAATCTTTCTGGTGACGAACATCGACAAGTCTCGTCGATGTTACAAACATTTCAGGATGTTCTCACTGACATTCCTGGACACACAGATGTCATAGAACATGACATAATTCTTACCGACAATAATCCAATTAGGGTTAGGCCGTATCCTATTCCTATACACTTTCAGTCGCAAGTGGAAAAGGAATTGGATGAAATGATTCAATTAAATATAATTGAACCATCGACTTCACCATATTCTTCTTCCATGGTTATTGTCCGGAAGAAGGATAAGAACATACGAATTTGCGTTGATTATCGCAAATTGAATCAGGTCACAAAGTTCGACGCTGAACCGATGCCTTTGTTAGAAGATCTACTGATTAGACTTTCTAATTCTAGATTCTTCACTAAACTTGACTTGTCTAAAGGTTATTGGCAAGTGCCTTTAGCAGAGCATGCCAAACCTCTTACTGCTTTTTCTACACCTAGGGGTCTATTTCAATGGAATGTTATGCCTTTTGGTCTCATGAACGCCCCTGCCACTTTCGTTCGCATGATGCGTCGAATTCTGTCACATCGTTCGGATGTCATCGCATACTTAGATGACATCTGTCTCTTCAGTGATACCTGGGAAGATCACTATTTAGGGTTATATGACTTACTGTCCACTCTACGTGAGAATAATTTGACAGCAAAACCTTCTAAAGCTTTTGTTGGTTTTGGTGAAATCTCTTTCCTGGGTCATCGTGTTGGTCATGGTCTCTTGAAGACAGAAGACCACAATACTTCCAAAATACTGAACATCTCTGTTCCTAAAACGAAGAAACAAGTTAGGAGTCTCTTAGGTTTAATTCAATTTTATGGGAGATTTATTCCAAATTTATCTTCGATCATGGCACCTCTCTCAACATTGTTGAAGAAAGGTTCGCCTAATCTGGTCCGTGGTCTGAAGAATGCCAATCTTCACTAGACCAAATCAAGAATATATTTTCTTCTCCTCCCATCTTAAGATTACCTACTCTTGATAGGACTTTTGTTCTTCGGAGTGATGCTTCATCCACTGGGATTGGAGCAGCACTGATGCAAGAATATGCAAATACTCTGCATCCTGTTATGTACATTTCTAGAAAACTAAATGCGGCAGAGAGGAACTACTCGGTTTTAGACCGTGAGTTGTTAGCGATGGTTTGGTCAATTCTAAAGCTACAAAGATTCCTCCTGGGCGCACATTTCATTCTAGATACTGATCAGAAAGCTCTTACAGCTATTCAGACTAAGAATTTGAAGAGTTCGAGATCCACTCGATATGCTATAGCTCTTCAACCTTTTCACTTCACGGTACGAGCTATCCGTGGTGCGGATAATGTGATGGCTGACATTTTGTCTAGATGCCCACATGACTCCAACTAATACTTCTGTCCTATATTTCCATATATTACAGAGTCATAACACACCTATATTTCTACAATAGATTAGCACATCTGTACTTACTTTATATGTACACACTATCGTGCTTTGTTGTCATCTTCTTCTGTTCGTTTTTTTAAGATGATAGAGGAGGACTGAGTAGTTAATATAAGGGCCGTTAGTTTACTAAACAGCCACAATTATTAATAATGTATTGTACCTTATGAAGCATATTAGTTATTAATTAGCATTATATTGCTTGTACTTTCTCAGAATGTCATTGTTGAGCTGAGGACTTACCTTACGAGTTCTAGATTGTGTACTTACCCTCGGAATACCAGAGCATATGTCCTGGATCGTCATGTAGTTTAACTTTACTATGTACTTATGTCATTACATGTCAAAGAATGTACTATTTAAATTTTCCTATCAGATTTGTACATCCATTTTTAAAGACAATATTAGAGTATGCTGTTTAATGATGATTATAGTAACTTGCATACGTATATTGTGTTTACATGCTAACGTGATGTGTGTTGGTGACACCTCCCCGATGTGAATATTTTTTGAGACATATTTATTTTTCTGTTGAGGTATATCCTCACCAGACACTCTATAATTAGCCTATTGTTTGGCAATTTAGTTAATTATCAGCGCATAATTCGTGCGTTTTGAGCCGCTTATCGCTTGCTCTTTGATATTGGAAAAAAAAATATGTTCCACATTTTTTTTTTATCGGGAGGAGGTGGTGATATGTTGCGTGATAAATTCTCGCAACATCGTTTTATTTCAATATCTGTTTTATAACGCAAGGGCAACAACTGCTTGGAATTTATAGTCACTTTTCTCGGTAAGCATTTGTCTTCTCGCGTTGGTATCGAATGCAGTTAAGTTTGAGCTGTGGTCGTTTTGCGCTGGACTGCGCATGACTTGTCTTGCTTCTTTGTCGATCGGTTTCCGCCCACCACTAGTGGGAGTGAGCGATTTGGAATGGCGAAAGAGATGCCTCGTTGAAGAGGGGATCTCCGCTATTTTTTGTTCTGTCAGGGATGTGTAGTCCTCTTAATGGATATTTCGTTTATTCGAGATAATACCTCTAGTGTTTCCCACATGTCGGGAGGCGTGATATTTCTGTGTATTTCATGAAAGCAAGGTAAATTGACTCTTTCATTAACTCTATTGATTTTGGGTCGTGAGCGATTTCGATTCATAGCCTGTCTGCGAAAGTCGTCGTCACGAGATGTTTTCCTAGCTCACATGTCGCTGCATTGTACTGCATCGGTTGATGCAGGTACCAAGGACCATTACTTGCTACTTTGTTAAATGAACTAGGTTTGGAAAACCTTTATTATCTAGAGGATATTTTTGAGGACATTATTTATACTTCGGCAGACGTGTCTGTCTTGCTGAAGTCAAACTAAGGAGAGTGAACTGATCTCATACATCTGGTTATCTCCTGGCTGTTATAGAAAAGGATGGAGTTTTCCACCTGACTACATTTACAGCACTATGAAATATAACATGCATCTGACTCATCATTGTAATGCTGTCTACCGTTTATTGCTGTATTGAATGTTGCTGTGATAATGACTGTTTGATGTGCCTACACATTTGCGTAACCATTTTGTCACTGTGGCGTCCACAATAAATAATGAAGAAAAACGTCAACGGCTGTTTCAAGACTCATTGACTTTATACGTCGTGAGTTTACTGACGTCCTATGTGGATTGCCCTGTTATTGTTGCATGAACATTGTTTTGACTGAACACATCTACACACTACACAAAACCAGACATGCGGATGCCATCCATCATCATATGGCATCACGCATCAGTGGTCTATCAGTTTCATATCATATTCCAATAGGTTTGTATGCCCTGGTCGGTCTGTTAACACCTCTGCATGATTATTTAGAACCTGTTGCACTCTCTCTTTCTGAGTTTTCGTTAAATGTGTACTGATTTTCACCTGTGCTGCTGTCTCACAGGGGTGTAATGGATATTCAAATGATGAAAGTGGTTCCTTTTTCATCTCCATGGCGATGGACAAGGTCAACAAGTGTGTCTCTTCCTGATGTTCTCTTTCCAAATATTTCTTCAGGAGATTCACATGATAGATTTTTTCTTTCCCCTTCTTATCTATCTTATAATTTGTTCTAGACACCTTCTCTAGAACTGTATATGGACCCTGCCATCCAATTTGTAACTTATTCTGACTCCCGGGCAAAAGAAGCAGTACCTTCTCTCCCACAGCCAAATCTCTGTCTTTCGCCTTCCTGTTATAATAGGCAGCATGTTTCTTCCTGGCTTGTTTCAAATTTTCATTGGCAAGTTTCCAGCCAGTTTTTAAACGAGTGGTCAGCTCATTCACATATTGGTATGAAGATGTAATGTTTTCCTCTGCCTTTTCATCAGTCCACGTTCTTAACAAAGCTACATATGGACCTTTAATTGTGTGGACCTATTTGTCCATGCACCGGTATGGTCTCTTCCACTCGAAGCTTTATAGTGATGATTTTTCCTCCCAGAATTATCATGCACAAAACGACCGCTACCAATTCTTTTCTTGGGGCTGTCTCCCCACTTAAAATTCTTGATGAGAGATTTCCTCTCTACATCCTCTTCCTCCAGTTTGTTTAAGTCCGATTGAGGGATTTTCGGCTTATCCTGGGGTAAGACATCTTTTTGCACTCTCCGCATAGTGGCCATTGTAAAACAGTTAAGTGAAGCTTGTCCGTGAAAAGGGGCTTCCCATTCCATTAGGTCCACTTTATCAAATCTACTTTTCTTTTTATTATCAGGCCTAATTTTGCCCCGTGGCGTGTCCAGGTCCTGATCCATGTTCCCACTTGTGGGTGTTTCCTCATGTGCTATGCTACACCTTTCTACAAAATTCTCAATGTCCCATCTTGCTTTGGGCCAATAATAATTGTGAGCCACCTTTTGAATGATGGTACCTATCTTCTCATGGTCCCCATCTGGTTTCACATGTAGGCTCCTTATTAAGTCTGCCCTATATCTTTTAGGAAGTACCAGTTGTCCCTGACCTTTGGATCTAGCTCCAGTCTTCCTATACATCAACTTGTTTTTCATGTAAAAATCTCCCTTGCCTGGAGTTGTATGACAAGTTGACAATTTTCTGAAACAAGGCTTGAGTGTTTTATCCCCAGCCTGTGCCTTCCTCATCTCTTCTGGAGTGGTATCCAACATAATATCCTCCTCCTGTCTTGAGGTCGACCTGACCTGAAGGGTTGCCATATACACAGGTTTCCTTCTGCAACGGTCAGTGTCATGATTGTCCATCTGACAATTCTTACACCACCTTTTTCCT
Source organism: Oreohelix idahoensis (assembly GCA_024509875.1). Lineage (NCBI taxonomy): Eukaryota > Metazoa > Mollusca > Gastropoda > Stylommatophora > Oreohelicidae > Oreohelix > Oreohelix idahoensis. The sequence goes on from JAMPIV010001467.1 coordinate 493,095, forward strand.
TGGTTGAAAGATTTTCTTTCATCATATTTCCTTTCATCGAATTGTGGGAATTTATTTTTATTTTCATACCGTGGCCTCTCAAACTGGTGCTTACCTTTGTTTTGATCCCTAGGATCAAATTTATTAAAGTTCTGTGGTGCCCTAAAGTTATCCACTTGTTTCTTTTTATTACCTGTTACCTCTGCTTGAGCTGCTTGATACCTTTCAGCAACATTTAGCAAATCACCCAGCCTCTCTGCACCTTGTTCCATGAGAAACTTTCTCAGGTCTGGAGCCATGGACTCTCTTAGCTGCTCTATAAGGACCATTTCCTTAAGATCTTGGGTTTTCCCCAGAGAAGTCCATTTCTCCAAGTATGTCTCTATTCGTGCAGAGAACTGGTGATAGGTTTCACCTGACAGTAGTTTAGCATTCCTAAATTTTTTCCTATAAAATTCTGCATTCTTTTCATATCTTAACAAAAGAGCCTGCTTTAGCATGTCATAATTTTCCTGATCACCTCTGCTCATTTTTGCAAAAACCTCATAAGCTGCCCCACGAAGTCCTTGAGATAACTTTAAGCTCCACCTCTCTCTCTCTAACCCATACGTGGTAGCTAATAGTTCATACCTATTTAGGTAGCTCTCTATATCATCGTCTTTCTCAACAAAATGATCTAAATGAAAATTCATAGCTGAGGCTGAGGCTCCTTGGCTAGCAGTGGCATCAGAGGCAAAGGGACTGGCACCATTTTCAGGAGCATGGCCTTGAAACTCAAACTCCCTTAGTCGTAACTCATGTTCCCTTTGTAATCTTTTATCCTCTGCTTCCCTTTCTGCAGCTAATTTCTTCTCTTCCCTTTCTGCAGTCAATCTTCTTTCTTCTGCTTCCCTTTCTGCAGCTAATTTCTTCTCTTCCCTTTCTGCAGCTAATTTCTTCTCTTCCCTTTCTGCAGCTAATTTCTTCTCTTCCCTGTCTGCAGTCAATCTTCTTTCTTCTGCTTCCAATTTCTTAGCCTCAGCCTCAATCTGCAACCTCTTAGTCTCAGCCTCAGCCTCAAATTGTAACTTCTTAATTTCCCTTTCAGCCTCTAACTTTCTTTCGGCTTCAAACCTTCTTTCTTCACGTTCAATAAATTTGTCACATTCCGTAGTGACATAGGCAACCATAACTTGCCCATCTAATCCTAACTCTTTTGCAGTCTGAACAGCAGCAGATCGAAATTTGGCCAGGTCCGCCATTGTCTATCAGGTAAATTTATACAATGTCTAACCAACAATTCAATCTCTAAATATATATCTAATGGACAACACAGGCACCGTGAGCTCAACCTTATTTAATTCCACCCAAGGATACCTTTTAATTCTTATATTCCCTGAAGTGAATTACCCCCACTATTTTTAATAGGTAAAGATTCAAAATCCCGGACGAGCCCCCAATATATGTGGTGAAGTGGGATGTTATAAATATTTATAGGGGACTTAGTGTACTGACTGAGATCAGCTGTGAAGGTATATATATATCTAATAAGAGTAGTGTATTATATATAACCTTACTTGCTGCCACATATGTATACCTCAGTCAGAATTATTCTGGAATAGTGTGATGACTACGTTATATGTCTAGGGTATGTGTATGATGAAGTGTAAGTCAAAACAACAACAGACAGATAAACAATTTAATTTATTCCACTACACTTGACAACACTGTGACACTCACATACATAAAACACTCTACAAGGATATCTTAAAGGAGTCACTGATAACTTTTCAAATAACAATATGTATTCATTGCTGTCATGAATGAATATGTGTCCTGATTCAAATACAAAGGGAACCAGGAATCACAATCAATTTTAATTACAAGTTATATGTACAGAATTTATCAATATGAATCTTGTAGTGACATCTATTTTCAATAGTATCCTATGTGTGTTAGTTGTGTAGTAGTAATATGAGGTAATACTGGTTTTGTTTTGTTCAAGCTCTGTTGGTATTTGTCATCATGACTTCAATAGTTTGTCTTTATTGGAACTAGTATTGGAGATGTTCTCAGTTCCTGATATTAAAACAATTTAATTCCCCTCTTAATGTTATTTTTACAATGTCATTTTAAGATGGGGGTACATAATGTTGAGCTCAGCTGTCCACATCAGCTTATCTTGTGTGATGGCGGCAGGAAGAGACTCCTCTGCTCGATTTCTCCCCTGGGCTCTGGAGACACCTCACTGATAGCTAAATGGACCAAGGAGTATGCTGTCCGACTCTGGATTCAGCAAAGCTCTGACCAGGTGCTGCTCAATAACGTAAGACCACGGTCCCTGAAAACAAGAAGGATGTACCTTCTACTTCATAACTAATTGATACTCTAGTTCTACACTGAGCACAATACATCACAAACATTGAGTTCAGAGCGTTAGGCCAACTGTCAGCTTCATCTGAAATATTTTATACCAGTATTTCCCTCCCTAATGGTTACTACGCCTCTGCAATTCCAGCATTATTTCTGTCTAATCAATAATCTAGGTGTCAGTGTACTGTTTGGCCATTCCATGCCGTTTTACTTTCCTCCGACACCTTCTTTTCAGGCTGGAGCATTATAGGCTTTTCCTCATGTTCGCTACTGAACTACACATATATACAGGCATAAATTAACAATTTACATTCAATTTTCATTAAAAGATACTGAATGTTTCAAGCTTACCACAATTCATGGAAATAAACACAGATACGTTGACTAGCAATGAATTCTGGCACAAATACTGGCACAAATTCCCATCTGCTTATGTTCCAGGCTTTTATTTAGCAAAAATATGAGCTGGCTTCAACGCACTGTTGCTTTATCAAGCTTATTTGAACTAGTGGTCTCGAACTAACGCTCCTAAGTGATTATATCAGCGAGTCTGGCCAATGGAGCCACGTTTCGACAAGTGTTTGAAAAAATTTTACCTTCCTACGTCTCCCCTAACAACCAAGGATAGCATTTATAGTCCGACTAATCGTGTTTAGCCTTACATATCATTCCAGCCAATCAGTTCAAATGTAACTTGTGGCCCATTTCCCGTACAATGGTGGTTTAAAAAAATCTACCACTGAGCGATTCTGATTTTGGGTGTTGTCTGACAGCACCATCATTTTATTTTGGCTATAACTTGTTAATTCCTAGACTATTTGCGTAACGTTTTACATATTCTTTGTCAGCAAGCCCTAAGGAACCCAAATATACAAATTTAAAAGAGCTAAGTGGCTGCGTTCAAAATATGCAATTTCTTCTACCTCCTGTTTCGAAGATGTGCTGTCTGGGTACTGTAATGTTTTCAAACGTAAACCCATCTAATGTTATCTTTTCTAATAAGCGTTTTCCAGGTTTTTTTAAAACCTAACTCTGGGAAGGTTAGTGTTTTTTATCACTGTCCGTCCGAAAAAGTTAGTGCATGTGGCCTTACACGTGTGATAGTAGTAATTGTGTATCGCGTTACGCTTGTTGGGGTGGCATTAATAGCGAGACGCGTGTTTAATTTTGCATGCGTTCCTGATTTTCATTCGCCCCTCTCTCTTTCTATTTGAGTCCATCTGTTCGTTCGTTTTGGTAACGTAATATAATTAATGTTAGGATTAATTTAGGTCATTACGCAGTCTGCCTCTCAATGTTTTTCTTAGAAATGCAATACCCGTTTTAATGTGTTGTGGAAACGCTTGTATTTATGCAGTGGCTTATATTTAACGTGGAAACGTTACAATTTGCAGACGAAGCATAAAACAAAGGGGGATTTCGAGTACATTCCTTGTGACAGCACTGTTATTTTACCATTGCTCTTTTCTTTATTAGAATTTATTTGTTAGGCTTTGCATCTACCTTTTAATTTATATATGTGGATTAGAATATTTCACGACAGTTACCTATATGTGTGTGAAGATTAACAGCAACCATGATTGTAGTGTGTTACCTATATGTGTGGGAAGAATCATTGCGATCATGGCAGTGGTATGTTATCTGTGTAGGTGAAGACTGATAGCAGACATGTCTGTGGTGTGTTACCTGTATGTGTGTGAAGATTAATAACAACCATGATTGTGGTGTGTTACCTATATGTGTGTGAAGAATAATAGCAATCATTGCTGTGGTATATTATCTGTGTGGGTGAAGACTGATCGCATCCATGTCTGTGGTGTGTTACCTATATGTGTGTGAAGAATAATAGCAACCGTGGCTGTGGCGTGGTACCTATATGTGTGTGAAGACTGATAGTAATCATGGCTGTGTTATGTTATCTGTGTGGGTGAAGACTGATCGCATCCATGTCTGTGGTGTGTTAACTGTATGTGTGTGAAGATTAATAGCAACCATGATTGTAGTTTTTTACCTATATGTGTGTGAAGACTGATAACAATCATGACTGTGGTACGTTACCCATAGGTGTAAGAAGGATATTAGCAACCACAGCTGTGGTCATTATGGTTGGCAACCTTATCATGTAAAACCAATTGCTTCAGAAACCATTGCAGGGGACCAGATGCCGTGGAGCATCAATAATCAATAATAAGTAAGGAAGGGGATTAATGAAAAATAACAACACTATTGCAGGGCTCAGAGGCTTGGCATGCAGTACAACAAGCCTAGATAAAGCACAACCTCAGATTCTGAGAACAGTGTTAATATTAGAATATGGTGCAATAAAAAAACAAAACTAATATCAGCTAATATGGAATAAGTGCAAATAAGGAAATAAGCAACCTATGCAGATCGCTATCAATACCCATTAGTAAACATCACAAGACTGAATAGAGAGATTTCTGGGATATGTCAAACAACTGAGGCTGCAACACGACCATGTTAATATTATCATGGACAGACATGAATAAATGTGGTACACAAGGAAGATGCATACTGAACTCAAACAAGGCACAAGATTACGATGATGTCTAAAAAAATTGTCGACAAACAGTATTGGACATAACCTTGAACAAGGTGGAAACTGTAAATTGGAAAGAGGCCATAAGAAATGGAGATTCTTTTTTTAATTTTTTTTATAAAGTATCCCGTTCAACCCTTGATGGGTTATAATTAGGACATAGGTGTATTAATTCAAGAAAATAAAGTCACATTTCCAATACCCAAATATAGTACCTTCTTCTTACCCTCCACTCAGTCCAAATAGAGTAAATCAAAACCAAAATATTTTTGAACGTTTTTGTGTGTGACCTCCCCTTTCCAAGATACAAACAAACAATAAAAATACAAAGGAATAAAACACAAACAAACAAACAAAAGATACAAAAAAAAAACTAACTAAAATGAACTCTCTCATAACTACCCTAATGTTAACAAGGTGAAAAGGGGTGAGAAAGCCACCAGAACCATCAAATGCACCAATTATCTGCCATCAGCCATACAAGTGCCCCATCAGACTACCCCTTTTCCTCATACCATCAGTGATCCTTATATATTATTTTTAGTTCTTGTTATATAGCCTACTGTTTTACTATATTGTGCAATATCTATTCTCAACACTCTATTGCACAGTTGTGGATGAATTGCATGCCTGTAAGTAATCTAATATTGGTTTTCTCTGTTGTTCATACTTCCTACATTTTAGTAGGAAATGCTCTATATTATTTTTTCTAGACATTCTGCACAGTAAGGTTCTTCTATTCTAAAATAGCCCATTCCTAGTTGTAGACTAAGAAGTAAATGGAGATGGAAGTTTGTGCTGATATTGTCAAATTTGTAGACCAAATTAAATATTGAAATCTTAAGAAAGAAAGATAACAATATGACAAAGAGGAAGTTAATAATAAATAATTAACAGTCAAACACACAGCCTGACCTTCTCACTCTCTGTATCTAGGGCAGATGTTGCCTCATCTAAGAGAAGAATCTTTGGATGACGAATTAATGCCCTGGCAATGGCAACTCTTTGCTTCTGTCCTCCTGATAGTTGCGTCCCCTTCTCTCCGACCATTGTATCATAGCCCTGCAGCAATAACATTATTTAGTTATGATTGGTATAAAAGGTAAAATGTAGTACTATAGCTTCCTTACTTTGCTCCCCTTTCTAGCTCATCTAGTGCAGGGGGTATTCCCGCCTTAAACATAAATAGCACACCCTTATTTGTATTTAATTTCTACATGTGTACTCCCCACTCAGTGGCAGATCTACATTTTGGAGGCCCTGAAGCTTGAACTCTGGGGGGGGGGGGGGGCCTCCTTTTATCAAAACAAAAAAAGAAAAGTATTGGGGATGGTAAAGAAACATATTATAGAGAAAACTGGACTTGAGGGCCATGAAGCTCAATCATAGTAGATCCGCCCCTGTCCCGACATACAGACCTATATGAAAATACAAAGAAAGTATAGGACTATCATAAGACCATTGCTCTATCAGGCATTGGCACAAGGAGACTAATATGAAGTTTTGCATGAGGCTGGCAAACCTCATCGTGTAAAACAAATAGCCACAAAAAGCACTGCTGCAAGAGCACGTGAGAGCTTGGTGCAGGCTTCCTGCAAGTAGACTAGCGGCAGTGGCGGCTCCATACTACGTAAGGCGTGCAAAGCAAAACGTTGATAATTATTATAACGGTACATAAATCATTTCTACACGCATATTAAAATAATAAGTATTTTTTTACATTATGACACGCTTATTATGTATCATTCTTTGCCTTGTATTTATATACAGTAATTCCTATTAATTGCTACACCATTACCATTCAGGCCTTCAACAAAGAAGCTCCTAGTCTTCTGTCCTGTCATGTTTTCTTTATCCCCTTCATGTCTGTCTATTTCACTTCTCTGTGCGTATATGTTTTTTTTTCTTTGATCTCCCTCTATTTTTCTCACTTTGGGGGTTCCGGAACAATAAATGCCTTGTAATGCTATCAACTGACTCACTCAATGTATTTATCTTCATACATAATTATTTTCTTTGTATAAGCTACAAATATGAAAAATCCGTTACTCACATCCGGTAGTTTGCATATAAAGTCATGGGCATTAGCTGTTTTTGCTGCAGCGATAACATCAGCCATAGGAATATCTTGATCCAAGCCATAGACAATATTGTCTCGAATACTGCGGTCAAACAGCACTGGCTCCTGACTGACCACGCTAATCAGGGACCGCAATGACTTCAGATTGTACTGCCGGATATCAATACCTTCAACAGTCTGTGGAGATAGTAAAGGAGGTCGCAGGTTTAAGTCAAAACGAAAAGGACTATGCCCCCCTGTAGTGCCGGAGGTATCTGAGGACACAGGGAAAGATAAGGGTTACTGCTCCTTCGGGCATGTCGTAATAGGTGGTTAATAAGAAGTTGGGCATTGGGGCTGACAAACTCATTATGTATAGAAATGCTAAAGAAAAACTACCACTGCAAGATCATATGAATGCTTTGGTGCAGGATTCCCGGGGATTTTCTGCAGTGGTGGTTCATGCTCCAAAGGAAACGACAATGAAAATGATTATAATGTAATTAGAAATGTGTGCATGTTTCCACAAGCCTTTGTTGGGCATGATTTTTAAAAAATAATTTCTATATATTTATTTTTCAATGCAGTGCAAGCTCTTTCTGTCTTTTGTATTCTTATTTTGATATCACTATTTTTTTTTCTCCAACTTTGCCTGCTTTACCGCCAAGATATAAAAATGATTCTGCATCTTGTGGTTGTTTTTTCTTTAAGCTGCAATCATGATATAATTTGCGAGCATTTATTCTCATTATCTTTGCCTTTTTCTCGTATATTATCAGACTCAGTAACTGTGACCTTTCATCAAGTATTTTCATTGTGTGTGGCTTTTGGTTTCAGTTATGGGACAGACAAAGCAGATCATGTGCAAAACCTAGATCGTCAAGCCTTTTTGTCAGCGTCCACTGAATTCCATTTCTGTTGATTGATTTTATCATTTTACTAAACCAATCTACAGCCAGTATGACTAGAAATTATCACAAGAGGCATCCCTGCTGCACTCCAGTGTTTATTTTTTCCTCAAAGGGCTCTGTATGATATCTTTCTCGAAGAAATTTACATTTCACTTCTGCAAACCTTTTCTTTATTAGGTTAGTAACATTCAGGGGAACTCCATAATGCCTCGCGTTGTTGTTGTTTTTACCCATTCACAGTAAATAACATGAAGTAAACAAACATGTATGATGCGTCTTAGTAGGAAAAAGGACAAAGAGAAGTGTCTTCGTAACGGCAACAAAGGCATCATCAGGGACAAATAAACGAAAACAGATGAGGAAAAAAAGTAGAAACTAAGTTAAATACATTTAAACCATAAAGCAATAGAAGCTATTCTGGTGGCCACTTTAGTCATTCAGATTTACACGGGAACTACAGCAGCGACTTCTATTTCAGGTCGTATCATTTTTATTAACTCCGCCAATGCCGGTCCCAAGCCCGGACGAAAAAGGAGGAGGGCGGCCTGCATGGAGGCCGTAAGGAGGCAGCCCCTTCACCATGCAAAGGCACAACAGGCCAATCACCTGTTTGCTTTAAATCACGATTACTAGCAACACAAGAGAGAAAACTGGACTGATTCTAAAGGCGACGAACTGGAACGGACTACGGACTACGACTTATGGAACGTGGAACACAAGAAGTATAAATGGGAAGGAAGAGGAGCTGGTGGAAGAGATGAGGAAAGCAAAACTAGAAATCTTGGCTATAACGGAAACAAAGAAAAAAGGACAAGGAGTCATGGATCTCGATGGCAACACGCTGCTCTACAGTGGTGTACCCATGTCTGAAAGAGCTAAAGGGGGCGTGGGTTGCATTGTGGCCAAAAATCAAACAGATAGTATCAAGGGATGGAACTTTGTCTCGGAGCGCATTATGGTCGTTAAACTAAAAGAAGGAGAAACCATAGTCAACCTGGTCATAGTGTATGGGCCAAATGAGGATGAGAGAGCAGAGGTCAAGGAGGAATTCTTCGAGCTGCTTCAAAGGACAGTGGATGACTGCCTAGATGAAGTTATCATGCTCGGAGATTTTAATGCCAGAGTTGGAAATGACCATGCTAGATGGGGTGGAGTTATCGGAAGATATGGAGAAGATACTCTCAATGACAATGGAAAGCGACTCCTTANATTCTGCAGTGAGCAGAATCTGATCATTACAAACACAAAGTTCCCCCATAAGCGCATACATGCATACACTAGATGTGAACCAACAAAGAATGAGAAGTCAGTGATCGACTATGCCATTGTTCGGAGAAGCTCATTCAAATATGTCCGAGATGCTAGAGTCTGGAGGGGGCCAGAGATTGGAAGTGATCACTACCTGCTAACAATCAAAAGAACAACTGAAAGAGTTGCTCAACCTAGGAACTGCCCAACATCACGCAAGAAACCAAGTAAACGAGCAGGAGAAATGAGCATTAGGACCTACAAGCTGAGAGAGCCAGAAATTAAGACCAGATATCAGGGGCTTATTGCTGCAGCGGTGAGCAACACAGAAGAACGACCTGATGACTTGGAAACCCTCTGGATTAAATTCAAGGATATCATAAAGACAGCTGCTGCAGAAGCATGCGGTGAAGTCCGACTTGGGAACAAGAGAAAGAGGACACCTTGGTGGACAGAGGAAGTCAAAGAGAAAATAAGAGAGAAGAAAATGGCATGGAAACAATACTTAGGAGCTAAAAACACAACAGGACAAATGGAAAAATATAGAGAATATGTGACACTCAGAACAGAAGCAAAGAACAAAGTGCTAGCAGCAAAACAGAAGTCCTGGGAAGAATTTGGAGAAAAGCTAGAAAAAGATGCACAAGAAAACCAGAAATTGTTCTATAAGACCCTAAAGAACATGAGGAAGGCAAAACAATGCCCTCTCAAATTTATAAAGGACAAGCAAGGCAAATTGCTTACTGCCCCGAAGGAAGTAATGGGAAGATGGAAAGAATATTTCTCAGAACTCCTGGATGGTGAGCATGGTGAAGCATCTGAAATGATAAACACTAGCACAGAAGAGAAAACCAATGATGGTGAAGATGACATAAAGATGGAAGAACTGAAGGCAGCACTGGAGAAAATCAAGATGGGCAAAGCAGCAGGGCATGATGGTATAACACCAGAAATGGTTAAGTTCATGGGAGCATCAGGCGACCTATTACTCTTAAGGGTTTTACAGGCAGCGTGGTACAACAAGACCATACCAAAGGATTGGGAGATTGCCATCATAACACCAATTTTCAAAAAGGGTGACAATCGACAGTGTGGAAACCATAGAGGCATATCCCTTCTCAGTGTCCCTGGTAAAATCTACTCTAGAATCCTAGAGCAGAGACTCCGACGCCTAGCTGAGCCACAATTGGATGAGGTCCAGTGCGGATTTCGAGCAAACCGAAGTACTCAAGACCTAATCTTCACACTCAGACAGCTGAGTGAAAAGGCCCTTGAGTATAAGAGTGAGATGCATCTTTGTTTCATAGATCTGGAAAAGGCGTTTGACAGGGTCCCCTGGAGTAAACTTTGGGACTGTTTGGCAAGGAAGAATATTCCAGCACCTCTGATTCATGCTATACAGAGCTTCTACAAGTCTTGCAGAAATTATGTGAGGACAGCAAACCATAAGTCGGAAGAGTTCAGGACCACCACTGGTGTAAGACAAGGTGATATCCTATCACCTTACCTCTTCATACTCCTTATGGACGATGTCATCAAGGCATGTAAGGAGAGAACAAGAAAGTATTCAGTGGGGTACTGGAAGATGAGACAGGTCTATATTTCGGAGCTGGCATTTGCTGATGATGTTGCCCTGATTGCTAAATCAGAGGCGCATCTCCAATCCAACCTGCAAGTCTGGAAGGAAGAGCTGGAGAAGAGAGGGATGGTCATAAGCAGCTCTAAAACAAAATCCATGGTGATATCACGAGAAGAAAGAAAACATCAGATTAAGCTGGGAGAACAGGTCCTGGAGCAGGTCGACCACTTTAAATACCTCGGAGCTATTATAGACCGAAAGGGAGGCATCAAAGAAGAGTTGGCCACTCGAAAAGCAGCAGCTGGGAGACTTTTTCAGGCCATAAATCGAGGATTCCTCAGCAAGAGAGAGGTTGGTAAGAAAATGAAGATGGCTGTATACCGCTCCACCTATGTCCCAGTCTTGACATACGGATGCGAGTCATGGGCAATGACTACAACCCATAAAAGCCAGATCCAAACCTCAGAAATGAGGTATCTGAGGAAGGTGGTTGAAGTAACAAGAAGAGACATGGTACGTAACCAGACGATACGTCAAGGCCTAAAATCCTACCCCCTGCAGACCCAAGTAGAACAGTCCCAATTAAGATGGTTTGGCCATGTCTGCAGAATGGGAGAAGATCGGATACCACGACAAGCATGGGAAACAAATAGCCAAGGATCCAGACCCCGAGGACGACCCAGAGTCCGCTGGGAGGACAACATTAGACAATCTTTGAAGGATCGAGGACTAGAATGGAACCAGGCCAGGAGGAAGACAGCCGATAGGATAGTCTGGCGCTCTCTCTTCCAAACCTCTACACCTCACGGTAGAAGGGGAACGACTAAGTAAGTAAGTAAGTATCATTTTTATTTATTTTTCAAATATTTACCTTAGTTCTCGCTTTCTTCCACTTCTGTTTTTGTTTGCTCCCCGACGATGGCTTTGCAGCCGTAACGTAAGCAATTCTCTTTTTCCCTTGTACTAGTAAAACTCATGACCCATTCTTGTTTACCCCACCATTTATCATTGTTCTACAGCAGTCACTTTCATTTTCTTATGCATAAGAATTTAGATGTTTCTCGTGCAAGGATCACGCAGTTCAACCCCATGTGGGGTCATTGGATATGGATAAGGGAGAGAAAAAGGGCAATTAATGAGGTTATCTGGCCTGTATTGGCCAATAGGAAACCTACAGAAGTGACTGTGTCTATAATTAGTCTGGGTCGTTCCTCGGTCTGAAATTTCGTACTGGGCGGTCGTGCTAACATCCACTGTCCATAAAACACTGTTTTTTTTGTGGTTCCTAGTTGGCAGTGTGGACAGTAACGATTCACTATCATAGCGAGGCGGTGGTGCCGTTCAACTGGTCCAGGGTTCGAGCCCCCACATACGGCTATCTCTGTTCTTGTCTAGTTTTCTACTTCTTTATTTTTTACGAGTATCGGCAAAATACCTCTTTATGTGTTTTATTCATTTACTGTTCACAAGCTTCAGGTTTCCCTCTTTATTTACTTGAACTATTATTCGCGATGTGGCTATTTGGTCTGTATAGGCTCTGTATCGTCGAAATCCTGCTTGTTCATCTCTGAGTTGTCTATCTGCTGACCTTTTAATTTCTTAAGGGTGATTCTTTGACAGGTTCTAACACAATTCTCAAGTCTATCAAACAAGCAAGCAAGAGAACGTACAAAATGCAACTTACAATACAACCTTGGGTGGGATCGTAGTACCGCTGAATAAGTGAGACTATGGTGCTCTTGCCACACCCACTCATCCCTACCAGGGATGCCGTCTGTCCAGGCCTCACATGAAGATCGATGCCTTTGAGAATTTCTACTTCGGGACGGGTGGGGTAACTAAAGTGGACGTTCTTAAGCTGAATTTCACCAGAAATTTCAGACTGGAAAGGAAAGAGCATCATAAATACTTGTAAGATATGCAAGAATGTGATTGTATGGGTGAGTGTCTGTGTGTGTGTGTGAAGTCACATGTGGGCACACCATCATAGCAGGCAGACGCTGGAACTGGGTTGGCTATGTCCTCAGAAGGGACCCTGACACCATCACCAGAACTGCAATGCTATGGACCCCAGAAGGACGGCGAAAGAGAGGCAGACCAAAGACTACCTGGCGGAGAACAAAAGAGGATGAGATGCAAAATACGAACCAGAGTTGGGGCACGGCACAAAGGATGGCCACCGACCGAGCAAAATTGGGGACAGTTTGTTGCTGCCTTACAAGACGCCACTAGGCGTGATAGCCACTGACTACTTTGTCAGTCGGGGGCTAAGGGTCAAATAAAGAGAAGAATATGCACAAATAAGTAGAGTATTGATCATGTCTTACAATAATCCAATTTGGCGCTACAAGGAATCAATTACATAATGTCTTATTGATGCATGTGTGAAATTTAATATATCAATAACAGACTGAAGAGCAGTTGCTTTTAACTTAATAACTTTTAATATGCTCACTTTATGCTGTTTGATTGATAGGCTTTCAATAGACGTATACCAAATCCTTCTGTCGCGTGCCATCATCTCAAAGTATTTCCATGACTTACTCAACATTTTCATTACTGTCTCCAGATCTCCTCTCATTGTGTTTTTCGAGCTACCCGTTTCTTTTACCCTTGGGATTCCAGAACAAGAACTGTCTGGTAATGCTATCAACAGATTTTCTCAAAGTGTGCCCTATAAATCTCCAGCGTCTTCTTCCCATCTGTTGTTGCACTGTCACTTGTCTAGTCCTTGTCATCAGTTCCACACTGGGATCTTGTCGTACCATTTAAATCCTTCTGTTCTACGCAATCACCCATTTATGAAAGTCTAACATCTTGGTGGTCGTTGTTTGCTCACACTTGTCGTACTCAGTGGTGTACTAAGGGGGTGCGAGGAGGCGGTCCGCCCCGGGTGACAGCCAGGAAGAGGGGGGGGGGGGGGTGCCGTCGGACTCTATTATCATAGTACTTAATGTTAAAATGTACTTGAAAGTGTATTTTTCTATGAGGAGGTGGTGTCAAAGGTAGGAACCTGCCCGGGGTGCCAAATACTTTAGGGGCGCCTCTGGTCGTACTACCAAATATAATTAGTACATACTTTACTGGCGCCATCTGAACTGAAAATGTCAATCTTTGGGACAACATCCAGAATGCTGAAGATGTGGCCGGCTGACAGCTGCGCCTTGGAGTAGTCCGGCATGAAGGAGGCTGCTTGACCGACGGACATGGCGGTGAAAGCTATGGCGAAGAACACCCTGAAATAATAAATGTAATATGTAAAAAAAGACAAAATAGGAGGTAATTTGATTATCATAAGTATATGGTTAGTATTTCGACCCTTTGAGCTCATGACAATCTCGCGGGGACGGGTCATGCTGAACGATAAAACCCAACTGTCTTTTTGGGGGTTGGAGCAGAATGGGCTAGTTTTTAAATATAGGCTACTTTAGATCTCTGTTGCGCCTAACCCTGTGTTTTTGTGGTTTGGACAGTTTCTTCCTGTTTTTGCTTCCTTGTCAGCCACCTCATTTCCTTCTTTGTCACACCATACCATTAAAAAAAAAATATTGTCGTGGTTTTCTCATTTTGGCATCGTAGTTTTATCTACTCAGATTAAGCAGCAAATTCGCTTAAACATAAAATTAACAGTACTCAAATATAACCCACAAGCACATCCTCAGAAGATGCTTACGTGTGAGAGATACAGAATGTCGAAGTCGTGACTAAACTGTCAAAAAAGACAAATTCAGAACGCAGTGTCGTTAACTTTTTATTAAGATGATAACAAAGGGCGCAGGTTGCTAAGTAGTAATAGTAATAATGGCAGCTATTAGTACTAGAAATTACAAGGCAGTCCTTATTCTGGATTCACCAGGATAAAAGAATTAGAGTGAGATAGATGAAGACATGGAAAAGGGAACTGGAAACATATATCAAAGGGATCTATACGACATGAAAACGCCTAGAAAGGATGGCACAGGACTATACGGTTTAGCATGAATTTACTGAAAGCTTTTATTCCTTAGGAAGGTGAAGGTTAACGAACGAAGATGATTTATATCTGATACAAGTCCATAAAAGATTGTAGGGCCTACCCTTTTCAAAAAATTTATTCTCGGCCACATGACGTGGTACGAGGATGCTTTCTATCACAAAAGTAAGATCATCTCTGCAAGTTTTTAAGCATACCTTACAAAGACTTAAAAAAAGTGCGCATGCGCGCAGCGGGAATTTCAAGTGCTTAAAAACTTTGCGATTATCACTTTTGTGATAGAAAGCATCCTGTACCACAATCAAATGCTGTTTCGTACAAACCTCCAAATTTGTTTACTATGAAGTACACATGACCTAGTTATAAATATGCATTCAAGGGAAAGAACTAAATATTTTTTTAGTGAGACTTCAACGAGAAAGGACAAAGAAATGAAGTGTGTGGGGGTGGATTGGGAGCTCTCTCTCTCTCTCTCTCTCTCTCTCTCTCTCTCTCTCTCTCTCTCTCTCTCTCTCTCTCTCTCTCAAGTATTTGAATTAACAGAATTGCCGGTAAGTACTGTTGCTTTTGAATTTAATTCATGTCATGACGGGCTTTTCAAACATATATCTTGGCAGACATATAGAGAGGACATTGGAAGATCTGGAATATGCAGATGACATTGCACTGCTGGCACATTCACATCAACACATCCAGGAAAAAACGGATAGACTTAATAAATTTAGCCAGCAGGTGGGCTTGAACATCAATTTAAAGAAGTCTGAGGTCATGACGCTCAATGTGAGCAACCCTGAGCCCATATTATTTTAGCAGTAACCTCTTCTGTATTGGTTCCAACTTGACTGTAAACCATCAACTGATACAAACTAGATTTGCTGGTTTCTCACTGAATGTAATTAAACGTTAATGTTATTAGTCTGTTTACACCCACTGTTACGAGTGTACTGGTTCGGTCTATATCATCGCCACACAGGCTAATTCAATATATGTGTGCTGCTGTCCCGTCACTGTGTCTGGAATGTTGACCTGGGTGTGTGTTGATATGATCGCACACCACAGTACGTACATAAGAGTACATTCAGGAGTCAAAAAGGGTTGCAAACGACTAGAACAGTTCGATACTGTTTATTCCGTACAACACAGACACGATGACATAAATGACACACATTCGACAGCAAAACACGAATCATATAATTTCCACATTGCATTAAATATATATAATACGGCCTGTCCACATCCTGGCCTAAACAGTACTTCAATACTCAATAAAGCCTGCACCACACGGCAGCTATAATAATGTTCATATGGCCTAAACAGTACTTCAATACTCAATAAAGCCTGCATCACACGGCAGCTCTAATAATCTTCATATGGCCTAAACAGTACTCCAATACTCACTAAAGCCTGCATCACACGGCAGCTATAATAATCTTCATATGGCCTAAACAAATCTTCAATACTCAATAAAGCCTGCACCACACGGCAGCTATAATAATCTTCATATGGCCTAAACAGTACTTCATTACTCCATAAAGCCTGCAACACACGGCAGCTATAATAATCTTCATATGGCCTAAACAGTACTTCATTACTCCATAAAGCCTGCAACACACGGCAGCTATAATAATCTTCATATGGCCTAAACAGTACTTCATTACTCCATAAAGCCTGCAACACACGGCAGCTATAATAATCTTCATATGGCCTAAACAGTACTGCATTACTCAATAAAGCCTGCAACACACGGCAGCTATAATAATAATCTTCATATGGCCTAAACAGTCTTCACTGCAGTTTATCAAATAGGCTGTACACACAGCGAAATATATAAGTCGACATTTTCTCAAATCCTACGTAGGCATACATTATCCAAAAACACTGGGACTCGACCTACACGGTCCACGCCCAAAACACAACTCTCCAAATCACACACTAGTCCCACCAAAAAACCCGTCACGAGATTCGGTTGTCTTGAACACCGTTCTCGATAACACATGCAGACTAGCGAGCTATTCACATAACTCAAAACAGTACAGAATAAATACATTAAACAGCGTTCACACGCTTATCTGTACTCTGTCACCCGAAAAATAGGAAAAGATAATTCTATCCTAAAGTCAAACAAGTATCCGCTTAATCAAGCGTTGCAACTCGAAATTTAATATGTCTAAAAAACCATTCTAAAGATTACTTCCCCTTCCATAAGTTCCACCTGCAACAGTTACCACCCGCTCCGGGGAAAAAAAATGATTCTATCATTTTTTTTGAAAAAATTAACTCCCAAAAACGAAAAATTTAGAAGACAATTAAGCTCTAACATATGCCTACAAAAATATCTTATTTTAAATCAAAATTAGATATTTACAAGAAATATCAGCATTAAAGTGTAAAGTAGCAATTAAAGCATACAGCATAACCAGCTAAGTATAAAAAGTAATTAGCTAAATATACAAATATGATCAGTTCCAAAATTAAGTTACGTATATTTAGTACAAACCAAACCGAAAACAACCAATCGAAAGAGAAAACACAAGATCAATCAAAAGAAGAATGATCTGTAAAAAAGGAAAGTAAGAACTCAACAATACCATATACTCATAACTAAGTTGGACAATTACATGTAAAATAAATACAACTGTCAAAAGTAGATATGTTATATCAAGTCATATAACCACTCCAACAATACAAAGAATAGAGGTATAAGTGTTGAAAGAAGACAAAGTATACAAATAGAATCAAGTAAAACGAAGATGAGGTACGAAAGTATAAACAAGATATGAAATCCATACCGAAAAGACAACAGAAAAGAAGGAATGAAATGAAGAATAGTTACCAAAGACAGATAGAAAGCAAAGGCACGAACGCAAAGAAAGTCAATAACAGTATATACTAATAACTGTTTTGATCAGATAACCTATTCAAAAAAAAAATATATAAACATGATCGAAAGGCACAACACAAAATATCAAAGTATATCTATACTAATACCATCAAAAAATAATTTATAACTAAACAAAAGCTAATAAGTAATTTAACTAAGTTATAAGAGTTATACAAAACTAACATAAATAAATTATAGGCATCGAACAAACAAGTAATAGCATTACTATAACTAATACGACCAACGCACAATCAAGCGCTAAAAATAAAAAATACATCATAATAAAAAACAACTTTTTACAAGAACTAATCAAACTACATATCAATGATATCACGAAGTCAAATGCTGGGCACACACAACAAAAAATTACAATGCCAAAAAAAAAAAAAAAAAAAATCATTTTTTTCAACAGTACCGTACAAACATATTTTTTTTTTCTCGATAAGTTACATAAAAACAGTATTTAATTTTTAAGTAGTTCAGTAATACTTTAAGTAAAGCCTAATAATGAAATCAATATTTTAACAAAATGAGTGAAATATAAAACAAAAATCCTATCTCGAAGGAACCTTTAAATCAACACATGTAAATTTAATTTATCCTTTAAGTTCTTTCTGCTGACAATTACGTTCAGCTCCGTACAATGCTATTTAGGTATAACTCTATCTCTTACTCAAATCGATAAGATATACATTATAAATAAATCTACACTTTGTTGTTACTATGAAATATAAAAAAGGTTCTATAAAAATATCTACAAAAAAATAAGTTTTTTTTTAAAAAAAAATAATCTGCTAAGAAAATAATCTACATGTCTGACTGGCAAGAAAATCAAGTTCTGGAAAAATCGAAGTTTCACAAAAAGTTAACAAATCCAAATACAAGATCATGTATGATACATGCAAGCTATTTTCCAAAATTACATTTCACAACATACCAGATAATACACATCTTCTCTGTATGTTCTATATATTAATTAATCATGACATCAAAACATGAGAAAAATATAAATTAAGTGAATAACGAACACTCAGGATTATCTAAAAGTAACCACTACATCAACACAATAAATGAACATGCCATGTACAAAACTATCCTAAACAACACAGTTGCAAAAATTCTAAGTTGACCAGAGTAGTATAAAGGATAATAATTACATACTACACATTATCAACACAATAATATATAAATAGCATAAAAATGTATTAATACATCATCAAAATACAGACATATAAATAACAATAAAAAATTATGGCAATCAAATGATGCATAGAAATAATCATTACAACAAAATTATATGTTATTTCAAAACAACAACATGTCATGTACTAATATAGAATACAAAAATATTTACTATCTTCACATAAAAAAAAAAAATAAATCAGACGCGAAGTCTCCCACTCTCTTGTAAACATGCTTGACCTTCAGAAAGCAACACCTCAGATTTTAGTTTGACGCTGACAGGTTTCGGTTGACTACTCGAGCGGAAAGTTGACTCACATTTCTGACCGTCAATATGTCACAGAAGCCTTGACCCTTATCGCAACGTAGCTTCTGTCAACAAATACAAATGAAAATTTCCATTTTACTCAATAGTGAAATTTAATGAAAAAAAACGTAGAAATCACATTTACAATTACCCAGTACCGGCTTGTGTAAAAACCCGGTCTCTTCACGATGTCACTAGCTCTCTCTATCACATGTAGATATCATAGAATTCTTGGGGACAACATGACCGACCTTGAATGTCGCCGCTGTCTTACGCTGAAACAAAGTCTCACATTCACAACAACAAGTAGAGCAATCAATAGTATTCAAGCATCCACTGTTATTTTTACTCTGTTTACTTTGATTATAAATGACTCTGGGCTCATGTTGAACAAAATTAGCACAATTGCGCTTATTATTTGTTCTACGATCACAATACTTATTATTACCGTTGTCTTGTTTACAAAAAATGACTTTAGTCTTTTGTTTAGGAACATTACTCTGGTGATATAAAGCAACATTTGAAAAGCTATTATCTCTATCATACTTTCCAACATTCTTACAATCAAAACTTTGAGATTTGTTAAATTGTCTACAGTATCTACGAGAGGGAAAATTATTATTTTCTGATCTCCCTTGGTACTGTTTACTCTTGGGGTTATCTCTCTTTCTAGAACTGTTTTTCTTTTCCCTTATGGGAATATATTTACCAATAGTTTCAAACTGACTGTGCTGAGTTTGACAACTGCCAGAAACAATAGTATCTCTATTGTTCCGCATATGGGTTTCATCTTTGGAACAAGTAGTAATAGTCTCAACACCCGCTATTAATTTCTGAGTATTTCCAGTAGTAGAGAAATATTTGTTCTTATGAATCTTGACCTGAAATTTATCACCTATCTTTTCCTGACCAACAGAACTGGCTGTTACACAAGAATCTTTGTTGGTCTGACGCCAAGAATTATTACTGGAACTACCAGTAATATTAGAACTTTTAAAGTTGTATTTACCACGATAAGATCTATCTTTACCATGAATGAAATCTCTCTGAGCAAAAAGTGTATGGGGTTGACTTTTCGCAACTTTCTGTCTATCATTGTGAACATTGACAGAAGAGCACCTTTTGTTTTTCAAAACCATATCTAGTAAGCCAAATATTCTTTCCCTTGCTTCCGCAATTTCATTATCTTTAAGTGAAATCGTTTCACTTAACCTTTTATTTAACTCCTTAACAGCCAAAACTTTGTCGCTTTCTTCTGCTAGCAAATTTTCAATTTTAGCGACCTTCTCTTTCTCAGCCGTCAACTCCACTAAAGTCTCTTTCTCGTACTGTTCTTTATTTGCCCTCAACTGAGTCAACTCTATCTGAAGTGTTTCAGTCTGGACATCATCATTGTTTTTCATAATCTCATTACTCTTCTTGGGGGGTACAATATTCATCTCCCCAATTTGATCACTGAGCATCGCATTATCATTCATCACCTCATGAAGCATTTCTATGTAAGTCTTCTCACAGACATTTCTCTCAACCTTCAATTTCTCATACATCTCTTTCTGTTCTTGAAGTTCCCGCGTGAGATTACCTATCTGAGTTTCCAAGTCTTGGACTTTGCTTAAAGTTGAATTTAATGTAGCTTGTGCACTAGAAAGTTCTGAGTTTGATTCAAGTATCTCACTTTTAAGCCTATACACAGTTGCCTGTAGTTCGTTCTCTTTAGCAACACCTTCTAGGAAATTCTCTCTTTGCTGTAGAGCACTTTGTTTGTTTACTTTTGCTTGTTTCTCAATTCTCAATTCCCTTTCCTGCTCATCAGATGTATGGTTGTGGATTATTTTGAACATGCTTTGCATTATATGTCCGTGTTCACGTTCAATATACTGTTGCAAAAACACACGAAGGTGCCGTAGCAAATTCACCAAATCCTTGGCCATTACCAAATTGCAAACAAACTTAAAGTTGTGTTCAGCAAATAACTCCAGGGATGTTGACACATTAATCAAAAAATCATCCATTATCCATTCTCCAAGTCGTGCACCTCTCAATCCCTTACCATCTCTACCTACCACCAATGCAGACTCCAACATAGGCCTTATATCTGTAGGGTACATATCACGATCCATGGTGATTCACTTACTTAATCAACTATATATAGTAATCACTTATAGTTATGACAAATTACTGTCGCAAAAGGTTTGACAATTACCCTTCCAGCTCACAAAGTTAACTATTTGTCAAGAAATGAGCTTATTCCTCAATTCTGTATCACCAATTCCTTTTTATAGCACCTTTATCAAGTCACATCATTATCAGGAAAATCGACATATGTCAACAGCCATTAACACCTATGCATCAAATCTTAATCATATGTCAAATTAGACATAAACAACAATAATAACAAAATGAGCAATTAGGGAGGCCTAGCGACATATATGAAGTGACAAAATTTACACAAGACACAATCACTTATCTTGTCAATGATCCCGCTTCTTTTCCGCCACGACACTGGATATCACATAGACTGCTAAAACCTCCACTGCGGGAAAGCACTGCAACTTGATTCGTTTCTCTTCAGGTAATTTCGTCAATATGATATGTGCTTAACAATGCACAAGTTGACAGGAACCATAATACAGCACACACTGCCCCTCTTGACTCTTCTGTAGTCTGAAATGTACACGGCAACTCCGTGTATCATAACATCTTGAACTTGTTATGGTGACAACTGGCACAGGTAACCCGAATATTGCAGAAATCTGTCACAACCCGTACAAATGCTGGTACAAATACTGTCCAAGTCTAATTGAACGCTCTTGACCACTGCAGACGTTGTTGTAGTCTATAGGCACGAAATAGGACGTCAATTGCTACTGTTGTAAAGTTGCCTTCTACCAAATAAAGCGTGTGTTGTTTCTCAAATGCGCCACCCACGCAGATAATATTTAGGTCACAGTTCTGAAGTACACCAGATTCAAGCCACGCCTACATAAGGCTAATTATAACACAGTCAAGTGTTCTACACTCTTGTCACGTGAAAGTCATATGTATTATTTCCAACTTGTAGTGACTGATCCTCTAGATATGTTATGTTCTGGTGGACAAAATTTGCTTCATTTTATCTTCTTGCTTCAAGTACATATCACTGTAGAGGTAACAATTTCTTAATCGTATACGCCATACAGGCACATCTTAAATGATATCCAACGATACGAAAACTACGCCACTTAGGCTATCGACGCGAATAGTCGTAGATGTCAGATCCTGTTGACTGAAAACCACCATAAATGTAACAAAAGTGGTTTCAGTCTGAAATGTTATTACTGTTATTACTGGCCATAAATGTACTCGCATTCGCTAGCACAAACACTAATCATATAACATAATTTCCCGGGCATTATATATATAATACGGCCTGTCCACATCCTGGCCTAAACAGTACTTCAATACTCAATAAAGCCTGCACCACACGGCAGCTATAATAATGTTCATATGGCCTAAACAGTACTTCAATACTCAATAAAGCCTGCATCACACGGCAGCTCTAATAATCTTCATATGGCCTAAACAGTACTCCAATACTCACTAAAGCCTGCATCACACGGCAGCTATAATAATCTTCATATGGCCTAAACAAATCTTCAATACTCAATAAAGCCTGCACCACACGGCAGCTATAATAATCTTCATATGGCCTAAACAGTACTTCATTACTCCAAAAAGCCTGCAACACACGGCAGCTATAATAATCTTCATATGGCCTAAACAGTACTTCATTACTCCATAAAGCCTGCAACACACGGCAGCTATAATAATCTTCATATGGCCTAAACAGTACTTCATTACTCCATAAAGCCTGCAACACACGGCAGCTATAATAATCTTCATATGGCCTAAACAGTACTGCATTACTCAATAAAGCCTGCAACACACGGCAGCTATAATAATCTTCATATGGCCTAAACAGTCTTCACTGCAGTTTATCAAATAGGCTGTACACACAGCGAAATATATAAGTCGACATTTTCTCAAATCCTACGTAGGCATACATTATCCAAAAACACTGGGACTCGACCTACACGGTCCACGCCCAAAACACAACTCTCCAAATCACACACTAGTCCCACCAAAAAACCCGTCACGAGATTCGGTTGTCTTGAACACCGTTCTCGATAACACATGCAGACTAGCGAGCTATTCACATAACTCAAAACAGTACAGAATAAATACATTAAACAGCGTTCACACGCTTATCTGTACTCTGTCACCCGAAAAATAGGAAAAGATAATTCTATCCTAAAGTCAAACAAGTATCCGCTTAATCAAGCGTTGCAACTCGAAATTTAATATGTCTAAAAAACCATTCTAAAGATTACTTCCCCTTCCATAAGTTCCACCTGCGCTTTGGACCCCTGAAGGAAAGCGAAAGAGAGGCCGACCAAAAAGAACTTGGCGGAGGACTGTGGAGGCTGAGATGCAAAGAATGAACCAGAGTTGGGGCACTGTACGAAGGATGGCCACCGACCGTGCAAAGTGGAATCAATTTGTTGTTGCCCTACAAGACGCCACTAGGCGTGATGGCCACTGACTGCTTTGACGGTCGGTGGTTAAGGATCGAAGAAGATATAGAGAGGGCCGGCCATATTAAGCTGAATTAACCTATTTAACCCTATAGGGTCCCACGCTCACAGAGGACCACGCACGCGGGTTCCCACCTCCAGCTTTGAAACAAATAAGGGACGAAGATCATTTCGAATTAGAAACCAGGAATATATGCAATCGTTTTGTATTAAAAATAAAACAATACCTATATTTATTCGCAATATTTTGACATAAAAAGTGTTACAAGAAAACTATAACCAGAGTGGGTCTCGAAATTACTAAAACTGATCGTGAAAATATGTAAATTTGAAGAAATAATGATCTCATATTAAGAATAAAAAAAAAAAAAAAAAAAAACAATCAAGTTCAATACAAAAGTGACAGTTTTCCAGACAAACCTCAAGGCAGTCTGACAGTTAGCCTCTGTAGCACGGAGATTTTTTTTTTTTTTTTTTTTTTCTCGCTTGAGGTCGCATATTTTTTTCCTCGCTTGAGGTCGCATTGTCCCCGCCCAAACCCGGCCCTGGTCAAGACCACATGTCACAACACAAGAAGACCCAATGACAACATGTGTCACCGTAGTGATCTTCTGTGTTCTCACACAAGAGACCTAATGACACATGAATGAACAAAATAATGGCAACCAGAAGGACAGAGTTTCCTAGATGGGTGCTTGTGTGTTATAGAAGAAGTGAAATTGTATACGATCACCAGCCTTGGACTGAAGACAAGAACCAGATGTGAGCGAGAGGGCGCTGGTGTTGGATAGAAACTACACTGAGAAAGCCAGTTGATACCATACAAGACGATCCTTGTTATGGAATCCCTAGGATAAAATCAAGGCCGTAGATACGGGGAGGTGGGGGGGGGGGGAATTCAAACACCCCCCTCCCCCTAGGGTTTGGTGAAACACATTTGTCGGGAAATTATACTGTACCAAAATAGTGCATTAAATTTTTTTTTTTAAATAAACCTCCCCCCTTATTACGTCCTATCTACGGACCTGGATAAAATAAATAGTGGATGGCCAACAAAATATGGAGAAAGGAATTAGACAAAGACATAAAGTGGATAAGAAGACCTTGAAAGATCTTAAACGGATGGTACAGGACAAGAACGCTTGATGTGTAATGAGACTTTCAAACAGAACGTTTGATCACATGATATCGTTTAATTATCTACAGAACACGCATGCCCAAGACTCGCCACAGCAAGGAGAAAGCTATTTCCGGACTTCACAGCTGTAACTAACACTCTCTATACTACATCCCCCAACAGTTACAGAACGCGTGAAGGTGCTTCTTTCTGGTACTGGCTGCTAAAGAGCGACAAGCTAGTTCAGCAACAACACAGCGAAAGTAACAACAACACAGCGAAAGTAACAACAACACAGCGAAAGTAACAACAACAAAAAAGTATGAAAATGTTATAATCAGATTTAAAAAATTCTTTTACGGATAACTGACAAAGGAAGAAAATAAACACATAAACATTTCAAAACTAGTGCTATGAAATACTTTATTAAAAAGCATACCATTTAAAGAAATAAAATTGCACTAAATATTGCAATAATTGAATCAAGAAAGCTTTTATTAATGTGCAAAGTCTGCGTTTATACTCTAGGCACAGTAATGAGATGAGGGGAAAAAAACCCTCCAAACTTTTAACACAAGAAGAAGAAAAAGACGAAGAAGAAGAAGAAGAACAAGAGAATGAGAAGATGAATAACGCTAAGGAGGAGATGAAAGAGACAAAGTGGAAGTAGCCAGAAAAGGAGAAGAGGAAGTAGGAGAAGACGGAGGGGAGCAGGAGAAGAGGTCGAGAGGTTGAGAAGATGAAGAAGCAGGAGGAGAGTTCAAAGCACAGACAGCATAAGAGATTGGAACAGAAATATTTATCGTATAAGATGCCGGATCAGCAGTTTTAGTACCTGAAATGGCATTTGAAACGAGAATTAGGAAAGTAATGTGTGCGTAGAAATTCTGTGTGAATCCATCGTTCGCAACTTAAAGGTATGAAGAGATAACAATTATTGCCGCTCAAAGGTTTTGGTACATAACATCGTTACAGATCATAACCATTTTACCACCGTGTAGATAAGATATGTTGTCATATTCTAAGCATAAAAGAACCGCACGCCGCTACAGAATTTGCAATTTATTGGACTAAAACACGGTACACGAATATACCGAACTGAGAGAGCAGTGAGAGAGAGATTAAGAGAGAGAGAAAGAGAGAGAGAGAGAGAGAGAGAAAGAGAGAGAGAGAGAGAGAGAGAGAGAGAGAGAGAGAGAGAGAGAGAGAGAGAGAGAGAGAGAGAGAGAGAGAGAGAGAGATGAGTCGTGAGAGATGAGAGAGAGAGAGAGAGAGAGAGAGAGAGAGAGAGAGAGAGAGAGAGAGAGAGGCAAACAGGAATAGAAATTGGAGTTTCCTGTCAGGTGAAATTTGAAGAGCAACCAGGTTTGCGAACTCGTGTTGTTTTTCCCACGCCCTGTGCCAATACCTGAAAGCGGTGCCAAAGGAGCTCAGACAAGAACCTGATTTCTAGTGAGGGTTGTAGTCAACCTGTCAGCTGTATCTTTTTCAAGATAGCGTTTAGGAATTTGTATGTTATCATTATGATGCCGTGCCCAAACTACAACCATGCTAAACTGACGTAAGACAAAATCATTCAAGTGTGGATCCAGGGTCCCATGTGCGATTTAAAAAAAAAAAAAGAAAAAAGAAAGGGGAAAAGATGAGGCAAGATTGGAAACTACATTCTGTAAGAGCTTGTACCAGTTAAAAAAAAGAAACAAATAAAGATGAGATTTAATTAAAGTCAACCCCAGGACACTTGGAAAATAAGCTCCTACGGAGTTGGGGTGGGGGGGGGGGGGAGGGGGGGGGGGGGCGAAGTGTGACGATAATTCTGTAGGTCCTTCTACATTCTTCGTTCTCTACTGCACTATCGATTTATTTCTTCATGTTCCTCACTCATCGTCCTATTATTTGCCATATTGTTTGCCTAGTCCCTCCCAGACTTGTTTACGTTTTACCATGTGAATCGTAGCGTGACAAGGCTAATTAGACAGGCCAGCGGTTAATACTTTTATCACTTAAGTCGTCTAGCCACCTTTGATAGAGACGGTCATTGTTGACACAAGGTGGTCTCGCACGATCGACGGAAAGAAAGCCAGATTGTCTGTCTAAGAAATCCGTCTGGGAGGAGTACAAAAACACAGGTGATAATGAAATAATACTTCCGCTGGGCCATCTCTGTATCAATAATACAGATAACACGTCTGGGGAGATTATGTTGGAAAAGGTATTAGCCCAGAAATAAGTTCACCGATGTGTTTGTACAAATGCAATCGGAAGTATTACTGCCATTTTTGAAAGAGGTCACGAGTTTACATTTTAAAATTGATATTTTAAAACACGCAGGGGATAGTAATGATTTAGCATCCCGACCCACATAGTTCTAAAGAGGCAGGATTGGTCTAAATCGAGAGCCTAACATAAAATTTAGCTCTCATTGGCATGTTTGTCGAAAAATACCATATGGGACAGGAGTGGAAATAAGAGATATAATATAACAAAGTCAGAGACACAAATCAGACTGCATTTTTCAACAACGTCAAGTAACAATTTCCAGTAGCCAGATAGAAAGATCAGACAAAGAATTCCAAAATTAAAAAGGACAGATCGAAATATTTGGGCGTCTATAAATTAAGAGAAAACCCGCAATTTTAAAAACAAAGACTGGAAATTAGGGAATCAGAAGCAAAAGTCATAACAGGGATTCTGAAACTAAACCAGACCAAAGGTTCGAAGTATCTAATCAAAGTTGCTGTGTCCATTCTACTGTGCTAGGAGATTGTGTTCCCAAGTTATTTGGGGTAAGTTGTGAACATTTATTTTACAATGGGAATTTGATATGTCTGTACTTGTTAAGTGGTGATACAAAGCATAGGAGGCTGGCAACCTGAACATATGAAAATAGTTTGTTCATAAACCACTACAGCAAGCCATGGTGTTTGCTCTATGCTAATTCGCTCAGGAATGCTAAAGTAGAGGTAATCCCCGACTCCGAATGGAGCAGTGAGGAGTGATGATTACATCACATGTGCATAAAGTGTATAGTATCATTTTGTGAGATATATGTACCTTGTTAATTGTAGTTCAGGCACAAATCATTGCACTCGCGCTGTCCAAGCACATATTTTCCCATTAAAATACCCAGAAGAATATTGGTGATTTCTAATCATCTTCCCTGAGTTACGCTGTGTATACTCAAAGAATCTAATTACTCAGAGAGGCTAACATTGGTGGGTGGACAGCGAGACAATGCGCCTGTTAATTTTCAGACCACAAATGTATTTAGCAGAGGTATTTGTTCTTTTATTTTTCCTAAAGTTCGTGGTACGAAGTTACATTTACAAGAGACCAGTCTGAAGTAAGAGCCTTCACCACAATCTTGTGATTCAAGAGCTGGGGTTAACCCCAGCTACCTACAGTGGACACGTTGTGAAAACACTTACATTGACATTAGGAGTGGAGTTCATCTAGACACCTCTAGAGAAGAGCCCTCATCACGAAAGACTCGACAACCGACCATTGCAGTACTCCGCAAGTTAAGTTTGTGTTAACAGGCGAAAGCAATAATCATCAGCCCCCAATTAAGTCTCAGTGAAGACAATTTTTAAAACCATCTAAAGTCACTTTCATCCATATTTATTTAAATTTGTTAAAGACTAATTTATTATTAAATTTGTTATTTGTTATTTTACAAATTCATAGTTGATTCAGTTCTTATAGATAAAAGAGCACACGTATGATCTAAAATCTTTAATACATATACATATAGTTACATCTATAGAGTCAAATACTTATAAAAGGAATTTTGTTGGATTAAATAACTGGGAGCTCGAACAAGCCACGCCATTGCTTAAAACTTCACAAAAGGTGACGGATCAGATATAAATTAACAATTGCCCTGCCCAATGCAGCATTGTTCTTGACTTCGGAAGTATCTTATGAAAATTACCTTGAGATAGAAGCATCATTATTCTTCTATCTACAACTCTGCCAAGAGTAATCTTGTGCAAATGTAGACATCTTTGTAGACCCATATTAGATACTCTTGAGTTTTGGCCACTTTTGGACCACTACAGCCGCCTTTTATGAAGAATTAAGCAATTATTAATTTCAGCTCGTTCAAGCCCCCACCCTGATTTACTCAGTGGAATTCTTCTTATTATGGTATAGCTCTGTTTAGAGTGTATTTAGTAAATTGACTGAGTGTCGTGAAATATTCTAATCCACATATATAAATTATCAGGTAAATATAAAGCCTAACAAATAAATTCTAATAAAGAAAAGAGCAATGGTAAAATAACAGTGCTGTCACAACGAATGTACTCGAAATCCCCTTTGTTTTATGCTTCGTCTGCAAATTGTAACGTTTCCACGTTAAATATAAGCCACTGCATAAATACAAGCGTTTCCACAACACATTAAAACGGGTATTGCATTTCTAAGAAAAACATTGAGAGGCAGACTGCGTAATGACCTAAATTAATCCTAACATTAATTATATTACGTTACCAAAACGAACGAACAGATGGACTCAAATAGAAAGAGAGAGGGGCGAATGAAAATCAGGAACGCATGCAAAATTAAACACGCGTCTCGCTATTAATGCCACCCCAACAAGCGTAACGCGATACACAATTACTACTATCACGCGTGTAAGGCCACATGCACTAACTTTTTCGGACGGACAGTGATAAAAACACTAACCTTCCCAGAGTTAGGTTTTTAAATCCTGAAAAACTCTTATTAGAAAAGATAACATTAGATGGGTTTACGTTTGAAAACATTACAGTACCCAGACAGCACATCTTCGAAACAGGAGGTAGAAGAAATTGCATATTTTGAACGCAGCCACGTAGCTCTTTTAAATTTGTATATTTGGGTTCCTTAGGGCTTGCTGACAAAGAATATGTAAAACGTTACGCAAATAGTCTAGGAATTAACAAGTTATAGCCAAAATAAAATGATGGTGCTGTCAGACAACACCCAAAATCAGAATCGCTCAGTGGTAGATTTTTTTTACCACCATTGTACGGGAAATGGGCCACAAGTTACATTTGAACTGATTGGCTGGAATGATATGTAAGGCTACACACGATTGGTCGGACTATAAATACTATCTTTGGTTGTTAGGGGAGACGTAGGAAGGTAAAATTTTTTCAAACACTTGTCGAAACGTGGCTCCATTGGCCAGACTCGCTGATATAATCACTTAGGAGCGTTAGTTCGAGACCACTAGTTCAAATAAGCTTGATAAAGCAACAGTGCGTTGAAGCCAGCTCATATTTTTGCTAAATAAAAGCCTGGAACATAAGCAGATGGGAATTTGTGCCAGTATTTGTGCCAGAATTCATTGCTAGTCAACGTATCTGTGTTTATTCTATGAATTGTGGGACCGTGGTCTTGATGGTATTGAGCAGCACCTGGTCAGAGCTTTGCTGAATCCAGAGTCGGACAGCATACTCCTTGGTCCATTTAGCTATCAGTGAGGTGTCTCCAGAGCCCAGGGGAGAATCGAGCAGAGGAGTCTTTTCCTGCCGCCATCACGCAAGATAAGCTGATGTGGCCAGCTGAGCTCAAAATTATGTACCCCCATCTTAAAATGACCTTGTAAAAATAACATTAAGAGGGGAATTAAATTGTTTTAATATCAGGAACTGAGAACATCTCCAATACTAGTTCCAATAACGACAAACTATTGAAGTCATGATGACAAATACCAACAGAGCTTGAACAAAACAAAACCAGTATTACCTCATATTACTACTACACAACTGACACACATAGGATACTTTTAATAATATATGTCATTACAATATTCATATTGATAAATTCTGTACATATAACTTGTAAGTAAAATTGATTGTGATTCCTGGTTCCCTTTGTATTTGAATCAGGACACATATTCATTCATAACAGCAATGAATACATATTGTTATTTGAAAAGTTATCAGTGACTCCTTTAAGATATCCTTGTAGAGTGTTTTATGTATGTGAGTGTCACAGTGTTGTCAAGTGTAGTGGAATAAATTAAATTGTTTATCTGTCTGTTGTTGTTATGACTTACACTTCATCATACACATACCCTAGACATATAACGTAGTCATCACACTATTCCAGAATAATTCTGACTGAGGTATACATATGTGGCAGCAAGTAAGGTTATATATAATACACTACTCTTATTAGATATATATACCTTCACAGCTGATCTCAGTCAGTACACTAAGTCCCCTATAAATATTTATAACATCCCACTTCACCACATATATTGGGGTCTCGCTCTTGGGATTTTGAATCTTTCCCTATTACAAATATTGGGGGTAATTCACTTCAGGGAATATAAGAATTAAAAGGTATCCTTGGGTGGAATTAAATAAGGTTGAGCTCACGGTGCCTGTGTTGTCCATTAGATATATATTTAGAGATTGAATTGTTGGTTAGACATTGTATAAATTTACCTGATAGACAATGGCGGACCTGGCCAAATTTCGATCTGCTGCTGTTCAGACTGCAAAAGAGTTAGGATTAGATGGGCAAGTTATGGTTGCCTATGTCACTACGGAATGTGACAAATTTATTGAACGCGAAGAAAGAAGGTTTGAAGCCGAAAGAAAGTTAGAGGCTGAAAGGGAAATTAAGAAGTTACAATTTGAGGCTGAGGCTGAGACTAAGAGGTTGCAGGCTGAGGCTGAGACTAAGAGGTTGCAGATTGAGGCTGAGGCTAAGAAATTGGAAGCAGAAAGAGAAGAGAAGAGATTAGCTGCAGAAAGAGAAGAGAAGAAATTAGCTGCAGAAAGAGAAGAGAAGAAATTAGCTGCAGAAAGAGAAGAGAAGAAATTAGCTGCAGAAAGAGAAGAGAAGAAATTAGCTGCAGAAAGAGAAGACAAGAAATTAGCTGCAGAAAGGGAAGCAGAAGATAAAAGATTACAAAGGGAACATGAGTTACGACTAAGGGAGTTTGAGTTTCAAGGCCATGCTCCTGAAAATGGTGCCAGTCCCTTTGCCTCTGATGCCACTGCTAGCCAAGGAGCCTCAACCTCAGCTATGAATTTTCATTTAGATCATTTTGTTGAGAAAGACGATGATATAGAGAGCTATCTAAATAGGTATGAACTATTAGCTACCACGTATGGGTTAGAGAGAGAAAGGTGGAGCTTAAAGTTATCTCAAGGACTTCGTGGGGCAGCTTATGAAGTTTTTGCAAAAATGAGCAGAGGTGATCAGGAAAATTATGACATGCTAAAGCAGGCTCTTTTGTTAAGGTATGAAAAGAATGCAGAAATTTATAGGAAAAAATTTAGGAATGCTAAACTACTGTCAGGTGAAACCTATCACCAGTTCTCTGCACGAATAGAGACATACTTGGAGAAATGGACTTCTCTGGAGAAAACCCAAGATCTTAAGGAAATGGTCCTTATAGAGCAACTAAGAGAGTCCATGGCTCCAGACCTGAGAAAGTTTCTCATGGAACAAGGTGCAGAGAGGCTGGGTGAGTTGCTAAATGTTGCTGAAAGGTATCAAGCAGCTCAAGCAGAGGTAACAGGTAATAAAAAGAAACAAGTGGATAACTTTAGGGCACCACAGAACTTTAATAAATTTGATCCTAGAGATCAAAACAAAAGTAAGCACCAGTTTGATAGGCCACGGTATGAAAATAAAAAATAAATTCCCACAATTCGATGAAAGGAAATATGATGAAAGAAAATCTTTCAACCAAGGAAAAAGGTGGTGTAAAAATTGTCAGATGGACAATCATGACACTGACCGTTGCAGAAGGAAACCTGTGTATATGGCCACCCTTCAGGTCAGGTCGA
The DNA here is from genome assembly GCA_024509875.1 of Oreohelix idahoensis. Lineage (NCBI taxonomy): Eukaryota > Metazoa > Mollusca > Gastropoda > Stylommatophora > Oreohelicidae > Oreohelix > Oreohelix idahoensis. The sequence goes on from JAMPIV010001467.1 coordinate 525,616, forward strand.
CCTCAAGACAGGAGGAGGATATTATGTTAGATACCACTCCAGAAGAGATGAGGAAGGCACAGGCTGGGGATAAAACACTCAAGCCTTGTTTCAGAAAATTGTCACCTTGTCATACAACTCCAGGCAAGGGAGATTTTTACATGAAAAACAAGTTGATGTATAGGAAGACTGGAGCTAGATCCAAAGGTCAGGGACAGCTGGTACTTCCTAAAAGATATAGGGCAGACTTAATAAGGAGCCTACATGTGAAACCAGATGGGGACCATGAGAAGATAGGTACCATCATTCAAAAGGTGGCTCACAATTATTATTGGCCCAAAGCAAGATGGGACATTGAGAATTTTGTAGAAAGGTGTAGCATAGCACATGAGGGAACCCCCACAAGTGGGAACATGGATCAGGACCTGGACACGCCACGGGGCAAAATTAGGCCTGATAATAAAAAGAAAAATAGATTTGATAAAGTGGACCAAATGAAATGGGAAGCCCCTTTTCACGGACAAGCTTCACTTAACTGTTTTACAATGGCCACTATGCGGAGAGTGCAAAAAGATGTCTTACCCCAGGATAAGCCGAAAATCCCTCAATCGGACTTAAACAAACTGGAGGAAGAGGATGTAGAGAGGAAATCTCTCATCAAGAATTTTAAGTGGGGAGAAAGCCCCAAGAAAAGAATTGGTAGCGGTCGTTTTGTGAATGATAATTCTAGGAGGAAAAATCATCACTATAAAGCTTCGAGTGGAAGAGACCATACCGGTGCATGGACAAATAGGTCCACACAATTAAAGGTCCATATGTAGCTTTGTTAAGAACGTGGACTGATGAAAAGGCAGAGGAAAACATTACATCTTCATACCAATATGTGAATGAGCTGACCACTCGTTTAAAAACTGGCTGGAAACTTGCCAATGAAAATTTGAAAACAAGCCAGGAAGAAACATGCTGCCTATTATAACAGGAAGGCGAAAGACAGAAAATTTGGCTGTGGGAGAGAAAGTACTGCTTCTTTTGCCCGGGAGTCAGAATAAGTTACAAATTGGATGGCAGGGTCCATATACAGTTTTAGAGAAGGTGTCTAGAACAAATTATAAGATAGATAAGAAGGGGAAAGAAAAAAATCTATCATGTGAATCTCCTGAAGAAATATTTGGAAAGAGAACATCAGGAAGAGACACACTTGTTGACCTTGTCCATCGCCATGGAGATGAAAAAGGAACCACTTTCATCATTTGAATATCCATTACACCCCTGTGAGACAGCAGCACATGTGAAAATCAGTACACATTTAACGAAAACTCAGAAAGAGAGAGTGCAACAGGTTCTAAATAATCATGCAGAGGTGTTAACAGACCGACCAGGGCATACAAACCTATTGGAATATGATATGAAACTGATAGACCACACACCTGTCTGTATGAAACCATATTCGATTCCGTTTGCTAAGGAGAAAGCTTTGAAGGAAGAGATAGACTATCTATTGAAGGAAGGAATTATTTCACACAGTGAATCTTCGTATAGTTCCGGTGTTGTACTCTTAAGGAAGCCCTCTGGAGAACATAGACTCTGTATAGATTACAGGAGACTGAATGCTATTACAGAAGGACAGGTGGATCCATTGCCGGATACAAATCAGCTGTTTGCCAGACTAAATAAAGCTAAATATTTCTCAAAAGTGGATCTGAGTAAAGGATACTATCAGATTCCAGTAAAGCCTGAGGTTAGACCATACCTAGCTTTTAGTACCTCAGAAGGACACTATGAGTTTAATAGATTGCCGGGGCAAAGTCTACAGACAGGGGGTATGATGTGCTCGTGTTGTGGGTAGTGGGTTTCCCCCCTTGCTTCACCCTAGGCCTAGTGAATTCTGTTCATGAAAGGAGCGACCATTGCGGTGTTAGTCTCTTGGCCTAGCAAAACCTCTCATACCCCAAGATCGTTGTGCGTGGTGAAGAGCCACACCCTCCTCGAGGTAGTCCTGGTAACTGAGGGTGCGAATCCTCAGGCTAAACACAACGGATCTAGAGGAGCAAACCTCGATAATAAAACCGGTGCACTACACCGTACACGCCCTCTGTGGGTGGGAAGGAGCCAGATGGATACTGAACAAGTCTTGGGAGTGGGAACGAGTGTGGACTGCTCCCTGAAGATCGGAACCCATCGTACAGGCACAGAGACTCAGGACGTGACGATCCTATTGCCTTCAACTCTTGGTCACATGCCTAGAGCCTCGGAGAACTCGGCGTAACCAGCAGGCAATTTGGTGGCGGGGAAAGAGCACTGTGAGCCCTACCTTGGCTACGTATCACAAGGAGACGCAGAAACACCCCCTTTATCTCCCCCAGAGCTGGCACAGTACACTTCTGGCTTCTACCCGGGGCGTTAGGAAATCCACAGGCACCCCAGCATCACAATGCCAAGAAGATGACAAAGTTGGAATTTACTAACTCAAACCTGGCAGAGCAAGTCCTCCAACAGATGCGGCCGATGCTGGGCCCACTGGCGCGTGGACACGTCCCGATCCCCATCGAGACTTGCCCGGGGAGCCCACCCCGGCTCAAAAAAGCAGAGAAGGCCACTCTCCAAACCTCCGATGTCTTGCGGGCAGTGTTAGGATGTGCAAGAACATGGACAGCAAGACTCCACAACTTCCCCACTGAAGACACGCCCACGGCGACCGTTGCCTCAATTGGCTGTGTGTGGTGTACCCGGAAACGGGGCCTCCCAGTACTGAGACACAGTTAAGTCCCCGATGTCACTTATCGGTGCAGAGTTGAGAGAGATGGCTGAGCATCACAATCCCCCCTGTGTTGCAGCATGATGAGAACCCAGAATTGCACACTGAGCTTGGGGGGATCACTTGGGCACCAGACTTAATACTGGCTCTTGACTGGATGGCCGCATGCAGGAGATTTCTACAATGGGGGGTTGGCAGGTGGTGGGTATCTGGAAGTGGCTCTGTGCAGGACGTGAGGATTCCTTGGGTGAGCCCAGAACCAGAGCACAGCATTGTGCAAGCTCTGCATAGTTGGAGAGCCCCCTGGATGACGGGGAATGCACAGTGTGCTACCCCACCTATCCCCAACTGCTAACTTAGAACCAGAAGTGGGGTCCTCTGTATGCGTGCCAGGCCAGGATAAAATGCCTGGGAAAGAGACTGGAGCTCAGAACTCCCTAACTCCAAGTTGCAGGATGGCAGGAAAGACAGGGCTATTTTGAAGATAATGCAACCATATTTTCACCATACGAGCTCGGACGCCGCCTCGGTAAACAAGGTCCGCGCAGAGCAGTGACACCCCCAGGCTGCTTGCGAATAGTCTACTACTGGGAACATAAACAGATTAGGGATGAGCCCACTCTCCCGTTGAACAGGTGCTAAAGTCATAGATACTGGGCCAGAAGGCGCACCGGAAACCACAGTATCACGCAACTCGCTTTTTTTTTTCTATGGAGAGTACACCGTCAAATAAATCTCGTACTGGTGCTCGACCTGTGGAGCTCCACCAGGCAGGTGCAGTGCCGGGCTCTGAGCCTCGACAGAGCCCACCCTCAGCTACTGGAGGACCCTCTAGACCATCTTGTGGAGTCAGCAGACGGCGGAGGAGAACTACTGACCAAAACAAAACAGAAAAAGAGAAACCCAGAGTGCCACTTGTCATGATGCACTGGAATGCAGAGGGAGTGAACAGGAAGCAGGCTGGATACAGCAAAAAGACAGAGCTGGAAAACATCTTGTATGAGAAGCAAGTCAGTGTTTGCTGTATCCAAGAGACTCACTTGAAAGCAGATCAAACCTTTAAAATAAGGGGATATCAATGCTTCAGATCCGACAGAAAAGATAGACGAAAAGGAGGAGTACTTACTCTTGTAAGGAATAACATTCCTGCACAAGAAAGGAAAACCTTCATGGATGGAGCAGAATATCAGCTGTTGCAGATAAAGGTAGACAAGATGGAAATAGAACTCCTGAACTATTACTGTCCGAACAACAAACCCCTGAGTCTCAGCTCTATACAGGTACCAGCCACCAACTTTATAGCAGTTGGAGACTTTAATAGCCACTCCCAGAGCTGGGGCTATAACCACCTGGATCACAGAGGTGAAGAGGTTGAAACTTGGCAAGATGATCACTCCCTAATCCTAGTCAATAATGCCACAGATACTCCTACCTTCTACTCCAGAGGATGGCACACAACTTCAAAAACACCAGATCTTTGCCTTCTCCACACCAGATATAGCTGGATCTATTAGTAGAGAAGTAGGAGACCAACTAGGGGGAAGCGACCATCGCCCAATCTTTCTTACTGTCCAGAGTGCAACTCTCAGTACAGGCCCAGCCATTACAAGATGGAACTACAAAAAAGCCAACTGGGGTTTATTCAGGCATCAGGTGAACACGCTGCTGTCTACCCTTCAAAAGTACAGAAACAGAGACATTAATGAAGTGGTAAAAGACTTCAACAGATGCATACTACAAGCTGCAAAAGAAACCATTCCCAAAGGATGCCGGCGTAACTACATACCATACTGGTCCAGCACACTCCAAGAACGTCAGGAAGCTATGGACAGGGATAGAAAGGACGCAGAGTCTCAGCCTTCACTTGAAACTCACAACAAATGGAAAAAGGCTGTAGCAGAGTTTCAGAGAACAAAGCTAGGTGAAAAAGGGAGAAGCTGGAGAACTAAAACGGCATCGCTGAACCTTGAGAAAGACGGCAGGAAACTTGGTAGATTAGTCGAGTCTCTAAATGAAGAGCGTTCCTCACCTAGGCAGACTATCACATTGGATGAAGGTGGCAAACTTTTCAGAGGAAAACAAGCTGCAGACTTGTTTGCTAGAAGATACAGTTCAGAAAGCAACTTACCCATTAAAATAGATCATCAGAGAGAGATAAGAAAAGAAATACTGGCAACCATGGGACAGACAGATACTCCTGCCCCAATGAGGGAACCCATCACACTAGGAGAACTACAGAAGGCTATTTCCAAGCTTAAGTTTCAAAAGTCACCCGGCCCAGACAAAATCAGCAACGAAATGCTAGTAAATCTGAGCTCAGCCGCAAAGACAAAACTGCTTGAGATATTCAACCACAGCTGGTTGAAAGGAACGGTACCCCAAGTATGGAGAGAAGCCATCACAATACCCATACTAAAGAAAGGGAAATGTAAGACCGAGGCTGCAAGTTACCGGCCAATCAATCTCACAAGCTGTGTTGGGAAGACTATGGAGCGAATAGTCAACCACAGATTGAAATGGTATTTAGAGTCTGAGCAGATCCTGGTGCCGGAACAAGCTGGATTTAGAGAATGCTACAGTATAGAAGACCAAGTTACTTACTTGTCTCAAGCAATAGAAGATGCCTTCCAGGAGAAGAAAAAGGTCCTAACGATCTGGGTCGACTTCAAGCAGGCCTTTGACAAGGTGTGGCAAGATGGCCTCATTGCAAAACTTAGGAGAAGTGGAATCCAAGGCAACATGATGAAATGGATCCAGTCATACTTGCATAACAGGAGAACTAGAGTCACTCTTGACGGTCTGCAGAGCAGAAAAGTGTTGCTCCATCAGGGGGTACCTCAAGGAGGAGTAATTTCCCCAACACTCCTCCTTGTCTACATCAATGACCTGGTGAAAGATCTCCCTGCAGGAGTTAAAGCTGCCTTATATGCAGATGACCTAGTACTCTGGTGCGCTGATGAAAATGTCACCACAGCAAATTATAGCATGCAGCGGGCAGCAGACATGCTAGTGTCATGGGCAGAGAAATGGCTTATCACAATAAACACAGACAAAACCTCCACAACACTGTTCTCCCTCGCCCCCAAGGACAAATCAGCTAACATACACCTAGGGACAACCGTGTGATCAAGGAAGAAAGCTACCCCACCTATCTTGGGGTGACATTTGACCAAAGGCTTACATGGAATAAGCATATTGAAAACGCAGAAGGAAAGGCCCGAAGACGACTAGGCATACTCAGAAAATTAGCAGGTACCAACTGGGGAGCAAATGAACGAAATCTAAAGAAGATTTATAATGGAGTAATAAGACCACACTTAGAGTTTAGCATCAGCAAGCATGGTCATCAGCTGCTAACTCACATCTGCAGTCTTTGGACAAGGTGACAAAATCAAGCTCTCAGGGGCTCATTACAGGAGCCATGAAAACTACACCCAATAACAGAGATGCAGAAGGTTGCTGGATTACAGACATTGTCCCATAGAAGAGACACAAAAACCATGATCCAGATGGAAAAGTACAACAGTATGCCAATGCACCCAATGAAGGCAAGACTAGATGATCTGGCATTGGGACGTCTAAAGCGTAGCAGCTTTGTGCATCGGGGGAGAAGACTTATAAGACAGCATCAAGAAGACCTATCCATGAAGACAACACCACTGAAGCCCACCCTATACCCTGTACCATGGGAGCAGGCCAGCAGTGCCCTCCAAATTAATACATCAGTCAGTGGTATCACAAGTGGATGTGAGTATAATGATCTGCAAAAACGAACTGCTACATTGAGTATGATCCAAGAAAGCTATCCCGATCAATCATGGATACATGCCTATACAGATGGATCAGCAACTAATGCTATTAGGAATGGAGGTGCCGGTATCTTTATCTCATATCCTGACAACCACTATGAGACTAGGCACATTCCCACTGGTAAATTCTGTTCCAACTATACAGCTGAGGTTCAAGCTCTAGAGCAAGCTGCAAATATGATTTATAACACCAACTATGACTGCCACCAGGTAGTCATCCTCACAGATGCACTGTCTTTCCTGCAAGCTCTCAAGGGTGGTAAACTCCCGCATCTGAGAAATGAACTAAACAAGGTAGCTGCCAAAAAGAGAACCATACTTCAGTGGGTACCATCTCATTGTGGTGTACCCGGAAATGAAAAAAAAGGCAGATAAACTGTTGCAAAAAAGGGAGGAGGAATGTGAACAAGGAAGATAATGAAGTCACATACTTTGAGAAAAAGAGAGCTATCCAGACTATCAGAAGAGAACAGAACCAACCCAAAGACGACTATCACACTCTCGACCGGCAGGGACAGATAACTATTTTTCGACTCAGGACAGGGCATAACAAACTGAATAAACACATGCACAAGCTACGATTGTCTGCTTCACCACTGTGCACATGTGGATTAAACGAACAAACTGCTGAGCATGTTCTACAGGACTGTCCTCTGTATGACCAGTTAAGAAAGATATACTGGCCCAATGACTCAACACTAAACTCAAAGCTATATGGAGTTAAAGAGGAACTTCAAACAACAGTCGAATTCATCATGAGAACTTGTCTGACGGTGTAATCATCAAAGATGCGATCGCAAGAAGAAGAAGAAGAATAGATTGCCAATTGGATTGAAGAATGCGCCTAGTGTCTTCTCTAGAATGATGAGAAAATTGTTGGATGTAAACATTTCGGAGGAACGTAATGAATCCCTGAGTTGCCTCTTTGATGGAGGATATTCCGAATGTTTCATACAGGATAATAAGAAGATTATGGGATCCACTATGAAAACTCTGCTATCACCAGGTATATGTTATCTCCTCATAACGTACATTTTGAGGGAAATATAATGTTCTCTGGACATGTCATTGCGCAGACTCAGAGAAGAGAAATGGTGAATACGGGTTGCGAAGCAGCATTAAGACAAGCACTCACACTTGCGGCTGTTCAGTAACATAACCGAAATATATTATTGGTTGTAGAAGTCTGAGGCAGATTTCATGAGTAGTGCATACTCTAAATGGACCCAACTACATAAAACCATGATAGCACCACAGCAGAGTAAAGTCAAGTTGACTTACATTTATCTATGTGTATATAGAATAAAGGACTGACATATAATGTCTGTTTTAAGAGGGGAGGTGTCGTGAAATATTCTAATCCACATATATAAATTATCAGGTAAATATAAAGCCTAACAAATAAATTCTAATAAAGAAAAGAGCAATGGTAAAATAACAGTGCTGTCACAAGGAATGTACTCGAAATCCCCTTTGTTTTATGCTTCGTCTGCAAATTGTAACGTTTCCACGTTAAATATAAGCCACTGCATAAATACAAGCGTTTCCACAACACATTAAAACGGGTATTGCATTTCTAAGAAAAACATTGAGAGGCAGACTGCGTAATGACCTAAATTAATCCTAACATTAATTATATTACGTTACCAAAACGAACGAACAGATGGACTCAAATAGAAAGAGAGAGGGGCGAATGAAAATCAGGAACGCATGCAAAATTAAACACGCGTCTCGCTATTAATGCCACCCCAACAAGCGTAACGCGATACACAATTACTACTATCACGCGTGTAAGGCCACATGCACTAACTTTTTCGGACGGACAGTGATAAAAACACTAACCTTCCCAGAGTTAGGTTTTTAAATCCTGAAAAACTCTTATTAGAAAAGATAACATTAGATGGGTTTACGTTTGAAAACATTACAGTACCCAGACAGCACATCTTCGAAACAGGAGGTAGAAGAAATTGCATATTTTGAACGCAGCCACGTAGCTCTTTTAAATTTGTATATTTGGGTTCCTTAGGGCTTGCTGACAAAGAATATGTAAAACGTTACGCAAATAGTCTAGGAATTAACAAGTTATAGCCAAAATAAAATGATGGTGCTGTCAGACAACACCCAAAATCAGAATCGCTCAGTGGTAGATTTTTTTTCACCACCATTGTACGGGAAATGGGCCACAAGTTACATTTGAACTGATTGGCTGGAATGATATGTAAGGCTACACACGATTGGTCGGACTATAAATACTATCTTTGGTTGTTAGGGGAGACGTAGGAAGGTAAAATTTTTTCAAACACTTGTCGAAACGTGGCTCCATTGGCCAGACTCGCTGATATAATCACTTAGGAGCGTTAGTTCGAGACCACTAGTTCAAATAAGCTTGATAAAGCAACAGTGCGTTGAAGCCAGCTCATATTTTTGCTAAATAAAAGCCTGGAACATAAGCAGATGGGAATTTGTGCCAGTATTTGTGCCAGAATTCATTGCTAGTCAACGTATCTGTGTTTATTCTATGAATTGTGGGACCGTGGTCTTGATGGTATTGAGCAGCACCTGGTCAGAGCTTTGCTGAATCCAGAGTCGGACAGCATACTCCTTGGTCCATTTAGCTATCAGTGAGGTGTCTCCAGAGCCCAGGGGAGAATCGAGCAGAGGAGTCTTTTCCTGCCGCCATCACGCAAGATAAGCTGATGTGGCCAGCTGAGCTCAAAATTATGTACCCCCATCTTAAAATGACCTTGTAAAAATAACATTAAGAGGGGAATTAAATTGTTTTAATATCAGGAACTGAGAACATCTCCAATACTAGTTCCAATAACGACAAACTATTGAAGTCATGATGACAAATACCAACAGAGCTTGAACAAAACAAAACCAGTATTACCTCATATTACTACTACACAACTGACACACATAGGATACTTTTAATAATATATGTCATTACAATATTCATATTGATAAATTCTGTACATATAACTTGTAAGTAAAATTGATTGTGATTCCTGGTTCCCTTTGTATTTGAATCAGGACACATATTCATTCATAACAGCAATGAATACATATTGTTATTTGAAAAGTTATCAGTGACTCCTTTAAGATATCCTTTAGAGTGTTATATGTATGTGAGTGTCACAGTGTTGTCAAGTGTGGTGGAATAAATTAAATTGTTTATCTGTCTGTTGTTGTTATGACTTACACTTCATCATACACATACCCTAGACATACAACGTAGTCATCACACTATTCCAGAATAATTCTGACTGAGGTATACATATGTGGCAGCAAGTAAGGTTATATATAATACACTACTCTTATTAGATATATATACCTTCACAGCTGATCTCAGTCAGTACACTAAGTCCCCTATACATATATATAACATCCCACTTCACCACACTGAGACAAACATGCAGTACATTCAAAATGATTATATCGACGTTAAATTTGTATATTTACAAATAACATATTTAATAATCACTTAAGTTTTAACAAGGTTTTAAAAAATGAATAATTGTTTATCAGAAAATTATCATCACTATGTGATATGATAGTAGTTTGTAAAGGAGATCCCTTGGCAGCTGTTATGTGTTACTTAGCTGTCAGTGACGGTTCTGCTCCTTCTAATGTTTTGGTTCTTGGTAGATTGGATCGCTGATCACGCTCGTCACTGGTCAAGGTTGTAGGGCGCAGCACGTTCCCAGAAGTGCCAAGAAGTGTCTACGAAGTTGGCCCCTCGTCTTTAAGGTAGAAGTATACCCAGAAAAGCTTAAAAAAAATAAAAATCCAACAATTTTCATTTTCATGCTTTAAATCATCGTCAACATGTTCTTGAACTAAAAATAATTCATAGAAGCTTAGAGATACTCTGGTTTGATAGGAATCAGTGTTTTTCTACACACGCCCCCTTGAGTGATTTGCATAGCAACCAATGTTTATAGTTGGTTACCATGTGAATAATGACCCAACAAGAAGGTGCGTAATTGTAAAACTGCGAAATTATAATTATACATAGGCAACAGGAAAAAGATATTTATAACTTTTCCACTGGGAATCTTGTGAATTTTTCAAAAGTGTGTGTCTAGAAAGCTGTGATCGATGCATAGTGCATTTTCACCAACATCAAACTCTATTTAATTTGCTAGTTTTATACTGATTCTTATAATAGTAGTTAGCAGAGCTTCTTTTGTTTCACAATGAGAAATAAGACAAAGACTTGGGGAGGCGTGGTGTACACCCAAACAAACCGTTGCCTGAAAATGAGACACCTATTGTCCGATAGTGACGCTATAAAACCTCTGTGCTCCTCTTGGTTCAAAAAGTTGGACAAGCTAAAAATAATGACAACAAAGGAAATGGGTTTATCCTTATGGATGTAAAAAACTACTGTTTTTGTTTTTTACATGCGCTAACTTTAGATGTGACAAATGTTATCAGTACTCACTGACCTGTGAGATCGTCGAAGAGACTCGGAATGGCTTTTGTCATGAAATCAGTATCAAGCGCACAAACAGTGGCGAATGGACTGCCAATTTCAATACTTCTGATGTTTCATCTTCAGCAACTCACAAAGAAGTAAATGTCATTTGTGCGTTCTATTGGGAAAGGCCACAGTGCATTGCAGAATTTTTCGATATACTGAAACAAGTCAACGCATGGCAAAGAAAGCATACAGGACAACGCTGCACCGGATCTATTCAGCAAGTAAGGACATTGCAATGGAAAGACCCTGAGAGCACTGAAAATGGGATTCATACACACTGCAGCTGCAGTAGAAGCACTTTGAAACAAGATATCTCTCGATCTGTACATTCAATTGCATGAAAATTAACACAGTTGGTTATCATATAATCTTACAGATTATGACCTAAAATGGATACAATTGAATTCAAAATTTTAGTTTTATGACCATCATGCATATATAATGAGGCACAAATATCAAACATTCAAGAAATATAAATTTTGCCTTTCGGTCAATAATCTGTTATTTTAGGTCAAAACCTCAAAGAAGTGTCTATTCAATACGGCGGCCATTATTTGGATTAATTTGCCATAGTCATGATGTGACAAAAATGTTAATCCATACAACTATAATGTGGCCCTGAGGTCGTTTATTGGACAAAAATGTTAAGTCCATACTAACACTATACCATGGTTGTTTGATTCTGAAAGGAAAATTTGAGTTTTTTACCCTACAAGGTAGTCTACTACCTTAAGCCCCGTCTGATGATGGTATCTAGCTTCAACTACAGGCCACTTGTACCCTTCTTGTTCTATAGATAGTACCCTCAACTGGTACCGCCAATTAGTATGGTAAAAGAATAGAGACAAATACCCTATGAGTATTGAGTTTCCCGGCACATAGTTATGTGTCTCCTTCTTCCTATTCCACCATCCCATCTACCTCATACTTTACCATCGATGAGAATTAAGCTTAATTCCTCGAGAGAAAACTTTCTTTACATTTAAATTGAATAGCTTTATATTTACGTTACATTCAAATGAAAAGGTTAATAATACAGACAGAATATGTTTACATTTACATCTACATTGGTTGACAAATGTTCACAATAAAAATTGAATATGTTTTCAGTTACATCTACACTGGTTGAAAAATGCTCACAATATAGGTTGAATTTGTTTTCATTTACTTCTACACTGGTTGAAAAACTTGAAAACATTCATTATTTTTAAAGTGAATCTGTTTACATAGACATTTACACTGGTTTGAAAATGTAAATATTATAATTAGAATGTACATCATTTCTTTCATCTTTCCCTCCCTAGTCCGTATGGAACTTGGGACTACCTGTGCTTTTAGTTCTCTGTAAGATACTAGCAATAAAGCAGTCACCAGCCCTTGCAGTGGTGGTTCATGAAATCACCCTTCTATATGCTGAGGTTGCAAGCCTCAAATGACTTGGTCATCCACTAGCAATTTTCACATATTAATATTCACATGGCAATATATACATATTAGTTCACATGTTAGTAATGAAAAATATAGAACATAAAATGTACAACTTACGCCAATCTTGGCTCACAGACTGTTTTGCTAAGAGACATAAAGGCAATAGAATAGGCCTCTTACACGTGTTCTTAGGGGTCATTACTTTAACAATAAGTTCCCACTTTGACTCTGTGTTTTCAGTTTCCTCAGATTCCGGTTTTCCTTATTAAAATGATAGAGATTTTCTGGGCTGTTTAAGTCCTTCAAAATGCTCCAACAAAGTCCAGTCTGATAAATGGAATTGATTCTAGTCTTAACTCTGGCAGTCTGGGTGTCGTCTTGGCAAGCGATTCTCACAGTTACTAATCTGGCTGAAGTTTCAGGTTATAGGGTTAGGGCCCTTTGCCTCCCCCGCAAGTGTTGGTTACGATTTAGGCAGGATCCAATCAGGAATTGTGTGATTCCTCTATTTCTCCCCCCCCCCCCCCCCCCGCCAAGTGTTTCAAAACTGCATAATTTGGTGGAGTAATTCAAAATTATTTCCGCCTCTGAAATAATGTACGTGATTAAAAAGGTCACCTCTCCGATATATGGCAATAAAACATCCGATTGCCTTCTCTGCAATGCCGACAATTACAACATCTTACTTGCCTCAAGGTGTGCAGGAAACAATTATGTCCTTTGTGTCTGTCCAAAATGCGTCGCACAGACAAGTAATCTCTTTATCCGTCGCGTGAGCAAATAAAACTCCTCTTGTTACCATCTTGGCAAGTACGAAACGTTCGCCTTATCAATGCTTAACGAAAGTTGCTGGAGCGATTTTAGTGTTACTCTGTAGTTTGATGTAGGCCACACTCGAGATTAACCAACATGGTTGTCGGTTAATATTATCTCATCCGTTAACGGTAACTAAATAGACATAACGACTTATGGCTGAGAGGAGGGTAAGAATGTTTGAAAATACAAAATATCTGCTACATAGCAGAGAAAGAAAAAGGTGCCGACTACTGAAAAGCACGTAATTAGTCAGTACAACAAATGTCACAGAGTACGGCTGTAGTGGACAAGAGAGTGACCCAAAAATTATGTGACAACACATTATTTTCTTCTTCTTCTTTGATCCTTAGCTGCCAACTGTCAAAGTAGTCCGTGGCCATCACGCCTGGTTGCGTCTTGTAAGGCAGCAACACACTGCTTCCACTTTGCTCGGTCGGCAGCCATCCTTCCTGCAAAGCCCCAGCTTTGCATCTCGGCCTCCACAGTTCTCCGCCAAGTTATATTTGGTCGGCTTCTCTTTCGCTTTCCTTCAGTGGTCCATAGCATAGCTGTTCTTTTTATTGGCATCAGGGTCTCTTCTGAGGACGTGGCCAACCCAACTCCAGCGTCTGCAAGCTTTGATGGTGTGCATGTCCTCGTGGTTGCTCTGAGTAAGCAGTTCTTGGTTGGTGATGGTATTCGGCCAAAAGATTCGAAGAATTTTCCTTAGGCAGATCCACATACCATTGAAAGCATACTATTGGCAAAATGGCTAGAGCGCATTCCTCTTGCGCCACAGTTAACGCGTTCCTGGATCCCAATGTCGTAGAATCACGGTCCAGTCTACCTAGCTGTAAACGGGTACGTCACTGTGCTCTTCAGTTAGGACGGCAAAGGCAGCGAGGAAGTGAACTGGCCACCCCATCTCATAAAAAAGCAGGACCTAGTAACGTGAAGTCTCTAACACCTCACGCTCGCACGGCAGTGTTTTTGTTTCGTTTTGCGGGTTTTGCTTTTTTGTGGCGAGGCACGTTCATTTCAACCTAATTAAGTCGTTTGGTTATATCAGAGTTGTGGCAGAATTTGGTACCACTTGCTTTGTTTGTGAAAAAAATATGTAACGCGACACAGCGAGAAGGGTGAAGGGACAGCGCGGTAGGTCTTGCTTTGAAGTTGACGCCTAAGCCGAACAGCATTATGAATGTGTAGGAAGGAGCGAATATATGAAACATGGCCGACCTTAAAAATTTGCATTGGCAGTGTCGTATTTTGGTCTGTATTACAACACGTCAAATTTACCGCTCGAAAATATCGAAGATAAACAGTACAAAATTTAATAACCAATAGAATCGCTCCTTTTTCTGTAAGGTATAGGATACCCTTTTATGCTTGATATAGGGGCTTATTTTGTGTTTTTGACAGAACGAAGATAATTTATCTCTTAGAAACTAAAGATACGTAATCAGAAAGGTATAGCTCAAAATATAGCGGGGAAATTACTTCAGAGGTTAGTGTACAGACTTCCTCATAATAAAATTTTATTGTACGAGAAAAATCAGTTTTAATGATAATTTCACTTCAGGTTAATCCCCAATTTAGTTAGTTAAAGTATGCACCCATCTAAATGCACTGGGCTAACTAAAATATTAATAGCTAGAACGATAGAGATGAATTCCTAGTTTTATTAGAGCTTTAAATAATTAAAATCGGCCCAGTAATAAGTTAGATAATAAATATTTAAACTTATTCAGATTGTACGATAGGGCTGAAAAACGGGCAGAAGGAAAATTCTTAACGCCAGTTTTGTCTGTGTTTCGATTGGTCGAACACGGCGTTATAAATAGCCTTGAACTTGGTAGCATAATGCCACAACCTTTTTGAAAATTAAACACGAAGCTGAGAAGCGCAATTGTGAGCTGAAAATCCTTTTGCCGCCTGTATTAAAAGCAGACTTAAAAGGCCCATTAAGAGCCAGTATCAGCTTATGTGTGTTACCTGAGGGTAAGATATATATATATATATATATATATATATATATATATATATATATATATATATATATATATATATATATATATATATATATATATATATATATATATATATATATATATATATATATATATATATATATATATATATATATATATATACACGAGGGGCGTTCAGAAAGTAAAGCACCACATCGTTTTTCTCAGCTAATAATGAAGACAGAAGCATGAAATTTTGCACACTTCAAATATGGCATGTGCCAATTGTGTGCACCAAATTGCATCACAACCGGCCAAATAATACGGTTGCCCTAAACCGTTGAAATGCAGCGTGTTAGCAACTTGCGTTATAAACAGCGAATTGTGATAGAATTTCTCGTTGCAGAGAAGGAAACTGTTGTGAATATTCACAAGCGTCTATGTGATGTGTATGGAAGTTTTGCAGTCGACAGGAGTACAGTCAGTCGCTGGGTTCAGAGAATCAAAGAATCAGGAAGTGGAGATACGGAGCTGCTTGATCGGCCGCGCTGTGGACGTCCTGCCACAGCCACCAACGCAGAAATGTTGAAATGCGCTGAGGGCATTATTCTTACTGATAGGCGAATCACTACTCAACAATTGGCCTTACAGCTGTCAGTCAGCACTGGTAGTGCAAATGCAGTTATAAAAACTCTCGGATTTTCTAAGGTTTGCGCAAGATGGGTTCCTCGAAGTCTCACAAATGACCACCGATTGCAAAGGAAAGCAATTTCTTCTGAATTGTTTGAGCGTTTCAATGCTGATGGAGAGAACTTTTTGGCTAAGATCGTTACCTGGGCACATCATTTTGAACCTGAGACAAAAAGACAGTCAATGGAGTGGCATCATCCGCAATCACCAAGAAGAAAGAAATTCAAGACAATTCCTTCAGCTGGAAAGGTCATGATCACTGTCTTTTGGGACATTGAAGGTGTGATTCTTGTGGACGTTATGCCAAGAGGAGAGACAATCAATTCGCAAGCTTACATTAAGACATTGAAAAAACTCAATCAACGTTTTCGCAGAGTTTGGCCGCCCAAGAATCCAGCAGACCTGCTTCTCCTTCACGACAATGCGCGCCCTCACACAAGTCTGGCAACACGGGAAGCAATCACCAAATTGGGTTGGACTTTACTACCCCATCCACCCTATAGTCCCGATTTGGCACCCTCTGATTTTCATCTATTTGGTCCACTTAAAGATGCACTCCGTGGGACAAGGTTTGAAGATGATGAAGGAGTGATTCATGCAGCGAAGAAATGGCTACATGATCAAGACAAAATCTGGTACGGGCAAGGAATACATGCACTTGTTTCGCGCTGGCATAAAGCCGTACAAGTTGATGGGGATTATGTTGAATAATACCGATGTTTACATGACATATCCATGTATATTGTGTATAAATTTCATGCTTTTTTGAATAAACAGCTCCTGAGAAACACGATGTGGTGCATTATTTTCTGAACGCCCCTTGTATAAATTTGTATATATTCATGTTGTTTGTCTGTAGTTACCCACTTATGTGTTCGATGATGTGTTAGAAGGAGAAAATAGGCCAAATGTGTAACGGATTTCCTTACAAACGTGTGTAGTTTTAAAGACGACAGGCCAGAAATGAAAACAGTGTAAGATATTTGCTAATTATGGCACAAGTGCGACTATAAGTCTATTAAGGTATTTGAATGAATATTTCCTACTGGAACGACACACTGTTCAAGAACATAGGATGGGATGACACGATATATAAACATGATGTTATCAAGATGTTTCTTGCTATTTTGTACTTAACCTAATTATAGTATGGAAGACAATCATGGACGAATGGATCTAACATACTATGTATCAAGGAAATGAGTACTAAAATTGAACTGGCTGTGAGGTATTGAGGTAACTGTCCTGTGTCTGATTTAATGTTTATACGTGATGTTGTCTGTATGTAGGGAAAACTAAAGGACCCTACAAGTTTTGCGAATGTCTTTTCATTCCAGGTTTTGGCCTGGTAATATTGCAAGTTCATGAGACAGACACTTGAGAAGAATCATGGTGGTGAACTGTTCTTGATACACTAAGAACTGAAGCTACATATCCCAGCCTGGAGTTTTTATTCTGTGTGAACCCAGCCAGGATTGGAGGTGTCTCATACTGCATTGAAGATAAGTGGATTCCTAGATCCCCTTGTCAGATTATCCACAAGCAAGACGAAATATAATTCAAAGAAAGAAAGAAAAATTAACAAAGACTTAAAATAAACACTATCCAAATACAGACAGGTTATAGGTTGAAACATTATAAAATGATGAATCACTGAGGACTATATTAAATCTCCTATTATCATACAGTCCAGGGTATTTGATACCAAGAGTGAAAGAGTGAAATTAATATTACTTAGATATATACATAAGCAGATTATAACTTGTTATGGAGAACATTCCAAATTATTTATATCATTCTGTAAATACCTTATAACTTGAGTTTTTAAGTTTCCTACCAAAAGAAAACAGGTTAGGAACAATAAATTGTACATACTATTATTCAGTCTTGCTTAATTATTCTAATTAAGTCAATGTTCTGTTTGATAGATATTACATATAACTAAACTAATTACCCCTAGATAATTAGCCACACAAACAAATATATAACCATTACTCATTGTGGGATCTGGAGAGGTAGCAGATAGATCTTCAGGACCAAACCCTATCATCATACCTGTAGATTTACATAGCTTGACCCCACTTTGATGTCGATACACCCTTACTCTTTTCAGAGAAGGGGGTATTTCTTTTAGACCAGTCTCTTATCTGACACTATCCTGGTATCGTCTGATATATCTATTTGTCCAGGATAGCCTTTATTTTAATAACATCCAAACCTCTCGCGACAGGCAGGAAAGAAAATCTAAAGCTACAAGAGCAAGCTTGGTGAAGGGATATTTAAACTATCATAATTCATAAAACGAGATAGAGTATGAGTGATTTCCAAAAGGATATTATTCAAATGTAAGTAGTTTTAAACATAATAATTATTTTTCATAGTCATCACATCTGCTAATAGTTAGCTCATGATCTTTAAAGATTTATTATAAATACATACCTCAACGGATTTCGATAAAACTTGGATAGAATGAACGCTTCCTATTGGGAAAATGAAAGGATACCTAGGAAGGAAGGAAAGATATAAGTGTGTAGTGAAAAGAAGAGAAAACAAGTACAGAAGATGCACAGATCGCCTCAAACCAAGAGATTTAACGAAAATCTAAGCGGACTCAAGACGGTTCTTTCTCGTACGGGAGAGTCGACAAATATAAGGACAGAGCGGCCCGTTTAAAACCACACACATATAGCTCCTCAGACCTAAGGGTCTTTTATATTTGGACATGCGCCCTAATATAACCGACTAGGTTGAACGGGACGCGCCTCGCAAAACGAGGCAAAACTTTAAAAAAATAATAATAATAATAATAAAAAAATTAAAATCACACACACAAAATCCAGACGCCAGAGTGAGAGACTGGAAGACAGTATCTGCAAGAAAAGTTTTTTTCACGCTGCATGCAGGGCAGATAGACTTCAGCAAATACAGCCTCACCGTGCGCTTATTAATCCTAGAGGGTATGTAAGTTTATTAAAGATATATGTGTGACTAATATAATTTTATTTCAGATTTGTTTACGATTTGATTCTAACAGACATAATAAAAAGGGTATACAGGAAGCCAGTGACGCAAACCAGAGATAACCTCCACCGGCATTGTCAGGAAGCAACAACAATTAATTGGTTAGCCAAATACATCATGGCTAGTTCTTGCCTAGAAGCTTTCGACAAACCAGCAAGTACATAAGTGACTTGGCATCCATAAGTGGAAGGCAAAACATGTGATTTATTCACGTATTTTGTTATCTTCTGCACAGTAGACACTATCTTATCATGCTATCTCTGTAACATACTACCATGAATCATTCATTTATATACAAACACTGAAGACATGGTCGCCTCATGAACATCAGGGGTTGGTGAGCTTGTTGGAACACCATAGCCACCTATTACCTTTTGTCCCAGGTTTTATGATCGTTCCTGATCGAGCTCATGATCGAGTGTCTGATCGAGTTCGTGATCAAATATAAACTAAAGACTTGAGGACCTTTGATCCTGCTAACTGGAGCCTAGTGGTCAAACAATCTTCAACACCTTAGTCCCCCGTAGTTATAGGGCGGGCTGAAGGAAAGTCTTCTGGATTACCAGTGTGTCTCAGAAACCTCAAACAGACGTGGCGTAATGCAAGTTGAGTTTACATGTACCCAATCCTACAAACACTGTGAGCGGTTTCAATAGCGATTGTCAATGATGAAAAAAGCTAGAGACTAGATAGCAAGAGATACCACAACTACTGTGACAGACTTTATAATTTCATTGGAAGATACATCCAAGACTTTTCACTATTATTTATTTTACTTTGTAAATATAAAGTCATAAATTTTACCATCTTCCAACACCCATTTCTCATTACAAGGCTAGATAGATGTACATAATAAATTATGAAATTGTACTCATTTGACTTGGTAAATTTTTAACTGTTAAATTTTGAGTTACTTTTTCTAATTTAATTATATTATCACATAGGGTTACTATAGCGAAAGTGGCGCAGTATACTTCTGAATCCTAAATCTATTGTCAGCTCAGAGTATTCACAGCCGTAACTCAATTGTGATACCAGTGTACTTCTCTGGCACTGGAACTTCATACTTTCTGAAGAGAAATTCTACTTCTTCTCTACCACTATCATCACATCAGAAAAACCTTTCGCTACAAGAGTGCAATTTGCCTTTAAAAAATAAGTGAACTCTATTTACTGTAGCGATGTGTTGATAAACACTAAGCCCTGAAAAGGACTTCTAGCATCTATCAGCTAGCATGAAGTAGCCCTGAAAAGGGCTAGTCCTGAAAAGGACTGCTAGCCCGATCAGCGTTGATAGATACTAAGTCCTAAAAAGGACTAACATTATCAATCTGCTAGCATGAAGCCTGCCATCACCGATGTCAATACCTTGTCGACGTATGGCGGCTTGCGTACTCTGATTACCCCCAGAGCTATGCCAGCTGGAGTTTTACTCCTGGACGGTTCTACCAAGCTGGGACAGGTTTGCGAGGGCAGGGGTCAGACTAAAGCAGACACCCTGGTCCTCCAGGTTGGGGGTTTTAGCATAGGGCTGACACCCCAGTCTACGTACAAAGAAATGAAGTTACGGAAACGACAACAAATGAACAAACTTTGCTGCGGGACGGACATTCGGAGTCTGAGGCTCGTATGATTGTCAGTGGTGAAAGCCGAAAGGAAGCCACTGACACAAAAACGGACGTCCTGACCGCAAAACGTGAAACAAGAATAGGATTTTGGAATGTCAGGACAATGAACGAGACGGGTAAACTAAAACAGGTCACAGCAGAAATGAGAAACTATAGATTACACATTCTAGAGATGAGCGAGAGCAGATGGACAGGGGCAGGAAAAGTTAAAACAGCGACAGGAGAAACAGTACTGTACTCTAGAAGAGAGGATGGACAGTACAATGAAGGTGTAGCCATTATTCTACAGAAAGAAATAGAAAGGACATTACTGGAATGGAAACCCATCAACAACAGACTGGTAAGAATAAGATTGAGAGGGAGATTCACCAACACTACAATAATACAATGCTACGCACCAACGAATGATAGCGCTGATGACGTCAATGATGAATTCTATCAACAACTGCAGAAAGAAATGGAAGAAACACCTAGATATGATCTTATCGTAGTAATGGGAGACCTCAATGCGAAAGTTGGTACACACAATACATATAATGAAAGAGTAATGGGGAAATGCGACAGCGGAACAGCAAACGAAAATGGTGATAAATTAATAAGTTTCTGTAGCATTAACAACCTGGTCATTGGAGGAACACTTTTCCCACACAAAGAAATTCACAAATTAACGCGGGAATCACCAAATGGTCGGGACAGAAACCAGATAGACAACATTATGATTAAGGGTAGATGGAGACATGCATTACAAGATGTGAAGGTAAGAAGAGGTGCGGATGTTGGAAGTGATCACCATTTAGTAGTAGCAAAACTGAAAGTGAAACTAAGAACGGCTGGATCAACTGTAACTACACAGAAAAGGTTTGACATCAGCAAATTGAAGGACCCCCTTATCAGAAAAGCTTTTGCGGCTGATATAAAGAAGCGATATCAATTTGCCAAAAGTCAGGAAAAGACATTGACTGATGATATAGACCAGAAATTCAACACAATTTCAACAATATATAAGGAAAGCAGTAAATCATGCTTGGGATTCCTGGAAAGGAAGAAGCAAGACTGGATAACACCAGAAACATTAAACACCATAACGATGAGAAAGGAAATGAAAAGAAAGAAAACAGAAGCGAAGTCCCCCAGGTTAAAGCAACTATATAGCGAACAGTACAGTCCCCTGGACAAGGAAGTTAAACGCCAAACCCGAGCCAACAAAAGGAATTTCCTAGATGATCTTGCAAGACAGGCAGAAGAGGCAGCACTGAGAAATGAACAAAGTACAGTATACAAAATAACTAAATTCATCAGCGGAAAACGAGGTGCATACAATATTACACTAGTAAGAGATAAGCAAGGAAATCTCATCACGACAGCAGAGGGACAGGAAACAAGATGGGCAGAGCATTTCAGAGAAACTCTGAACAAGGAACCACCAGAGACACAATTGAATGTTCCCGAGGCTGAAAATGATCTAGATGTTAATACAGACATTCCACGAAAAGAAGAAATCATCACAGCAATTAAAGGGTTAAAGAATGGAAAAGCTCCTGGGCATGACAACTTAAATGCAGAGCTATTTAAGACAGACCCTGAGCTAGCAGCAGAACTATTAGAACCCCTATTTGCACAGGGACAACACCAACGGAGTGGAACAAAGGAATAATTGTCAAATTGCCCAAGAAGGGAGATCTTGCAGACTGCAATAACTGGAGAGGAATCACCCTTCTCTCAGTTTCCAGCAAAATACTGGGCAGAATAATGACACGGAGAATTTCAAAAGCAGTAGACCACAAACTGAGGAAAGAACAAGCGGGATTTAGAAAGAACAGAAGATGTGTAGATCATATATTTACCCTCAGGAACATTATAGAGCAGTGCTCAGAATTGCAAAGACAGCTGTACATTAATTTCGTTGATTTTGAAAAGGCTTTTGACAGTATACATAGGGACAGTTTATGGAAAATACTGAGGGCTTATGGAATACCAAGCTGCATAGTGTCAATCATAAAAAGACTCTATGCCAATTTTACGTGTAGCGTTGGAAAGAGCAATCTAACCTTTGAGATGAAGACAGGAGTACGACAGGGATGCCCCTTATCAACCACTCTATTTTTAACAGCCATAGACTGGGTGATGCGCCAAACAACAGAGGGCAGTCCAAGAGGAATAAGATAGACTACATTTTCTACATTAGAAGATCTGGAATATGCAGATGACATTGCACTACTAGCACATTCACATCAACACATCCAGGAAAAAACGGATAGACTTAATAAGTATAGCAGCAGGTGGGCTTGAACATCAATCTAAAGAAGTCAGAGGTCATGACGCTCAATGTGAGCAATCCTGAGCCCATATCAGTAAGGAATCAGCAACTGGAACAGACAGACACCTTCACATATCTAGGATGCATTGTAACACCAGACGGCGGAGCGAGCAAAGACATCAACAACAGAATGAACAAAGTAAGAACAGCCTTTTTTAGTCTAAACAACATCTGGAAGTCCTCTCAGTACAGCTAAAGCACAAAATTAAGATTATATCAGAGCTGTGTGCTTTCTGTGCTTCTCTATGGTGCGGAATGCTGGAGAGTTACAGAGAAGGAAATGTCGAAATTGTCCTCTTTTCACACAACATGCCTAAGAAAAATTCTCCGAATCTTTTGGCCGAATACCATCACCAACCAAATTCTGCTTACTCGAAGCAAGCAAGAGGACATGGACACCATCATAGCTGGCAGACGCTGGACCTGGGTTGGCCATATCCTCAGAAGAGACCCCGATGCCATCACAAGAACAGCTATGCTATGGACCCCTGAAGGAAAACGAAAGAGAGGCCGACCAAAAACAACTTGGCGGAGGACTGTGGAGGCTGAGATGCAAAGAATGAACCAGAGTTGGGGCACTGTACGAAGGATGGCAGCCGAACGAGCAAAGTGGAATCAATTTGTTGTTGCCCTACAAGACGCAACAAGGCGTGATGGCCACTGACTGCTTTGACGGTTGGCGGTTAAGGATCAAAGAAGAAGAAGAAGAGATAAGCAAGGAAATCTCATCACGACAGCAGAGGGACGGGAAACAAGATGAGCAAGCAAAAGGAATAATTGTCAAATTGCCCAAGAACGGAGATCTTGCAGACTGCAATAATTGGAGAGGAATAACTCTTCTCTCAGTTCCCAGCAAAATATTAGGCAGGATAATTATACAGAGAATTTTAATAGCAGTAGATCACAAACTGAGGAAAGAACAAGCAGGATTTAGAAAGAACAGAAGATGTGTAGATCATATATTTACCCTCAGGAACGTTATAGAGCAGTGCTCAGAATGACAAAGACAGCTGTACATTAATTTCGTTGATTTTGAAAAGGCTTTTGACAGTATACATAGGGACAGTTTATGG
The DNA here is from genome assembly GCA_024509875.1 of Oreohelix idahoensis. NCBI lineage: Eukaryota > Metazoa > Mollusca > Gastropoda > Stylommatophora > Oreohelicidae > Oreohelix > Oreohelix idahoensis. The sequence continues at coordinate 549,567 of JAMPIV010001467.1, forward strand.
AAAATACTGAGGGGTTATGGAATTCCAAGCTGCATAGTGTCAATCATAAAAAGCCTCTATGCCAACTTTAAGTAGCGTTGGGCTGAGCAACCTAACCTTTGAGGTGAAGACAGGAGTACGACAGGGATGCCCCTTATCAACCACTCTATTTTTAACAGTCATAGACAGGGTGATGCGCCAGACAACAGAGGGCAGTCCAAGAGGAATACGATGGACTACATTTTCTACAATGGAAGATCTGGAATATGCAGAGGACATTGCACTACTAGCACATTCACATCAACAGATCCAGGAAAAAAACGGATAGACTTAATAAGTATAGCCAGCAGGTGGGCTTGGACATCAATCTAAAGAAGACAGAGGTCACGACGCTCAATGTGAGCAACCCTGAGTCCATATCAGTGAGGAATCAGCAGCTGGAACAGACAGACACCTTCACATACCTAGGATGCATAGTAACACCAGACGGCGGAGCAAGCAAAGACATCAACAAAGGAATGAACAAAGCAAGAACAGCCTTTTTTAGTCTAAACAACATCTGGAAGTCCTCTCAGTACAGCACAAGCACAAAATTAAGATTATATCAGAGCTGTGTCCTTTCTGTGCTTCTCTATGCAGGTGAGTTACAGAGAAGGAAATGTCAAAATTGTCCTCTTTTCACACAACATGCCTAAGAAAAATTATCTGACTCTTTTGGCCGAATACCATTGTCGCAGAGAGATTTATGATTAATAAATTTCTATATCTTTTCTCTATTCTACCCGCGTCTTCTACTTTATTATCGCTCCTTTATCCTTTTTCGCATTCGTTTGATTGTGAAAATATAACTCTCCCATTCATACCTTCGCCTGTCTCTTTTCTTATTTAGCAACGCATTTTTATTGCTGTTAAGCTCAGTACTCGGTGAGAGCGAATAGTGTGAAATTCGTTTTCGACAGAGAGAAGATGGCAGACAATCGTCTACATTTTCATCTGACACGACGCATTTAGAGTAGATTTCTGGGCGATAGGTGTAAGGTGAAACACGTGCATCGCTCAGAGATGACCATAGTTAGCAGTAGGTGTGAAGACGCGCATTGGCAGTTTATGGCCGGCGTCTGAGTTAATGTGAAGTGTTAAGACGGGAACTATTTCGGGTTTTCGAGAATTAGGAAATCATTTCTTTTCATAAGATATAAACCCCAGTAGTTTAGACTAAATTCATTCAGTACTCCGCAGTCAAGACTAGAAACATCTAGCGTTCGATTCCTAAGATCTCTGTTGATAGAAGCATCATTTAGTTGGTCGATTGCCATCTAGCTTTCGATTCCTAAGATCTCTGTTAATAGAAGCATCATTTAGTTGGTCGAATTGGATATAGTTTTTAGTAGTTCTGTGTTGAGGTATATTATATATCTAGTATTTTGTGACTGATTTAGGTGGTGATCGTTTATTTTATTTTCACTAGTTAGATTTCTGTGCAGAGGGATTAAATTATAAGTCTGTTATATTCTCTAGTTGACGTGTTACAGTGGAAAGCAGAATAAATTATTATTTCTAGCTTAAACTCGTGCAGCTGTAAATAAATTTAATTAAATTGCTAGTAACCAATCCGAGTATATTTTAAACTAACTTATAACTGCACTGAGTCATCATTAAGTATTGACGAAATACGTAGGTATTTCTAATTCATGATGATTGATTTTTTTTAAACGATCATAATTATTTCACGGGAGTTTTAACGTTAAGACAAGCTCTACGCTTGCAGTTATAATGTAAGTTATAACCGAAGCAAATATTGTGGTTAAGTATCTTGTACTTTTCTCTTCCTTATACAGTTTTGGGTCAGCCCAACTTTTACCAGCGGTTTTAGTACAACTGACAGAAGAAACATTTTTATCTTTAACCACGTGAGTCTATAAGTTAACACCTGTCTGGCAGGGCGTTTGCCTCCAGAAATAGACAGAGTACAAATCTCACTAACGGTTTTAAAGACTAAATGCCTATATTGGGCCTACTGAGCCAGATTATATTTCTTCACAAACTCTCATGTACATGCAGCCCTGTGGCGAGAAAAATTACAAACCATTAACATTCCGACATTTTTGACTAATTGCGGTGTGACCAAATTAAATGTCTATACTGAGAGAAGGCACCGACCTGACATTCCTAGGTACTGGAAAACCTAAGCTATTGACACTGTGCTCGCTGTTAACTTTCGTGCCTGGACAATTTTAATGTGACATAAACAGATATCCTAAATAATAATAACCAATGAAACGTTCCCTGAAGTAGTGAATTCAACCTGTCTTTGCGGAGCTGGGGTTCCCTTGGCCAAGAATAACACCAGAGATTCTGTATGTGTATGTCCTAAAAATTGTTTTTCCAGAAGTTGCTACCAAAGCTGTAAGTACGAATGCAAGCGCGTGGTCACGACTGACATGAATAGAGTGAATGCAGGACTGAGTGATTCCTTTATTGTTGTATTTTTGGCACCCATTTTGCTGGCTTAACTTCCTTTATGCAGTTTTGTTGCTAATGATATTTTCCTTAGGATAGAGTAGAGTATCCGTTCTGTTCATACCTTTAAAGGGAACTCTTAGACTATAGCGTATGCATCCGTGACTCTTTGGGGCTATCACATTTTCTTCTAACAGGACTGTGGGAAAAGATTATACCTATGGGTCTATCATTCTTGTAGCAATTCATTTCCTTATAAGTATTTTCTATGCTTGATATTAACATTTATGTGTTGTGGTAAATTTTCCTTATGTTAATAAATTTACATAAACTTTATTCAAGCGTGTCGGTCAGCTCGTTCCAACATATCAGTATTCCATTGTTATAGTTTTTCCACGTCTGTGCGTCTAACTGTCGTCAATTATGTGTGTGTATGTGAGTGGAGATATATATTAATATATATTATAATAGGCTGTCTGACTCCTCTAGATCTGTTGTAGAAGATAGACTGAAAGAGAGAAAATTCTCGATTTCAGGGACAGACTCTATTAATTTCTACCATCTCACTCGTGGAAATCTATTTCTATCACAATCTCTCACTGTTGCTATCACTTATTCTAATCTATTCAGAAGGGACCAACCCAAGTCTTAATTCCCCTATAAAAAATCTACGACAACCATCACCAACCAAGATCTGCTTACTCGGAGCAAGCAAGAGGACATGCACACCATCATAGCTGGCAGACGCTGGACCTGGGTTGGCCATGTTCTCAGAAGAGACCCCGATGCCATCACAAGAACAGCTATGCTATGGCCCCCCCTGAAGGAAAACGAAAGAGAGGCCGACCAAAAACAACTTGGCGGAGGACTGTGGAGGCTGAGATGCAAAGAATGAACCAGAGTTGGGGCACTGTACGAAGGATGGCCACCGACCGAGCAAAGTGGAATCAATTTGTTGTTGCCCTACAAGACACCACCAGGCGTGATGGTCACTGACTGCTTTGACTGTCGGCGGCCAAGGATCATAGAAGAAAAGGACTCGCCAGCTACGCCTACGCTGCCCGCACTTCCTCAGTGTTCAGCTATGGGACTACCTTGACCCTTAACCGTCAGGCAAAAAAAATTGTGTGTGATTCGTGCTCTTTTGTCATCCACATTTATTTCCATGTTTACCGTTTACGGGTGGAAATTTGACAAGTATCACCATGTGGGGGGAAAAAAAACAAATCACATGCAGTGATGTCTGGAGACCTTTGATGATATTCGAATGCGCTCCCTCAGAGATCTTTCCATTGTTCAGGATATTTATTGCCCAAATACTCACGCAAGTCTTTATTTTATGAATCTTGTCTTATTTTCTCTCCGATGATTTCCTACACAATTATATATAATATGGGAAATAATGGACAACCTTGTCATACTGATCTAACTAAATATATTTGTTCGATCATATGTTTGGTTTATTGACAATTTGATTTAAGGTTTTGTAAACACAATTTAAATCCGTTCCGTTAAGTATTTTAAATACTTCTTTTTCTAATGTAGTGTGCTTCAAACATTGTGGAACTTTGTATAACATTTTCTAATATGTAGATACTATTGCTTGTGGTTTGTTTTCTTTCTAACGTTGCGTTAATAAAACCAATGAAAAATCTGTTGAAGATTTGATCTACGGATAGTATTGCTGATGTCATTTGTGTACATGTGTAGGTAATGGATGGTATCTATAATAAAGTCAATAAATGTTTTTATGTACCTATTTTGTACGCTGCACTATCGGTGTTCTTTAACTTAATTTATATATGAAAGGTTTTACTTGTATAACTAACGCCTTTGCTAATACTTCATAATATGTAATGTAATGAGAAATATCACTGTAGTTTTTATTTATTTATTGTTGGCATTTGCATCCCTCGTATATTGTTTTTATGACCCACGTGTATGAACGGCTAGTTTGAACTGGTAGGAAACTTTCCCTTTACCAATATTTCATTTATAATGTTTTAAAATAAACGGGACTCAATAAGTGAGGAGAAAAAAAAAGTTGAGTAAAACTCAGCCGACCGTCTCTGTTCGGCGATTGGTTTGTCTAATGCGTACATAGTGCAAACTGTAGATTTCTTAATGTTAAAGGCTAACATGTTTTTCTCTAAACAAATAAAGAGGGGAAACCCGGTATTAGGGGTGCCTATATGGCAGGGAGGATAGTGTGATTCGCTTCCGTAGCTAGGCAGTGAAGCCGTTCGGAAGCACATTTGAAGATGTGTCGTTGACCGGGACTTGGATAATTCGAGCCCCTGGCGAAGACATCCAAGAAGTGTCGTCGACCAGGGACTGGAATAACCTGAACGGCTCCTGAGCCGATCCAGCTCTAATGGGTTCCCTTCGAAGACGGCGAGTATCAGCCTGAATGGCGAGGGGACACCTGTCAGCGTACAAGGAAAATAGAATACGCACGTAAAATCAGTCTCAGGTTAGATACTAACCGGAGATTTCGCCTCGAGTAATAGCGGGAGTACGTTAAAAAAAAAAAAAATAACGAATGTTAACCGACTACCACTGTGCACGATCATGATGTTGGTGGGGACAAGAAACGGGAAAAACGGGTTTTAAATAAAGACAAGGAAAAGAAGTTACACCGCACGTAAAATACTCACACACTCACAGCTAAATTAAACCTTTCAATGTAAAAGTTCGTGTGGGAATCAGGGTTCCAAGCATCAGACACTTCACAGACAACACACAATCAACAAGACGCAAAATTTGTCTACACTTAAATCCCTTCCTTAAACACGCGTAAAAGTAATACCTTCATCAAGGTAAAACATGGGTAGATCTTCTGAAGTAGCAACTGTTCTGCTTCTTGCAGTTTGTTTTCCTCCCCTATTTCTGAAGGATTTGAGATGGCTGGAGTGTTACTGGTGAGTCAGTGGTGGGACCTGCGCTCCTAGCTTTGAACCTCGCCAAAAATAACGTTAAGTGCTCGCCTGATTGCCAGGGAAGAATTTCTTGTACAGTAGTTGCGCAATGGAGTATGAGTATTGTCTATCGGGGTTATTCGTGGAAAGCTATAAAAATCAAGACGATCGTAAATTTGTGTAAACTATTGCTGGCAATCCTTTAGCTCTGATGGGATCAAGTTATATCTCCACACTGAGGATCGCCCGCAGCAAATACAAAGGAACCTTTGTTCTGGAAACCCTTATGTAATCGAAATAGAAGAAGAATAAACACACACACAGAAGAGAATCGGAGAAAGATGTAAACATGATAAAGAAGAAGTGGAGAGAACTTGAGTGGATGGCACAATACAAGAGGGATTGGCGTGAACTAATTGAAGGACTATGCTTCACAGCAGCAGAGGAGTTATTGTAATGGCTCTGCTATTTAAGTGTCTCGTTTGTTTTTTTGCTTTCCGTCTTATATATATATATATATATATATATATATATATATATATATATATATATATATATAAATATATAAATATATAAATATATATAAATATATATATATAAATAAATATAAATAAATATAAATAAATAAATAAATATATATATATACTGAAGCACATTAAAAACGCACCACCTGTATAATCCAGGAACAGAGTCTGAAATGTAAATATAAGTGTGTACAAGTTTACATATTTGGAATCTTTATTCATTTTCCTATGAATCCATGCTGGTCATTAATTTGTACATTTGATTGTTATGAAATTCATTGCATTCTGTGCAGGCAAGGGAGAAAACCAAAAATACAAAAAATGCACGTGCGTTATCCTGCTGGAGAAGCTGCAAGTCTGGATAAATTGTGAACGCAGGAGCAACCAGTGCATCCAGAACCTCATCTCGATATGTCACAGCATTAACATTTCCACGGAAGACGTAAAGAGGCAAGCGATGGTGAAAACTGAATCCTCCCCAAATGTGAATACTGCCACCTCGAAATCGGTTGACACAGCAATCTGCAAAGCGCTCTTCACACCGTCGCCAAATCCGCATACGTCCATCTGCAAAGGATATGTTGAATCTGTTCTCGTCTGTGAATAGGACAGCATTCCACTGCAGTCTAGTCCATCTGATATGTTGCTCTGCCCATTGCAGGCGCTGCTAACGATGTCTGTGAGTCAAGTTTGGCCCAACATAAGGTCGTCTTGCAGTAAGGCCTGTATCTCTGAGTCGTCGTATGACTGTCATTCGAGAGACTTGCCCATGTCTACCCACTATTGCTCTTGCTGTTTGACTTGCCGGGAGAGTCAATTCCTTAGGTGACTCAGCACAATATGACGATCTTGCGCAGGGGTAGTAACTCGTGGTTGGCCACTCTGAAGTCTATCCCGGGCACTGCCAGTGGTTCCGTAACGTTCATTGAGACGTACAATAATGCTGTGGTGGCAATTCATCCTTCTGGCAATGGCCCGCGAGCTCATTCCGGTCTCCAACATACCAATGGCTCGTTGGCGGTCGTCTTCAGATAGTCGTGGCATTTCAAGCACATGTACTGGGTGTTTTGTCTCAACGGCCTTTTTATACCGAGTATACTGCCACAACGCGTACACATTTTCAGGGTCATAGCTGTTGAGAATCGTGTTGCACGTGTAACTTTCATCGTTTTCATGTAGTCTGTACACACACCCATGGGTTGAATCTTGCACTTTCCATTCCAGCAGCCATTCGCTCTCTACCTCATGGCAAACACGGGGAAAATCCATTCCCACACTTTTTTTTGCCAGCTTCTCGGCATCAGTATATATAATAGTGGTGCGTTTTTAATGTGCTTCAGTATATATATATATAAAAAAAAAAAGGTAAAGGAACCCGTTACACGCCCATTGAGGCATATTGGGAATATGGTGTTAGGCCCATATTATCTTGACCGTCGGCACACGAGGGGTGATGTGGTCGGCATCACGCCGGCCGCCTTAACCTTCCCAGAGTAGCTCTGGTACCCATTAGGGGCTGGGTCGACCCAGGAGCCGTTTGTGGCCTAAAAATTTTCCGCCTCATCTGGGGATCGAACCATAGACCACTGCGCTAGGAAGCCAGTGCACTAACCACTATGCTACCGCGGCTCCATATATATATATATATATATATATATATATATATATATATATATATATATATATATATATATATATATATATATATATATATATATATATATATATATATATATATATATATATATATATATATATATATATATATATATATATATATATATATATATATATATATATATATATACGTGTGTGTGTGAGGGAGTAACCCGTCAAAACATGATGGGTTTGAATTATAGCGTGCTCTTTCTGCGCATGTCCTGATAATATCAGTATTTCTCATGCGATCATTTCGTACCTTGGCATTCTATTTCATCTTTAGTGAATCCTTGTAGTCAAACGTATCTGGATGCATCGACTATGAAGGCACACAGCAACCCTTCGAAAATGGCATGGGAGAGAAGTGAAATAAATCCACTAGAATAACATGTGG